>CM052264.1:5165191-5571159 GCA_028455795.1 Lasioglossum marginatum | reverse complement strand
TTCAAATTCAAATTCAAATTCCAGATTCAAATTCAAATTCAAATTCAAATTCAAATTCCAGATTCAAATTCAAATTCAAATTCCAGATTCAAATTCAAATTCAAATTCAAATTCAAATTCAAATTCCAGATTCAAATTCAAATTCCATATTCAACCAGATTTGAAATCAGCGTGGAAAAATTTGCTGGAAATGATGTATAGCATGTCAGAAAAAAATTTTTTCCGCGGAACCACAATTTTCTTGAAATTGTGCAAATTTACATAGAATACGACCATATTTTAAAAAATTTTTTCACACGCTTGAACCGGTGGAAAAATTTGCAGAACAAGGAGATGTGTGTCTGACATATTTTCTAATAATTATTTTAAATTATTATTTAAGAAGAATTCACACCAAGTGGCAGGAATGTTTCCTATTTCCATGATGTCTTAAAGGAGAGCTATCGGTAGTTTGCCTAGAGAAGCCGTGGAGCCCATGGGGACCTTTTTTTGGGCACGCACAGCAGGGAGCCGTCAACCCGAGCTCGAAATTTATGGGTTTTAGCTCTGGCTTGCCGAGCCATGAGCCCAGTATAAGCGCACCCTTATCGACCGTCCCGTTGGCTCTACCTTGACCTCCAATGCCGAAGGTGGCTCGAACAATTAAAGCTCTAAAGGGCCTTGGCTTCGAATCGATCCGCTTCATTAACGCCCCGATCGTCGGGGGACGCGAGCTTTTTCCATGCCGATGCCTCTGTTTCTCACCTGTGTCCCTCGAATTCCCGATAGCCACCGCCGCCGCCTGCCTTCGTTGTATCAGCTTCGCTACAGGTGCTTGAATATTTTTGAATATCCGTGACATCGTTTCCAGAAGAGTCTCCGAAGAATAATCACGATGGGAAATGGGAAAAGACACCGCGAACGACATAGTTCGTGTCGTTTCTATTATTTATTTATTTAATGTATCTGGAAACATTTTAGCAGGGTGGACAAAACTACTATCGTCATCGGTACATCCTTCGAAACATAATCAATGTCCAGTATAACTGTTTTGCAATTAACGCAACGACGTACCAATAAGTAGACTGCGGATTTGATGGATTTCTGGTGAAAATGAGTAAATGCAATTTAAAGCGTGAGACAGAGTGAGAGAACTTTAAAGTCATTAAAATCTGTAGTCCAGCAATAACGTCCTGTTCACAATTTTGTAATTCATTTTTTCATTTTATTCGCGAAGTTTAGACAACTGGAATCCATCAAACCCCACCGATCAATCAAAGATTCTAAAAAGGAAAGAATCTAACGTACGTAGAATCCTGTTACGTCAAAGCGAGTGCAACAGTATGCACTTAGGCGACAAGGCTCGCATGTGTATCCGTCGTGAAAGTGTCGCGAAAGAAACGCTCGACGATTTTGAGAAGGGCCTGGTGGAATGTCGATGATCCTCGCCGGTTGATCGAGAGCGCATCGCTCGATCCCGATTCCCGTTGGGCCTCTCGAGGCCCGGCTTCGCATGCTAAACAGCGTCAACCATGAACGGGCCCGTGCCTTTACGTAAGCGGGTTTCGACACGGGTTGCGGCGAGCGCTTGCTCGGCCCGATCGCAATCGCTTTACTTTCTCTCGTATCGATCCCCTGGAACGGCTCCGAGTCACATATCTCTCTCTCGCCGGGACTTGTTCGTCCGTGAAACGAGCTTATGAAAGAGGAATACTCGCGCGAAAGGGGAAAGTGCCTGAGCAGCGCGCGCTCGCTCGTTTGCTCAAACGCGTTTTCCCTTTTACCCGCCCCGTAAACCTCGCCTCGATATTTATTGCGGCTTCTCGCTCGATTACTTTGCATTTCCTCCCGACGGACACGCTGCGCCACGACTCTTCCTCGTCGATCCCTTGGATCTTGGTCACTTCGAACGCATCTTGATTCTTGCTACCGCAGTCGGCAATTGGTAAAATGTGGAATCATTTTGGATTTGTGTGAAGATTCATACTCATTCTTGGGAATGAGAAATTGGGGACTCGATATTACGTATTGTGTTCTCCAGTTTGTTTCGCGGATCTAGTACGAGAAATAATAACAAATGGATCATAAGACAAACTGGGATCGGTTCAGCATGAAAAATTTAGTCGAAAATATATAATGCAATTCTCCTGTACGTGTCTTTGTTCCCACGATAATCGACTTCGAAAGTTTGACGGGCAGCAGTGTCTGCAAGAAGTGGAAACGGTCAGCCATGACCAGACACGTCAGACGTTCCTACTCGCTCGCGTGACCGGCAAATTTTTAATTTGCTACATCACGGGAACGAAACATCAAATGAAAAAATTGTCTTCTACTTATATATGATTATAGTTTGGACATTATTCATTAGTACTTTCATTTAACAATAATTTTATCAATTACATAATTTTTGCTATTAATGTATCAAATAATACCAAATATTTCAACTGCGATCTACGGCGAAGTTATTTATGCAAAAATGTATAGATGATTCCATCTAATTTTACTAAAATTTTTAATAAAAAAAATTAATCGCGTTTATACGATTACTATTCTCCGCGTTTTTATATTTACTTTCCATAAAATATCGAAACTATAATCGAATTTTAACCAATTCTATTCCGTCTAATTTTACCGAAATAATTTAAAATAAAATCCACGGTCCAGAAACAACAGCAGAAATTTGTCCGAATTTCTCTGAACTCTGTGAAAATTCCACAGTCGGCCGACGATCGACGAGAATTCGTTTATCAACGAGGATCGCGGGTGAACTCGCGATGGCAATCGGATTGGTAGCGAAGTCGGCTTTCGTCGGGCAGTTAGTCGAGCAACGGAATAACTGTAAACTGGTCCTAAGGCAAGCCGCGCCCAAGAGCCCGAGAAAGAGCTCGTTGCTCAACTTCGAGTCGAGGCGAACCGGTGTTCGTGTGTGTCAGCGACACGGCAAGGCCGTTGACAGCGTCGGTGGGATCAGTCGTTGTCACGCTTAGCTAGATGAAAATCCGCTGGTGCGTGGCCAGCTGATCCACTGGCCCGTACGAAACGTTGTACACCGGAGCTCTCTGATCATCGAGGAGCGGACCGGATCGGAGCTGAGCGGAGCCGAGATAAACGATCGAGGAGGCGTGAGCGACTGATCGATCGTTTGTCGCGGCCGGACTTTTGCGTTTCCGCGCCGTCGCCGATCGTTCTATTCGCGGCAAAGATATCCTGATCGTCTGACCAGACGCTATACTACGCCCCCGCACGCGCTGACTAACGTCCGAACACGATGAAAACAAAAGCTGCCGCCGCGCCGGTGCACTTCTGCATCTGCCGAATCGGTCCTGCATGTTTCTAATTGAAATATTTCGATCTGGAGATCTAGCGGTTTTCCCTAGCAAAATAACTCGTTCATGGTTCGTGGTAATACTCTTGCAATTCTGATCAATTTATATATTTTTGTTTGAACTACAGAACGATACAATGTATCTCTTCTACGAATCATAACAAATTTTTGAGGCAAGAGCCCGAATCAATTTCTGTTGTTATTTCACAGTGACTTCATTAAAATTGTTCCTTAACAAACCGGAGTGAAATAGAAATTGATTTTCTTTCTTAACACGGTTAATAGGTCGAAAATAATATAACGGTATTTTTAAATTCTCACAATGTGTTTGTTGTTTTAAATGTTCGAACGACATGTTCGATCTTGAAGATTCGGATAAGAGATCGAAATAGTTGGCGGACTGTCAAGGCGCCGAGAAGGCACCAGTAAAAAGGCGCACTTGTATCCTTTCGCTCGGCGGACGATTGGGGACGAAGAAAACAACCGTGGTGAATTCCAAGGGGAAATTACCGGCGGTTCGGTGCGCAGCAGCCATAGTTGGGCATTTCACTATGATTATTTGCGGCGGATTATTCTGGTGCAGAGAGATTATTCTGGTAGTCGCGACGGTAGACGGTGTTCTCGGAACTCGCTCGGCAAACACGTTCGATTCGCGGTTCCGAGATAAACGGGAAGAACGGTGGCACTTGCAAAAATAAAATTCGGCCATATTGAACCGTGTCTGTTTATTGCGTCGGGAACCTTGGCAGCAGTCACGACTGCGTGCGAATTTGGCTTCTCGATCGCGAGAAAAAGAAACGCCTGTTGCATTCGAATTCGCGGTTTATCGAACAGAGAGGCGATAAGAGCCGACGACGGGTCTTTATCGCCGACCAATATTGACGTGTACGGTAGATTCGAATCAGTTTTACATTAAGCTGTCCGTTTGCTTCGCGCAAACTTCTCCTTCACTCTTGTTTGCGAAACGTTCGTAAGGAGTTCCGCGAAATTCGGTAAGTGCACCGTAACGACAGGGCGTTGTAAAATCGTGATAACAATGTAACGAACTCCGAGGACGATTGTGTGCATTAGCTTTCCAGAAGCAACAAATAATCGTGCCAACCTAATTTAAGACTTTATGCACTTTCGATAAAAATCGCAATTTCATGCATTTAATAATTAAAAGATGAAGCACGACCCGTGAAAAACATCAGAAGAATTAACGAATACTGTTACTTTCATTTTATTACAATTCAAATTATTGCAAATTCGTGATTTCTCGAGTGCGGCACTTTGCGCACAAGAGCGGTCTGTTTTTGTCGACCGATCGAATTTGGGACACGTCGATCGGCCGATTGATCGCTCGGCACCGCGGCTGGTCGAATCAAGGTCACTTTCGCAAATTTTGGAGGGGGCGTTCGCTGCGGTTCCAGGCTGACCAATCCGTGATAACGAACGGCCGGACAAAGAGAAGAGAAAGGATCTGGACTCGAGGATAACGTTACCCTAGGGCAGGACTACTTTCTAAGTCAATCGTATCGAAAGAACCATCGAATGTATTTTCTGAAATATGATTGCTATGTCGATGACAGCCGAACTGTCTGCCACAAAATTCGATTGTATATTTTTTTATAAAAATCGCGTCAGACGTTAGACTCTGATCGCTTGTGCGAAATTCGTTCAAGCTCGTTTCTCAGAAAGATGTTAAAATAAAAATCGACAGAATGAAAACGGATTCTCTTTCCTGCTAGTTAGAATGTACATTGTAATGACCGTTCCGAAGATATTTTAATGATACCAGGTTGGCAGAACAGTTTCGAAGACCATTATCTTGTGCCGCGGAACAGAACGAACTTTTCAACTAAATAAATTAGACGTTTGCTATACTTACGAATGATTTATGGAACAGTGTCCTTGTTATTCATGGTAGTTTTATACATTGTAAATGTTGTTTTCAGGAATTGATTCCTGAGATGACTTGAAGTCACTTTTTCCTTTGCGAAAATGTTCTCCGCGATTTTGTTACGAAGTTATTCACGAAAACCGCGGACCAATCAGAGCACGACTACTGTGGACGGTTTCCAACTCGACCAACGCCAGCGTCGCACTCAGCTGTAGCCTCGTTCTGATTGGTCCGTGTTTTTCGTTAATAACTCCTTAAGGGAGTCAGAAATCGCAATTTTTAAGGAATGATATTTATTTGAAAGAACCGTCCTTAAGAAGCTAGTCCTGTGAAATATCGCGAGAGTGGACAGAGCAGTAAAGCTGTATCTCTGATCGGGAAGTGCAGGGTGGTAGGACGAGTGTAGAACATTGGTAGCACAATCTGACGGAAGTGGTATCGATCAAATTGGCAGTGCGAGCGTCCGGAGACCTCCGAGATTGGATGTTGAATCTTTCTCGTCCGATAGCGGTCGCGTTCCCGTCCAGTTTGGCAATAACAAGCGAACCGGCCGGCGATAACAGCGCGAGGAAATGTTTCCCGCTCTGCAGAGCCGTGCAGGAACCGTGGGCCGGCCTTGAAACGCGTCCTTATTCGATATACATATGCACGTATCGGAGCGAACAATCGTTCGATCTGCGCGCTCGGCTAGGCTTCCAGGCAGCGTTGCACACGCCTTTCAGAGCCAGTGAACGGTAACACCATTCGTCGCTTGTCAGCACGACGGACGCCTTAAAAGCGTGACGTACCTCACAATTCCGCTCCACAGGCATTTTTGATTCGATTTCTCGGTCATTATTAACACTTTTTTATTAAGAAACTATAAAACTTTTTGATACCGAACCTTCGCAGACAGTTTCACCGATGTTTCAACGAGGTTCACAAATTTTTGGACCAAGGGAAAGTCAAAATTGAATTTGCTCTAAGCGATCAACCGAGTCCATGATATACCATGGGCTATGGCCTATAGTTCCAATATGACGTCAGAGGCCCCTTTGAATAATTAATAGAAAGAGAACTGCGATAGATAATCAAATAGGAAGTTTTGCATCTTTTTAAGGATGATTCAAACTATAGAAATTCATTTTTTCTATTTAATATTTAATGTTTTACATGGACCCTCCGTGAGGTAGAAGTGTAAAAAAGTAGTTTTAAGTTGTTTTTGGCAAAGTGGGAATACGTTTCTGAAAATTTGTTTGAGCTGCAAATTTGAATACGTCATTAGTACCTCTACCAGCTTCAGGCAATTTAGAATGAATTACGATCGAGCCCTCCTCGTCACCGAAAACTGTATTTCCTAGTAACGGTACTACCGGTTTCGGCAGCTCGATCTTCCTCGTATGTCGCTTGACGAAACTTTGCCATGGACGTGCGTAACGCTGTGGAATGTGGCCACTGTCACGCTGGGAAAAGGCCCGATCTCGGCACTAATGCGACCGCTGGAGTTGAAATTATTGTAGTGGCCCTCTGTAGTCTCGCTTCGGACGCAAACTGTACTCAGAATATTCTATATTCATATCGAACAACCATTTTGACAAGTAAATAAGTGGTCTTCACAGCATTGTACACAAATTCTTGGTTCATTCAATTTGAATCGCTAGTAATTGGATGACGCAATTTCATTCATAAATCAACAGGTTGTCTTAAGTAATACAGTCTAGTAATTAGAACTTTTAGACGCAACACTGTAATTATTAAAGGTAAGGCTCCCCGTTGAACATACTTTAAAAACAAAGTTTGCCGAAGTGTATCAGCTGGAAAATTTAATTTACAATCTTGACTATTCACAGAAACACTTTACTCTACACAGGTAAATATAATAGCTCTATGAATTCTCAAATTATTCCTTGCTTAAACTACAGAGACAAACTTCTAACCACAAAAGAAGATTTATTTATAGAGTCGCGAAAAGTCACCGAGGTTCGTACGAAACTAATAATACACATCAATCTGCGCAAGGCCTTTGTGTGCTCACAACAACCGCGATTGAACCGGGAAAACTGTCCGAATATATTTGTCCGACCGTACGCTCCATTATCCATTTTTTTATCTGTGTATTGTCTGCGAATAAAATTACGGATATTGTAAAATCAATGATTATGTATATGTATGATTGATATGTATGATTATGATAATTTTTCAATTCATTTATGGTTCACAGTCGCGAAGGAACGGATTAAAAATTCAAAAATCTTGTTGCCAACCAATTGCCATATTTTAAAAAAATTCATGCATGTACAACAAGCTATAATATAATTCTCAGGATTAGTACATATCTTATATCGAATTTATTTATACTACGAATTTTCTAAAAACGCAAGAACTGCCATCAGCTGTTCCGCAGTCTCGGCCGGAAAAATCTCGGGGCGGCTTAATGTCAATGACAACCTGTTTTACTTGCTTCTCGTTAGTACGTGTTTGGCCAGTTAAAAAGTCTGAAAATAGCGCGGGTCGTTTGCTGCGATGGTAATGAGAATACACTGTTAATCGTGCGAAATATTTTTACTTTCCTTAGCGAGGCCGGAAACAAAGCGTATCTTATCAGCGCGTCGTTCCCTCGGTGTAAATTCAGGCTAACCTCTACAGCAAGAACTCAGAGAGATGATCCAGATGAAAAAGAGAGGCTCGATCTCAAATTGCACGTATTCCAATTTCAATTAGAAACAAAGTCTCGTTGCAGCGCAAAAGTGTTGCAGTCTCCCCGGCCGGGGTGAATAATCCAATAATCGTGACGGCATGAAAGTGCAACCACGCATTAAATTAGGATAATTAGCGGCATAATTAGCAGTCCGTTTGAAAGTAGAATCACAATTTATTATGCTAATGCTTGACGCTTCCCGTGCACACACACAACACGCGCGAGCATTTGAGAAGGAGAGAGAAAAAAAAGGAAAAGGGAGAACGCTCCGTCGAATGTACCGGTGTACCGTTGTTGAAGTAGTATCGGCCATGATTAATCAGCCCCGCGTTTCCTTCTCGAATTCTCAGCTCGAATATAAACACACTGTTGCATTATTAATGAGCCATCAATCAAGACGGGATTTAACGTAGGAATATAATAATACAATCAAACCCTTGTGTAAACACCGGCGGCCGATTTAAAATTTCGCCGTGCTTTTTGCCTCTACCAAAGTCCCGTTCATCAGCGAAACTCAATTAATTTGCCTCGGTTGAGGCAAATATTAAACTTGTCTCTTTATTTTTCCTATCGTATACATTCGTACTAATTATAATTTTGATATGGCTTCGTCCGATCATTTAATAATCACCAGATTATACTCGATATTATTTTACAGAAACTATTCTGTCTAAATATAGAGAATCTCGATCCTAAAATAAACAACAATTATCATAATGAATCAGTATCACAATTAATTTAGACAGAATGTATTTTCACGTTGACAGATTCAATTTCCTAAAATAAATGATAATAGCGTCACTGAATCAACATTATAAATATCAATGCTATTATACACAGAAACTGTTTTCGTGTCGATAAAGATCTGCGAATCTTCCTGACCGCCATCTTGGAACTTGTTCAGCTGTTAACGTGTTCGAGTGCAGCAAGGTCCACAGAAAGCGAGACCGCGGAACGTCAACAAACGAATAAGTAGGCGAAGGAAAGTTTCGGTTCAGTTCGCATGACTTCCCGAAGACGTTCGCTACGAATGCAACACCCTGTATACACCGCGTGCTCTTTTATCGCGGAAGAACGGGCAAGGTAACCGGTCGGTTTTTACTGCCGGTGGAATGTACTTCGATTCAAAGTCAAAGTCAACGATATCGTGATAAGGCCGGGGAGCGAATGACCGTAAGCCAATACAACGTCATATATCTCGTGTCTTTATCGTTCTATCTTTCGCCTTTCGTGTTCGCTAATAGCATGCTCTTTACGAGGCCTCTCTGTCTGGAAAAAGACCACAATCTCCTGGCCGAACCATCAGAGTACCAAGAATCCATCGAATCAAGTCTACATATTCCCATGGAACAAACGCCATCGTTCCAAAGTGGACGCTAGACTTTCCAGTTAAAGTATCCGGTTCGTGACAATCCTAAAGTTCATAATCATGAATACGGAATTACAAGGGATAAATACCTATTTGGGAACGTCGCGAGCCGGCATAGCGAATAAAAACAACAATCAGCCTGATTCATCGTAGCTAGCGTCCTCTATGGTTTCATGGAGACGTCGGGGAAGATGCACGCCGCTCGAAGACGTAAACAACAGAGCTGCGCATGCGCGACTCTTCCCTCCTGCACTCGTGCACTCAAGTCGTTTGTGGGCTGCATCTTTCTCCAACGAATCGTTGCACTCTTTCGGTCCTACGGACGGAGCAACCGCCGCACCGTTTCAAAACGTACTCGATGGTGGCGCTGACCTTCATAATGGCGGCGATCAGGCCGGCAAATCGAGATTTGTTACATGTATATTCGTCCGACGAACCGGACGAATATTGTTGCGAACCGGGTCCGTCGATTCCAAAGAATTTTTCTGTCCTACGAATGCAACGTTTCGTAGATTGTTTGGGATCAACCGGCGGATTGGAAACGGTCGAACATCCTGGCGTAGTCTCATCGTGACTCACGGATGTTCGACGCTTGCCTCCCTCCTCCAGCCCGCTCGAAACGATCCTCTTTCTCTGTTCCGCGTGTCGTCGACCCCCGTTCTTGCTCGGAAATTGCGCCGAATCGCGCGTTCCAGCGTGTTTCGCCGTGCATTTTTCGCCGGCTCAATTTCTGCGCGTTAACGACGCCGAACAATGGCGGATTTGTGGCCCGCGTGTTCATAAATAGTAACTCCTTTATCCAGACAAAGAAACGTTGAATGTGTCAACAGTCATCGCAGACATCATCTACATCTTGTACACCTAGATTAGATTTTGGCGTCCATTGTAAGTGTGACAATAGGAAGTCCTAAAAATACGTACATTCATCACGGGGTGAACATCCATTCTACAACCATCATTGAATCCTAGGACCTCCTCCCCAAAACAGTCTGTAGGTTCAAGAACGAATCGGATAGTGTGACGACACAAAATCCTGAAATGCGTAAGTGGCCTCCGAAAAACAGCCTGTCGCTTCAAATAACGAATCCCACAGTGTAACAAAGCAGGATCCTAAAAATACATATGTAGAAGCGAGAATACTATCATCTTGCTGAATATTTTCGGAGGAAGCTGGCCGATGCGTTCAGGATTCCGTGAATCATTATGGATTTTTTCCACGCGTCATCATCCCGACCATTTAAGTGGGCAGCCATTAGCGAGCGCGGTTTATCGTGTCCCGGTGCCGTTGCTCCCGAAAACTTTCTAATCTGTTGGCCGACGAACTTGTGTGCTCCGGTGCAACATCCGCGCGTGGTTTCGCCTCGCTACTACGCGGCATCCAACACCATAACAAACCCATGGGTTCTTCACCGACCACCCCGTATATACTCGGTGTTCGCGCGTAAAGCATTCGTGTGTTCCTTCGAAGGGTCAACGGCCGACCCTCACCACACGCCACGGATCGACGCGCCAACACACAGAAGCCTGGTTTGTTTTGGTTTCCCGGGCGTTACCCTCGTGCTCCCCACTTCTTACCAGCAACTTCTCTCTCTCTTTCTTTCTCCGTTCGTCGCGCGATCGCCTCCATACGGTCCCCTCTCTCTTTCTCTCTCTCCGTCCCTTCTTTGCCGGGTACATCCGACAACTACGATGCCGCGCCGCTCTCGTGAAAGCTATCGGCTCTTGTACCGACGTGACGACGTCATCCCAAAATGGGAATTGACATCGAATTAGCGTGACGTCAGGCCTCACGTATGCTGATATCGACGGACGAGACGTTACGGAGGGAAGCTACGTTGTCCCGTTGAGGTGAATTCAGTTATCCACTCGATTTTTAACCATTCTTACAACTAGATTGCGGATCTTCGTGCAAAATAAAAATTGTTTTCCTGCGTTGCAATAAACTGGAGCGTAATCGAAAGTTATTCTCTTTTTTGACATACTCAGTAGGCTTCTAATGTCTTTCTCTTGAAACCGACAAACTAGCGCCTTTTAGGATGTCTTCATCGATTCGAATGAAAGCAGAGTTTGGGTCCACGTCAGCATGGTACTCAACCCCGCAGCTAATCAGGGCGGTGGTGGGGCCATAAACGTGTCAAAGGAGCGCCAACTTGGCGATCCACAGTGTTCGAGACAAAAAGTCCAATTTTCGAAGTGGGTAATCTAAAAAAAATGTTTCTCTTTCATTCATTGAACTTTGTGCCATCTGTAAAAAGGGGTATCAAGTCGAAAATTTTCTGGCGCCTCCGGTAAGTGAGCGGAAACTGCGCGACCGTAAAGAGCACGGCGAGATCACGCGAGAGATCAAAAGAGAGTCGCGCACGGTTGTTTCCTCGGAAACGAGCGTCGCCGGGGAGAAAGCGAGAGCCGCGCGTGGAAAGCAAGTTGTTGCGGTGTGTAGTTTGGGATCGATTTTCGTGGCCATGCTCCGTGTACGTCGCACCGGTTGCTCGCGCGTTCACCTAGGAACAGGAGACGATGAATGCTCGATTCGTTGGTGCTGTGGTAGAATGCATTTCCGACTTGACACGGAGAAGCGATGACGACGGTGTAGCGAGACGACCAGGCAGGGCCAGCCATCGAGGAGACCTTGCCTGGAATTTTCATTCGTCGAGCATACTTGGGGTCAGTCCGCGCGCGCGGATCATCGCATGCACGGTCTAATTATAAATGATTCAAGGCTCTGCTCGACACGGATACGGACACGCGTGTCGTGACTCGATGGGTGAGCTGATACGAGGGCAGGTTGAGGTGTCTTGCTCTATCGGGCTCGAGGCGACGTTCGGCTAAACTGGTTCCTTATTGTCACGCATCAGCTCTCTCTGTTATAGACTCGCACGGACCTCTGGGATACGGGCGATGTAGTTTACTTCGGGTACTATCAGTGCTTCAGACACTGCGTTTCGCTGGGGTTACTTTTACTTTTGGCACCCTTGGGTCCTCAGGGTGCGGATACTTAGGCCAACATTGAACATCAGGAAGAGGATTAAACGATGATTTCATTTAATTATGATGCCCCAATTCTAGACATTTCTAGATTCTGTGCCTAAAACATAGAAATTGTTTTGATTCTGAAACAGCGATGGCCGTGGAGGTCGAGTCTTCTCGGAAATCGCCACGTTCGTTCCACCCACAATGCATCAGCGTGGATCGTCGTTAACAGGTTGCATCGGTCACGGCGACGCGGCTGATACAACGACGACCGATGTAATTGGTCACGGTCCGTCCCATTGGCAAGATTCTAAAAAAGGAACAGCCGACCGGCCAGAAGAAAGAGAGATGTAAATCTCGGGGACGGAGAAGAAGATTTCTCTCTTTCTCTCTGTGTTCGTGCTCTCTGTGGTGTTCCGAGTCGACAGGGATGAGTAAGCGAGCTGCGGGCAGGGTTGCCGGAGTTGCTAGAGTCAGTCCGTGGGTGCATCGCGAGCGATACGATGTTGCCGGTAGTATAGATAGCTAGATGGGGATGCACACGCGTCGTCGTCTCTCGATCGCAACACGCCGGCCATCTACCCTAACGGCTCGTTTACCCGCTCTATTTCTCTTTCTCTCTACCTCCCACTCGTCTTTTTTTACGAAACGCGTCCACCAACACACGCTCGACCCTCGCAATCTACCGGGTCTGGAAACCTCTTTGACGACTAAACAAATCGCTCTGGAACTTTCGAACAGCATACACAAAAACACTGGGATTAACCCTTTCTAGCTACCCGCGGCTAGGTCCATTCAATTCCTCGCGTTTCTACTTTCTCCGCAAGATCTTTCAACCTGCTCTTTTTTCGAGCAGCGGTGGGCCTTCTGTTAGAGCTGGCGTAAATGGTGGCTCGTTGAAACTGGCTGCTGGTAAGCTAGAACGGGCATAATTTTGGTATATGTTAAATTGGTCGAAATTCTAGGATCACTAGACAAAGTAAACAATGAACACAGTGTTCACAGTGATCTCTACAATAAGGACACGTTTTAGGTGTCGCGTTAGCGAACCAAGCCGAGAACACTTAAAATAGAAACAGTGCCTGGAAAGACTGGTTGAATTGCGTACCATGGCCGATTCCTCGCGAGCACAAAGCCCGTTTGTTTTCCGCTCCATCTATCATACCGCGAGGGGGGCCCGACTTTTGCCCGAGACCCGCTAAACGAAATTAAGCTGTCCCATTCATCAGGGGACACTTCAGATCTGGTTACCGCGGTGTTCGCGCGCGATCGCACTCGAGATACGTTCACCGTAATCCACGAGGCTGTGATTATTAACGAACGCAACTGAAAGTTGGCGAGAGCGAGCGAGCAAGCGGACGCTAGCAAAAGAGGGGAAAGGATCGGCCGCCACGCGTTGACTTCTCTTCTCCTTCGTTGTACACAACGAAACAAACGACGCGGTGGCGCAGGCTGTGAGCCGAGCAGAGCCGAGCTTCAGCTGAGATCCAAGGCAAAGCAAAGGGAGAGCATTGCCTGCCAACCGGCATAGAAGGTCTGTGACCTCGGCAATGCCTATGCTACGCCGTACTTACGTCGCCGCTGCTGCTGCTGTTGCTGCTGCTGCTGCCCGCGTGTACCGTTCCAGAGGTGATGTCACGGGTAGAAAGGTCCTTGAAGAAGCCACTTTTCGACGGTTTTTTCCCTCTTCCTGTTGCCAGTCGGCCGCTGAAAAATTACTCCGTTACCTTGCTACAGTTTTTCCTTCCCTCTGACATCCGTCGTTCTGATAAACGACGGTTGAGCATCCGTTCGCTGGGGTTTAATGGATGGACGGGTTGAAAAGGGACCTGCAGAGACGGAAAAGGTGGACAAATTTGTTTCTGTAGTACCGTGTTTCTTGAAGTCAATGATTTTGAGAAAGGACATCAGTGGTAAGGTCTGCTTGGTGGCTGGGATCAAGGGTTGAAAATGGTGCTCGTAGAAGCTGCTCTTAAGGGATGGAAAAGGTGCAGCAAAAATGTTGTCTTCATTTGATAGAGTTTCTAGAAGTCAATGATCAATGGTCAATAATCAGTTTTAACATTACTGTTTTCAGTAAAGAGAAATGAGCCTTGCAAGGGTTGAAACCCCTTATGTGGCCTCCAAAAATTGTGTTTCCAGTGCAATCCATCTTAGAACCAATAATTTCCAATAAAGAATCTGGTTGGAAAATAAAATAACAAGGCTTCCTCCTCCTGAAAGATCCTCCCAATGGTTATGAAAAGGTTTTCACTCCTTTGTGGTGAGAAGCGTACCTCGCTAAATTTCCCCAAGCATTTCCATCGTATTGTGTGCAGTGTTCAGTCAGTCTCCACCAATTAATCTCCCATCGGTAGTTAGCAGGCGGCTAATGACATTCGAAATCGATAAAATCTTCAGCTGTATTTCACTGCGGTCTACAGCGCCAAGTCACCTCGTGTCGATCGCGTCTCTCAACGGGCATTGTGCAGCCGAGACACAATTTACAGCTACAATAATTTCGTTGTTTCCCGGCTTCTTAACACGTGTACCTGTCGGCGTACAAGAGAGACCGAGTCCTTGAGGGGCAACTTTCATAGAACGAGAACTAGGAGGTCGCGTTCTCCAAGCCAGAGATAATACAGTCGATCTCATAATTGGTGGCACACACTTTCAATTGGAATAACTTTAGATGGACTAGTTTACCAGATGCGATGAAACTTTTAGAAAAATTGCGTTTAGTCTGAATTACGAAAAGAAATAGTAAAAGTTGCTCTTCACAACTGTCTTCTGAAAATCTCATCGAAATTGATTAATTGAGTTATCAGCGATTAAAAATGGTGAGAGTTACAGTTTTATTTTTATACATTTGTTACATTTTTTATTCTATCATTCGGCGATTGTCACCATTTTATAACTCCTAAACCAATTGACCAATTTCGTTGACATTTTCAGCAGGTATACCTATAACTTGTACCAAGCTGCAAAACAGATTTGTTAAATTTTCCTTGTACATGCAATTTTTCCAAAATTTTGAAAGAAAAGCTGAAGTGGTTCGGTCCATTTCTGAAACAGTTATTCCGATTGAAAGTGTGCGCCATTAATTATGAGATCGACTGTAGATAGAGAGCTTTGTTGCTCGATAGAATCGCGTATCGCTAATTTGTCACCGCGAAACGTGTTATTATACCGTTTCCCGAACCAGTTCGGGTACACGTTATGCAAATGCCACACGGTGGTGCACAAACGCTCCCGTTCATGAGCGTGGCTTGCCCCGCGAGAAATAAACCCGGTGGCAAATCGTTGCGAAATCGTTGAAAGTGCAGGAGGAAATAATTCGTAGGTCTAGACGCATACTTAATAACAGGTGTCCCATTTTCGTTCGGTTCGAACGGAATTAGCATAGAGGATATAGGTATAGCAGCGACTTGATTTTTCTGCTGGTGGAACACGTTCACTTTTTCGCGAGACACTATCTAATCGTTTTGCAGAAAACTATGAATCAGCAGCGATATTCGTAGGTTGCTGCGCACACGGTTAATCGACCGCCGGTGTTATCGACCTCACGAAACTGTCCTCGACGATCCTTTCTGATCGTGCCTCGTCTTTACTATCTTTGATTCTTTTCTTTGCTCGAAATTGTGGCAGGTTTTAATTCGTTTTGGTTAGAACTGCAAATCGTCATGCAAAATAAAAATTGTCTATATTAATCCTAAGACACAGAAGCTACTTTTCTTAATCATTCGATAAAGTTCTTTAAATGTTTTTATCGTTGACATCGTCTACTCAGATTAATAAACACGTCTTCCGAAAACATTCTAAAAAAGCATTTGACTCGTGTATTTTTCATTATTTCTACTTGAAAAAAATCATACACGTATTTCAAATACTAATGAATGTGTACGAAATCCCAATATGAGAGATTCAATAGTTTTTTTTTTATATATAACTCACGCAATGTCAATTATTTTTACTTGAAAAAAATCGTACACGTAGTACAAATACCAATAAATACGAGTGAAAAATCCCAACGCAAAAGGTTCGATATTTTGTTCGAAAAAAAATTCGAAAAAATTCGTGCAAAATAACTTCGAAAAGCAGAATTGTACCGAATAAAGAGAGCAACACGGGCCCGGCAAATGGATAATCAGGATCACGAGGGCCGTGTTGCATCGTTCCAGGATCAATAGCACGTGATCGTGGTACCGGCTCTCGATGCAAAGTGCTCGAGCAGAGCCGGTATAAACAAAGAACCGCGCGCGCAGCGAGCACACGCCGGACGCCTTGCATCGATTTTCCCTCACGCGGCTGTCACGCGACAGAACAGTACGAAAGGACGAGAGGAAGAGGAAGGAAGACAGAGAGCAAGAGAGAGACAGAGAGAGCGTGAGCTACGTGCACACGATTCACGCTACATCGCATCGACCGGCGAACCGTAAGACGCCGTCGGAAGATGCCTGAAATATTTGCCGAAATCCTCTCTCGTCCCTTTAAAACCGAACTACTCCGTGTCCGCTCTTTTGCATCATCCTCTCGCCATCGTGCTATCAGAAAACTAGAAAGATGCAGCGTCCCTCTAGAAACTGTGAAAATGGAGATGCTATACATGAAAATGTCGTTCATATTTTTAATATTCTTTTGGAATAGTGGATGTAGAAAATTGCTGGGTTGGTGATCACATGGTCGATTGTTGGTAAATCATGGATCTTTGGATAAACACTTTTCGTATGAATTATCTGGAGAAAAAAGATGAATTGTCTTTTTTAATTTAAAAAATCAAATTTGTAATGTAAAGTTGAACTTATTTATAGATTACATCCACAATTCCAGTAATTTTATTTGTTTAACACGTCGCGTCGTGTTAAAACAATTTAGCAGAAGAAATTCAATGAATACTACACTGTATAATTTGAACACCAAATCCAAACATTAAAGTTGCATTCAATAGCTCCAAAAACGACTAGCGAAGAGCTTAAATAAAACAAAGAAGACATGATTAGTATTTATTATAAAATGTTTTGAAACTTGTTAGACTAAAGATTCCGTGCGTTTTGTTTTTCAGGCGAATGCAGCAGTGGTGTTCAAATGCACTTGGCCCGGCTGTTTGGAGATCAAAGCGACTGTCGCGCTTATCGAGGAGCATGTACGTCAATCACACTTGGGGTAAGTCGTCTTCGTCGCGTCGCAAAGACGCAACAAGTCTTCGCGAAAATCTCAGACCGCAGCGATGCGATGCGCGCGGTTGTAGCGTAGTATCGTGACCGGTTACAAGGCCGTCGAACGATTGACCTTGAACCAACCTCGATAAGATAAATCCGAGAGTCGATCAACACCGGGTTTCGCGGCGCGCGTAAACAAAGCTTTTGGGACATTGAAGTGGCGTCGTCGTTTTTACGGCGAATTGAATAAAAGAAAAAAGCCGGTTGAATAAAAGAAAAAACGGTAGTTGTAATGTCGAATCATATGATTTTAGTAAAATCATTTTACACAGGACGAGTCGTTGAACTACCTAAATTTACTTGAGAAAATGTCTCTGTAAACAGTAGAACTATTATTGTTAGTAGACAACGAATCTGTATGAAAAATAAAAGTTTCTACCCGAATTGCGACAAACTGGAGTGAAACAGAAATTCATTTTCTTTTTTAATATGTTTAATAGGTTGAAAATAACATTTTATGTTTTTACTGTTTTAACTTACAGCTACTCATTTTTGTCATAAATGCATTATAGCCGCTAGGTACTAGTATAGACAATTATTGTATGAGTAATTTACTACGGATCTCTACATATTTGTAAAATACGAAGAACTAATAGCATTCGTTTAGCATTTTTTGAATTTTTTATTAAACGAAGAATAATGAAGATATATATATAATATACTTATATATTATATAGAGAGTATAGGTAATGAGTAACACAAGATAAATGCGTTGAAGTCAATTGAATTTGGTTTTGAGAATGTCTCGTCTCTGCAGGCCGAAGAAGTCGAAGGGCCAGGAGAACGAGGAGGACGAGTATATGTCCGACCATGAAGAGGAGTTCTACTATCAAGAAGTGGCAGTGGATCATATGAGTTCGCCGCCAACGTTGTCGCATCGGGACATGGCCAGGCCACCTCACGAGGATCCAGAGTATCAAAAACAGCTTCGTTTGGAGGCTGCCACCGCTACAAACAGCAACAACACCGAGAACGTGATGGTGGGAATCAAGGAACGGAACACCACCTTCACCATTTCGCAAACACCGGTACGTATACGCACCATAGCTAACGTTACCCTTCGCTGGCTACGCTAGCTGACAACGAAATGTGGATAGCGGGACTACCGAGAGCTGAGCTGTACGCATTCTACCGACCTGGTCTAGCGTGCATCCGATGCAACAGTTAGGTGGAATCCGCGTTTGCTATCTTGCTCCCGGTGCCGGGTTTACAATCTTCTCAAACATACAACATAGTACACAATCCGCAATCCTCTTTTCGAAATCCTCTTTCCCCAAGTTTTTACTATCCGCGCACAGTTTTTCGGGTTTATCAGATTTAGCGTTGAAGTGTTTTCTTTTTCATTTGAAATAAATGGCGTTGGGGAATAACAATTGCATGGCTGAGAGTTGGAACGGATCCGCAGCTTTTTTAAATGAAAATTCGAAGATAAGATTAAGATATTTATTCATAGATTTATTCAGTAATACCTTGTTGGCATTTGTTAAAGTCACTTATCATGTTATAAACCTCTTTGAAGTATATTCCTTTATAATAATGAGAATTGAATTCATTCATTTCGTACAATTTTGACCAATATAATATATATATATAGATAACTTCTCAATGATCAGGACAAAATGAAGAAGTGCCTATGTGACGAAAATATTGTAGATCAGATGAAATGTCCGAGTTCAGTGAAAATAGCTTCGAGTGCAAAGAGTTAACAATTGTTGCTGTACGAATATTGAAGAAGTAATTTCGTCAAGAGCTAAAAATCTCACGATATCGACTAATTTGGTTGGTTTTCTGTTTCCGGCAGGGTACACCGAACAAACACCTGAAGCTGTCCCCGCGGCCGTACCAGACATACCAGCCGAACATGAGCCTGCTGACGGTGTCGACGGGCAAGATGCCGTCGTCCCCGCGTCGGGTTCGCGGCGAGACGAAGAAGTGCCGCAAGGTGTACGGGATGGAGCACCGCGAGCTCTGGTGCACGCAATGCAAATGGAAGAAGGCCTGCAGCCGTTTCGGTGACTAGGCCAAGCGACCGCCCCGTTCGTACGTTCGCGGGCGGAGATTGTCGCCGAGCCGACCCCAGAGTTTGCCAATGCTACGTTAAACCGTTTACAAAATACCAAGATAAAAACCTGAGAAACCACAGCGCAACCGAACTAACGAAAAACCGAAAAGAAGAAATACTGAAAAACATAAAAGAACTTCTATCACCAACTGCCAATTGCCAATTGTCAATCGTCGTCGCCGTCATCGTCGTCGTCGTCGTTCGAGTAGAGTTCGTCGATGACGGATGATGAGGCAGGACGAGAATCGAACGTCGACGTCGCTGCCACCGAACAGACACCCTATTTATCGTCCACCATCTTCCATAACGGTCTCTCACTCTCTCTTAAACATACACTCACGTCCCCTGTCTCACTCACTCACACTCTCTCTGTTCATTCATAAATGATAAAGAAAAGAAAGAGCCGTGGACACACGCGAAAACCCGCCTCTCGCAACCCTACTTTGTTTCCCGAGCGAGAGACCAGAACCCCCATAATCGAGGGCTGAAGATGGCCGACTAAAGGGGCGCGCGATTTTCTGCGGAGAGCGCGAAAAACGTCAATCCCATGACGGATGGCGGACGGTTTAGAAGGGCCCAGGATATACTTGAGCGCCGGAAGGAAACAACACGTGGACTTTAAACACATACAAAAACACGATTCAACACTGGATGATGATATGGGGCTCGTTGAACGATAACCCCCTCCTTACGGTCGCTCGTCGCTGGCACTTGGCAAACTCCGCTAGGGTCTCTCTCTCTCTCTCTCTCTCTTTCTCTTTCTTTGTTCTCCTCTTTTCTAAACGTAATCGAGAGACGGAGACGAAGAAACGGGATCTTCTTGTCGAATTAGTAGATAGCGAATTATCGGCGTGGCGTGGAACGAGGCGTTTCTCTCTTTCTTGGTAAACTCTATCTTTATCTCTGTCTTTAAACACCGAACCCACGAAAACGAAGGCGCGGGACATAGCCTCGTTCCCCCAGCCGGGTTCACGCCGGAATGCGAAGAAGAAAATCGTTGCTGTATTTTGTTCTTGCGAATTGCGGCTAGAAGCGTCACCGGGGACACGCGTGTGTCTAGCTTAACCCTATGCATTCGAAGGCAGAACGATTGTGAAGTCCATTTTCGATGGAGAATGTCGTCGTTGAACCTTGCTAGTCTCCTTGGGTGTTTTACTATTTTTTAAACACTTTATCTGCCGACGATTGTTTCATCATTTTAAGTATTCAAGTGAAATTCTATGGTCCACTGCTGAGGATTTTGGAATTGATCCTTCGACAGCAATCGGTTCGATTGAAAACAGTAGGAAGATTGAAGAGGGCCAATATATTATTTTCAATCTATTGAAACTACCAAAGAAAAACGAAATAGCTATCTGCTTCCAGTTCGTTGCAAGCAACGAAGACAATATTTATTTAGCATCAAACTCGGCAGTGTACTTACAACTTCAATTAGACTGCGAATTGTGTGTATTTATAGCAAAAATGAATCGATCAAATAGGAAACAGTATGTGAGGAAATGAAATATCAGTATATTTCAGTATATTGCGCTACTTCCAGCTTTATACTATCATCGAGAAAAGAAGTGAACGTCTACGTAGCTTGACAAATAATGCAGTATTTATTTTGCATAAAAATTCGCAGTCTATCGTGTTGCAATTCGACGCTTGTTATAGCAAAGTGAAATGAATGTCCTCGAACAGACAACAGCAAGGTTCGACTTCCGAGCGGTTTCAAACAAGTTCGGTGAACGTTGTTTCCGATCATAGAATGCAAGTATGGACTCTGAGATTCGCGAGTCGAGTGCAAAGGGTTGAAAAGGGCGGGTACACGCGTGGATCCTTTCGCGCTTAGGTTCCCGAACCGACTCTTAGGTCATTGCAATAGGTCTTCCTTCGTCCGACGAGGGAGCGTGGACCAGTAAGCAAAAGTGGTCCGGCTCTCTCAGATCGCCGAAAAAACTCGAGAATGAAAAACTCGAAGACACCGTACCCGAGGGGCGGGTGGCCGGTTACCCTTATTATACTAAATCCCTCTTGACGGTGTCATGGCGGACGGAAACATATGTCCCGGACGAACGGAAGAGGAAGAAGTTGGCCGACGTTCTTCCCGACGCGTCGGAACGACGCAGGCGTGCGAAGTCGCGAACGAAACGGGATCTAGGAAATATTTTTGCGTCGACGAGCAGAGAGCTAATTGTGATATTTTTCTCTAAATTTTATCGGATATTAAAAAGAAAATCGTGAGCCGACTCGAGGCTGACGGCAATACGGAAACGCCGGGTGATAAAAACGGAAACGAAACAAAAAAAGAAGAAACTATAACCGGGAGGGGGCGGGGATTTGGGCGTGCGAAATAAAAGAAGGGGGGAAAAATAGAAACAAACGAGGAAACAAAATTTTATACACCAATTATTATACTGCCAGATAAACGTTATTTCAAACGAAAAGCGAAAAACGATGAAAACGGAAAAAAATGGACGACGAGCACGAGCGAGATGGAATTTATGTGAGAACGATATAGTCGTCGCTCGATGTGTATGGCGAACATGAAGCCATTTTTTGTTTCGCGTTTCGAGAGCATGCGTCGCCGTGTGTCACAAGGCTTTCTTTTCTCGCTAGCCTCCATCGACGACCTAAGACCGTGTTCGCCGACGAAAGACACTACACATACAGGCCTCGCAGTTGAATCGATCGATACCACGAATCCTCGTGATCCATCGGACCCGCGTGGATCTGCGCGCGTACGCGTGGACGAGTCGCGATAGCTTTGCGCGGCGATCCTCCCTTTACGTCTCATTTCAATGAAATACTCGCACGGTTTTCTCTTCTTTGACGGAATTCGGCGAGACTGCGAGACGTTATCGAACAACGAAGATTGTTTTCTGTTGGCTGGCTGCTCGCTGATGTCGTGAGAAAATACGGTGATATGGAGGGACCATGCGGGAATGATTCTGCGCTTGTAAAAGATAAGGCTATTGTGATCATCGGAAAGAATGAGTGCCATTAAAGACGTGACGTTAAAGAGGGAACATTGCAATAATTCTGGAATTATTACAATTTTGTTGATACAAACAAAAAACACGTTCTCGTCGAACTTCTATTTAGAAAATTTTTCTTTTGCATAAAAATTAACAGTCTAACGATGTTTTCTCCTTCTCGTGGCTGATGATTCGGAATTGATAAAAATGCGACCGAAAAGAGGAAATCCTGCAACCAAGAAATTCTTACAATTACAGAGTCATTATCGCACACCTTCAACCAGTATTTCAAGCCGAAAAGACATCAGCGAGTAGCGAGATTGGTGCGAAAATGAAACGGCTCCCTAGCGTCTCGCGATGTTAGGAGACACGGGGGACGTTAAGGGACGGATTGCCTTGGATTTAATGCGACCACGTGAACACGCCCTCAGGCTGGGCGCTTCCGAAAGCCGACATCGTGCTCCTTTTCTCGCTTTCGATCGTCCGCGCGACACGAACGGATCGTTTCTTCGAGAAGAAAAGAAATGAAAGAAAGAAACCGATTCCGGAGATGACCGGTAGCGAAACGAACCGAAAGAAACCGTCGGGCAGGAACGTGATGACGACCGTAGACACGTTTTGTTTGATCTCGATGCGACACGAGGCAGCGGCGCAGAATCGACGCGCGCGTCTCACAATGCTGCCGTTCCGTCGTCAAATTTTTTAAACGATTCTTTATGATTAATAGAATTAGTTAATTAATTAGCTGCCCCGTTATCGTTAGAATTATTGTCGGCCGTGTTTTATTACGTTAAGCGAGTTCGCGTCGTTAGCCAACGAACGCGAACGATAAATTTGAAAGGGTATTTCTTTTCTCGAGTAGATGTAAATTAATGTACGTTGTAGAACCGATTTTTGTTTTGTTTCTCTCGGACCCACGACCCGGGGAACTGACTCCCTTTCTCTCGTGGCGATCGATGCTCATTTTCTAGTACAATTTTAACCGCGTATAGCACGTTCTCGTGTTCTTTCGTTTTTATTTTATGTCTTCTTGTCTCTCTCTCATTCTCTCTCTCTCTCTCTCCCTGTCTTGCGCGATCGAACTCTGTGCTGATTCTGTTTCATTGAATACTCGATCGTTAGGGACCGTCGATCGGTAACGTTACAGTAAGCCTTCGATCGTTGGAAAGCGAAAATTAAAGAATCGAGTGAGAAACTCTCCAGGGAAGCATAAATGAAGTATAACGCTTCGACGGATTGAATTTGAAATCATGAATGCAGTGTGATTTTTACTACGTACTAATACCGATTATTTTTAATGTTCTTTGTAGGATTGTATATTTGAAGTCTGTTCTTTTTATCGTGGAGTACAATGTTTATTTACTTCTGTTTATTGACTTCTCGGGCGTGTTATTCAAAGGAGAATCAAATTTTATTTAACAGCGATTCTTTTTCATTTTTTTTTATAATGGAATTGCTGTGCTTTTAACTGTAAAGTACAATATTTATTTACCTCTGTTAAATTGATCAAATACAATCTTTAAGTTATACCGAAGATATTCGAAGGGAGGATCGAATTTTACTCAGAAGCGATTCTTTCACTTTTTTCTTAATGAAATCATTGTTCTTTTACTTGTAAATACGCTAAAACGCATTAAAAGTTAGAAAGATGGTCCGTAAAATTCGCCTAACAGGGCCTAAAAAGCAACGAAGTCAAAATCCTCGGAGCGTTATAATTCGCGTAATTGACATTCGGTTTCACCGAGCCAAAGATGTCGCGTCTCCGATCACTTGTATCCGAATTTCTCTTTGGATCAGTGACGATCCAGAAAAATTCGAAGATGAAGAAAAGATCGCAAAGAATCGAAGTAGCAGTTCGCATACGGGTTTCCGCGTTGTCCACGTACTTAGTAGCAAGGTTGTTCTACTCGTTCGTTTGTTTTTGCGATCGGTTTTGCAGTGCTAATCGAACGATGATCGTATTAGCATGAAACGGATCGATTAGTATTAAAAACGTCGATGTGAACCGCGTGCTCGATCGAACCAGTACACAGCCGAGAGTCGAACATTGTTGCAATAAACGATCGGACATTGTCGGACGATTTAAGGGGAAAAAGCGATAAGAAAAGTTGCAAAAAAAAAGAAGAGGTAAAGGAGGATGAAAGGGGTAGAGAAGGTCGCGAAAGCGAGCGTGTATAGGATAGAAAGTAATTGCCGTCCAAATAGGTTCCTTCTGTAGGTCAAAATTGCCATTCGAAGTGGCTTCTGGGGTGTGCAGTTATGGCTGGTGAAAAATCCTCCCGGGACACCGAACAATGAAAATGGGAAATATCACAATCATTCGATGATCGACTGTTTAGAGAATTATTTTATCGATTGATTTTATCATTATTGTTCCGTTAGGTACGAGAAAATCGCTCGGACAATGTTGAATGATTTTTACACAATTTTGTTCAGGAATGTTTATAGACGAATTTACAATGAATTCATTTTATTTATTGACAATTTGACGAACTGTACGAAGTCTCTTCCGCCATTTTGGCAGAGTGTTCGTTTGAAAAACGAACTTCTTCGTTAGAGTATAGTTAATCGGTTTTATATAAAATCATTCAACTGTTCTCGTCATTTTTATCCTGTAATTTACGGAGATGAATATGTATTCCAAGTCCGGAGAATTTGTTTTCCCGGAGGAGTCGTCGCCAGAGTAACTGATACCGAATCCTTTTCTGTCGAAACGAGTGTCGAAAGCGAAGAGAATTTTGGCGGACATTCAACTTCAAGAGCAGACGGACGGACAGACGGACAAACAGACTTCGAAGACGGATAAACAACTTGCAAGACAGACAGATAGACAGACAGACGGACAGGCACCACGCGGACATTGCGCAGTACAAGGTTAACGATAGTGCCATTCGAAATGCCAAATATTCTCTCCGGCACTTTAGCCGTGAGGTTACATTCGAGGAAAAAGAAAAATATTATAAAGAACCGTGCGAACGGGTGAAGAAACGGCGAATTTACACTTCTTCGCTTTGGATGTATTGAGGGTGCAAAATAAAAATATATTGGTACTCTTAAATTCTTTCAATCTTCGTACTCTTTCAAATTTCACCTAGTTCATAGTTTCGTCCATCATAGTGGAAGAAATTTTCTTTCATTTTGGATGAAAATAACCTTCGTGGTCGTGGACGAACGATCAGGGATGTATTATATCCGAAGCGAAGAATGTAAGCTCGCCGGAAGCAACGCGAGGGGAGAGCCCGAAGAGAAACGGACGTTGTGTCGATCAGAAGAAAAGAGAACGCGAAACCACGCGCGCGAGAGAACAGGAAAGCGAACACGTGAACTTAAAAGATTCATAACAGAAGCTTTACAGACTTAAAGATACCTCAGGTTTACTTCATAACGGAAACAAACTGGTGGGCCGTTCTGATCGAAGCGGAGCCGAGAGCCAACCTCTCCCTTTCACATATTGTATAAGAAACGCCGTTAAAATGGCGCGCGTGTAAAGAGGAGGATTCGATCAAGATGGCCGACCGTATAGGCACTGAAATTATATTTCATACGTATCTTCGTGCGAAGTGAACGTCAATATATTACTTAGTCGAATTCGTTGCATCGAGTCGAATGGGACTCGCGTTATATTGTATAAATAAAATATATCTATATACCGCATTTAAATAGGTCGCCTGAAAACGTTCAAACGCCGGGGACAAATCTAGGCCCAATTAACCGTGTGCCGACTACCCTCCGAACGACAATAGCTAATTACGTCGTGAATCTCGCGTCTGCAGTATTGCCGCACTGGGGGATGAAATCCGATCGATCGATCCGACGATTTCTCCCCTCGATCTCCTCTCAAAACGCAAAACGGAACAAACTTGAACTCGAGGTTCATCAGACCTGCCGTTTCATAGGATACTCACTATCACGGGCTGGGAAATGAATGGTTTATTCATTGCAAAGCTGTAATCAATCAGCGGGACACCTGTACAGTGTCCTCTTCAGCGTCCTCCGATGCTGGAGTCATGGTCTTTCAAGCATCCTTCGAACCAGCGGTGTTCGAGATCGATTATAAATGCTTCCCAAAACGCATCTTCTTTATTAGAAGAACCAAGACGCTGACTTCTAACGTCAGTAACTGCCATCACCGCGTTCTTTTACCACTTTGCTGTCATTTGTGAGCGGCGGGAATCGCTGGGAGGCTTCCCAGCCCTGGACACCGCTGTTTCGAAGATGCTCAGGCTTTGTATTATAGGGAATTATGCGCGTTTGTTCCGTTCCTGTTTGGAGAGTGCCACGAGCGGCAAGGAGTGCATCATCGATGAGCAACACTGCACCGCCGCGACGGCCCGAGCATAGTCTGCGCGTTCTATTAACCGAATACATATTATAACTCGATCGATTCGACAAGCGAGCCAATTAGGGGCGATCAAAATTGATCCTGTACCACGCGTGTATGGGAGACACCGAATTCCGCACACCGATTTCTATATGCGTTTAATTAAAAATATATAGAAACGATATCGAATGCCAATGGAGACATCGATCGCCCCGTATTTATCAATCTTGTAGGGCTCTGTCCAGATCGCCGAGATTTCGATGATAGAAAAAAGATAAAACTGCAGAAGACGAAGGAACATATTGAATACGGTGACGCGTGTACATATACGCACGCAAAATGCATCGAGTAGTATGCGCGTATATTTGCACGCGTACCTACACACATATATATATATATGTATATATATATATATATTACATATAATTATATAAAATAAATATATTAATTATAATTACATACATAGTGACACGTAAGAAAAAAACGCGAGAATGAGAAAATACACAATATACAAACGCGAACACACACACAAAACACACAGTGGGGAAAGAAAACTAAAAACGGCCGGGATTATCATACCAAAACGATCTCATATCGATTTAATGCAAATGCAATTTTTTGATCGTGCGGTCGACCGGGCATGTCGGCGAATGTTTAAATCGCACGTGTGTACCTGTTGAACGAGTTGATAGAAAGCGACGAGATACTATATGTATAACGAGATATAAAGAGAAAACGGAAAACATGAAAAAAAATATAAAAGTGAAACAACGTCGAACAGACCGGAAGCCGAGGGATCGAGAAACGATTCGATCCAATCGACTCGGATTATCGCGCTTGGTCGGCCGCACAAAGCAAAGACATATTAAAATAGTATATTATTATATTATTATATTATATTATTATATTATATATTATTATTATATTATATTATTACCATGATTAATTATTAATTTTTATTGATCATTATTATTATTATTATTACCATCGTCATCGTCATTATCACCACTTCGGCCCGACGACGAGTCGAAGATCGCGCCGGTCGACCTCGTTTGAACTTGTTTGGACACGTTCGAACGTGTTTGACTGCGTCCTGGACGCATTTGTGCGTGAAACAATAGGGAACGGACGGGATCCTTGTCGTCGGAGTGCGTTTAGGGCAGAGTTGCCAGATCAAGACATGTTTCCCCACTCTACCCCTTCTACGACGATTTTCCTCCACCTTCCGCCAGGGCCCGGTCACCTGACGCGTTTCACAGTGTCACGTGACTAATCCGGTAATGGAAGAGAGGGAGTAACTTCTTCAATTCCTCTGATCTGGCTACTCTGATTTAGGGGACGTTTCTTATTGTTAGTATTGCGCAATACTCGACGCGTTAGTATGCGTGCCGATGGATTATCGAGCAATCGACGGTGCACCCAGCCGATTCGGAGAAAGAGTTGCACCGACGTGCAACTAGCGACACACACGAACACACAATTTCTTTCTTTGTCTCTCTCTCTCTTTTTCTCTGCTCCTTTCTCTCTCTCTCTCTCTCTCTATTTCTGTCGCCCATCGAAAACCCTTCATATCCGTATATCGCTGCAGAAGCTTCTATTTATCGACGAATCGAAATGACGAATGCGTCGTAGGATGTATATAAAGTGCTGCGGTTATGTTGCGTTATTCGCATCATACACATACACACAAACACATACTCGACCGAGAACGTTGTTTTGAGCATTGTCGAAAGAGAACCCGATCGAATTCGATCGAACACGCAATCAGGGCTGTCGAGCACCGACATGAGTGTAAAACTTTATCGTCAGACTTATGGTAATAAACCTGTCTAACAAACGTGTACCAGATTATTCACTCAACTTGTCTCCGCACGCTACGCAGATTTTTCTTTTTCTTGTCGGAAGTACCTCGTTCATTTCTGTTTGTTTGTTTGGTAGTTAATCTTTGAGAATGATTTTGTGGCTTGAATTGCCGTTTTGATTTTTGTTGTATCGTAAAGACGTCGATTGCCATTTTAATTCTTGTATCGTAAAGACGCTAATTGAATGGCCATCTCAAATCTTTTTAAATATAAAATATCTAAGTAATAACACAGATGTGTTGATAATTTGATTTCCGATTTTTGTATCGCGATAAAACCGCTGGTCGAATTACCATTTCTTATTGTATCCTATTATAAATATAATTGGATTACCATTTCAAGTGTTGTGCTACCATAAAGAAGCCAATTGATTAAGATTACTCTGTATATTATTCTGTGCCTTAAAACTGTGTAACCTCATGTTCTTAATACTATCCTTCACAGAAATGTTGCTTTTATATTAGACTGCGGGTGCTTCCGCGGTAATTAGCATTTAATTAACAAAAGCGACACAGAAATTTAGTGGGTCCGTCGAGTCGAACAGGAAATGAGACGGTCAATTAATTTCTACCGAGCTATTCACGTTCTATTAAATAAGTTTGTCGCAAGCGCATAAAATCCGTAGTCTAATCATCGTTATATTTAATACTCCATTGTGATAGTAATGTAGGCAAATTAGTAACGTAAAACGATATCAATTTCGTTGCTCGAAAAATATCTACAATTTATCAGTCAATAAACAAAAGAATAAATTACACCATACACTAATTCAGCAAATAATCGTGCCGGTATAATGAGACATAATCGCAGCGTCGAATATTCTGATCGATACTTGAGTCTTCGACTCGCAGCGAGTGAATTGAAACTAATATTTAAAAGAACAATCGAACGATTTTCGATTCGCTCGCCAATTTTATCGACTATTGAAATCTCTCGAGATTTGATGAGGTTGAGGTAACGTAGACATAAATTACATTAGACATTTTTGAGAATCTTCGGTGTGCTTTGAACGCTCGAGAACACGCTAAACGAATCGCGAACCATCACGTTCTAGACATAACAGAGAAAAAGACAGCGATCGATGGATTTTTCATGACGGTGAACATCGTAGAACGCATAATCGGTCAACGCTCGTTAACACGTTGACTGACATCATTCTTGTCGTGATTTTATCCGAATTTGTAGGATTTCGAAGAACCGCAGGAGTCACTATAAACCTGAACTCCGCAGTTTCGATCAACTAAATTATAAATCTGATCGTGTGGTTCCCCAGACAACGTGTTAAACTTTCAATGATCCCTAATGTCCGCTGACAACAGTGGTTTCGCGATCACCGTCGGGAGGTCACTGTTAACATGCACAATCCTAGAAACATATTAGCAATTAACGAGATAGCGATACCGGTGTCGTTCTTCTGCAGGTCTGCGGACGTGCTAGGTTGTCGCACGTGAAAAGGGACACTCTCAAAACGGCGTTTTTTAAGCTTTAAATCGATCCGTGGCGGATCTTTTAATTTTTATAGAATGATTTATAAGAATCGGCCGATAATAAACATCTGCAGTCTTCTTGCCATTGCGTCGAAAACGACGAGACGTAAGTACAGTTGCCGAGCTACGGAATGTTTACAAATTGACAGTTTTGTAGAGTGATTTACGCGAATGAATATCGAACGAATTAACCCCTTGTCCTATAATCTATAATATCGATCCATGAAGATTTCAAGCAAAATCAATCGTGTAAACCATTAATTTGATTTAAAATTAATCCGAATTGTATTTCTCTGTTATCGATATTTAACTGTAATATTTTAGTGAAAATATGAACAGAATAAAATAGATATAAATTTTTTTCTTTTTCGAACAAAAAAAATAATTCCTAATGCAAGGCGAATTGTTCTTTTTCTTCCAAGAGATTTCAAATGGAGAAGTTCGAATCATTGTAAAGAATAGTGCAAGAGATCAGCTTGAACATCCTCTAATCGATCTAATTTAACGATTAAGTGCCTCGCGGTCAACGGAGTGCTTTAATTGATTCATGTGCTACAACCTACTCTTCTCGATAAGATGACCGCTTCAATCCCTGTAGCAATATTTATAAATATGTATACGTAACTAATACCTATACTATAGTACATTAAGTGCGAGAATGAAGGAGAACCTGCAACGAAATATCGGATATTATAAGTTGTAATTACATGTAAGACTGTAGTAAGCGAGAATGGACGACGTTCTATCGTTACGAGAAAGAAAAAAAAGAGTACGGTACAGGGAATGATTCGATGATTCGAATGACGATCGTGTCGCTGGTGGCATCGACCAAAGTCGCCAAATTAAAACTTGTGTCCCCACTCTACCTTCCCGGTCACGTGACGCATTGTTGTGTGACTAATCCGATACTGGCAGAGAGAGGGTTACTTTTTCTCCCCAATTCGATTAAATTCCTCTCATCTGGCGACTCTGACGGATGCGAGTTCATCAGGAATCGGCAATCATATCTACGTTGATCCTTGTGTAATCTGACTAATTGTTACACCGACGGAAATTCTGAATACAATTATTTCCAGTTACGACAGTTTCGTTGTTTCAAAATAGGTTCTCGCACACCTTGAGCTTCTGACTGGTATCGGCACACTGTCATCCCATTGACACTTTCGACTACGTAAATGAAGAAAATAACAGATTGTTGCACCCTGGATTTTTTATTTCTTCGCCGTAAACGAAGACAATGCGTTTATACAGCTATTGTCAACAATTTCAAGAGAAATTATTATTATTGCTTGAAAAAAATCGTGTACATGCTTTGATTATTGATTAACAAGTCTGTCAAATTTCAAAGTAAAATACTCAATACTTTTCTCTGGAAAAAAATGAATTGTAACAGAAAGGCCGAGTGTGTCGATACTTTTTCGTGTCGCTTTATTTCGGAGCCGATAAAAATGATTTCGCATATTCGGAAATTGATCGAAGATCGTGAATTCGCTCAATCTACCGGTGAATTGAATTTTGCAACAACATTGGAACAGCATGGACCATCGTTCCTCGATCGAGATCATTTTTCCGTGGATAGCGTGTATCGAGTCAATTCAACGCGCGAATCGAGGACGCCGTGCTCTAATGATCGCGCGGATCCAGATAAAACGATCGGATCGATTCCAGAGGATCTCGGGAACGATTTTTCCTGATCGCGATTTTCTTTTCTCTCGTTGTGTTCAGTCGAGCAAATTTAAACGATACGACTAGTGGCGAATGCGTAATTTCCGGTACAGCGATTTCCGTTTAAAATGAAAGATGACGGTTCGCAAGACCGGCCCGTTGTACTGTAAGGCAAACATAAGTACTATGTAATTAATCAGTAAGAAATCTCAAGCTATCCGCACGCATAGCCCGAATATTGTATCAGCCTTTTGAGATCATTATTGTTATATTATAAATACATATATGTATTATATATGTATATTCATAAATATACATATAAATCGATATGGATCATAGATTGTAGATTTAAACGATCGACGACGACGACGACGACAATGAGGATGATGAAATAAAAAAAAAAGTAAAGATGAAAGGAATAAACGAGATAATAATATATTGTAGTCATACGATTAACATTATTGAACATTATATTTTATTAATTATTATATATTGTATATATAATAATCGCGCGTTATTATATATACGGATATATATGTACGCATTCGAAATATACATATACATAGACGTACCTATGTAAGTATTGTGTTATATAGAATATATGTTATTACAAATTCATGCGGACTATTGTTTACTCCACGCCATCTCGCACCCTCTAGCACGTTTTTATAATTTTTGTAAAATGAAGAGTCATTTTTTGAATGTAATTCGGGGACGTTTTGAATCGTATAGCTAATATATAATTAATAAATCGAAAAAAATAAAAACATTATCTTCGTTGTAATTTCTTTAATTACTCAAACTGTGGATTTTCATTCGGATTTCTATTTTTTCTAATTATTTTACAGAGCTCGAAACAAGAAGAAAATTGATTTCACCACTAAAAATTCCTTGAGAAGATTATGAATTTTTCAGTATTTTACTGAAGTGGAATAAAAACATTTTCTCTTACCGTCACAAAATTCGACAAACTCTCGCGAAACTAACGTCCTCGTTCAAAGATGGCGTCACTGCTCCGCTGCACCATCTAAAACTACAAAAAAGCACAAGTGTCATTTCTGAAAATACGCGTTCAGTATTAATCGTCTCGAGCTAAGTATACGCGGCACCGCATGAATCACCGTACGATCATGTAAATGAACGGAGAAAAACACGTCCGATGACGTTGTCGCCGGCGCATAAATAAGATAAAGAAACTTTCATGTTCCAACGTGAATGACAGTGCACGGCTTGCACACATACGTACACAAAGCACAGTTGAACACGTCGCGATGTATGGACGCTGTGACGTTGTCATGCGACCGACTCGGGGAATATAATTTGTACGTATGTACTTCGCGAATCGTGTGATCGACTTCGTGAATCTAAATTTAAGTCGATGTGTTGACCAGTGATTACGTAGTGCGTTGCGGAGACGTTCGCTCGCGAAGAAACTGGTGTGTGTGTCTCTTTTTAAGGTTATGCCATGGTACGAACAGATTGAGACCGTTTTAAAAAAAGAAAGAAAATTCGTGCCAATGTAAATAGCATTTGGCACCGACGCGTACTCCCTACGAGTCATGGCCGATGATGCCGTGACGCCGCAAATCGCCTCCTATGATTATCATATGGTGAACGCAGAGAATGCACAGAACACTTCCAGAGAGAGACGCATAAAAAAGGGAACAATGCAGTCGGAACTCCGTTTGGTCAGCAGGAGTGACTGGCTCACTGTCGGCGTGCTATGTTTCGTCAACTTGATCAATTATATGGATCGTTTCACGATCGCTGGTTTGTATTCATTCCCCATATTAGGTTAAGGGACAGACGAGAAGCTGAAAAGCTGCTATACAGGACTCTTATATTTACACCGTTCTTATACTGCTATTCCATTCGTTTATTAATCAAATTAATTAATATTCGGTTATTTTACACAAGTCTATCTCAATTGTAAAAGCGATCAGCATTATCAATGACAATCGTTAATTACTTGGTGATGAAGTTCTCACCTTACGCTGTAATCTAACAACGTAATTCCATAGCGCTGATCGTAAATAGACAGCAGATCTTTATGCAAAATAAAAATTTTCTGCCTGAATTGCAACAAACTGGAGTCAAATAGAAATTGATTTTCTTTGCTAATATGTTTAACAGATTCTAATGTTTGTACTGTTTTAATTGCACCTACTCATTCTTGTCATAAATGCATAAAATCTGCTGTTTAATCATCAATGACCACAGCGGCATTTAATGTATTAATGTGTGTGATAAGAACGGCGATAAAAGCTAATTGGTTCTAATTGGTTCTAATTGGTTCTCGACACTCGAATAGCTAATCGTTTAGTAGCATATCTTAAATGTATTGTCTTAAATGTAATGCATTGTCTTAAATTGTATCACAATTGCAGGAATTTTGCCTGACATAAAGAAGGACTTCAACATTCGCAATGACAGATCAGGATTACTGCAAACTGCATTTATATTGAGTTACATGGTGTTTGCCCCATTGTTTGGATACTTGGGGGATCGGTATAACAGGAAGATTATAATGAGCTGCGGTGTGTTCCTATGGTGTTTGACAACGTTCATTGGCTCTTACATGAAGGTACACACCCTTACATGTGTAAATAGAACACAAATTTTAAAGGTAATATCAATGTTTTTATATTTCAGACTTTTGGATGGTTTCTATCGTTTAGAACGCTAGTTGGTATTGGTGAAGCTAGTTACTCCACCATAGCTCCAACAATTATAAGCGACCTATTCGTTAAAGATCTGAGATCTAAAATGCTGGCAATTTTCTATTTTGCCATACCAGTCGGAAGGTACTTTAATAGCTTGCTGTTCGACTCGGTAGATAAACAGCATCATTAAACGAACATTAATAAGGATGCATAACTTTCAGCGGGCTGGGATACATCGTAGGAGGTGAAACTGCAAGGATTACAGGTGTCTGGCAATGGGGTTTACGAATTACACCCATGCTGGGCGTAATAGCAATAATTTTATTACTTACTGTGGTAAGAGATCCTATCAGAGGGGAGAGAGAAGGCGGGGTTCATTTAACGAACACCGCATGGTCCAGTGACATCAAGGAACTATTAAAAAAGTAAATACTGAACTAAGTGTGTTTTACAGAAACGTTCTGATAGTTCATGATTTACAATATTTCTCTAATTTCTAGTTCAAGCTTTATGTTTTCTACTGCTGGATTTACATGTGTAGCTTTTGTGACCGGCGCACTGGCTTGGTGGGCTCCAACGTTCTTGCAGCTAGGATTCGCGTTACTTCCGGACTCAAGTAATGTCGATCCAGATGAGTGAGTTTCGTTATTTTATTTATAACATTTCTTCTAAGATCATCGAATCATTTTTACCACAAAACATATTTTCAATATTTCAGTGTAGCGTTCAAATTCGGATTAATAGGCATGGCAGCTGGTATAATAGGAGTGCCGTTAGGCTCGTTTATAGCCCAGAGACTAAGGATGCACTGGTCACATGCTGATCCGTTAATTTGTGCCGTGGGACTGCTAGTCAGTGTACCATTGCTGTTTTTCGCTACCATAATGGCCAACACAAATTCTGTTCTATGTTACATATTAATATTTTTCGGACAGTTATCGTTGAACTTGAATTGGTCTATCGTAGCAGATATATTACTGGTGCGCGATCTCTTAATTTCTAAACTATGTGTATTAAGTCACGGCAAATTATTAAAGATTATTGTACTCGTTTCTCATAGTATGTGGTGATACCAACGAGAAGATCTACAGCCGAGGCCTTCCAAATACTCATCGCACATGCCTTTGGGGATGCAGGGAGCCCTTACCTCATTGGTTTGGTAAATACGAATATTTTGCTCAAAATATAATTTTGGTACAATTAATATGTTGGCGTAAAAAACAAATTTCTAAGATCCTGAGAAATTAATCTTAAAAAGATCATTCTTCGAAGAAGAATTTCTGTTGAAGATAAATTTTTGAAATTGCTGTTGTTCGGAATTTCGAAGGAAAAAAAGTGAAGCTCACGACTTTCAACTTTTTTATCTGTGCCTATAATGAAAATTTAAAATATGCCTTGCATAGACATAGTCAAGACTTGTTGGACAATGTGAACGTGTTAAACTGTACCGTAATTCAATGAATCTCTTATCCATGATTGACTAGTTGCTCGTACATTAATGAATTGCTTTCAGTTATCAGAAGGACTGAAAACGGTTCTTCTTCCAGACTTGACTTTTCCTGGCCAGATGAAGCCACCGATGCACCAAATGGAGGACACCTTGGTCGAATTTCGTAGCTTGCAATACGCTATGTTCATGACGATGTTCGTCGAGGTAATCGGCGCTCTGTTCTTCTTCATGACAGCGCTGCACATACAGAAGGACAAGGCGGTTGTTGATCTTACGATCGCAGGTAAGTGATCTTGTGGGCAAAGGAGACCTAAAGAGACTCTGTCTTGGCATCTTATTTGCATGATCGTATGGAAGTCGCTACTAATTAGCTTGATGTTTAATACACACGTGTATACACAAGTTGATACTACAATGTCTTTCTGATAAATTCTAGTTCAGGCTTGAGCACATTCCAAGTACTTGAGCCTAGAAGTATTATTTCAGTATAAATTTATTCGAATACAATCTTATTTGCACATAAATAGCTAAGTGAAATAACAAATTAATTGCTTCGATTAATGCCCAAGCCTAACTCCGACTGCCTCGTGTCAGGAGCTCATGTTGCAATGATAACGTAGGTATTGTGAGAATCGTGCACCACCCCACCGCTTCTTCATATATATGCACAGTAATTGCAAGATAGTCAGTCCGTTGCCTGATCGATAAGACGAAATTATGAGATTGTGTGTTCCACGGAGGACAAAGTTGCAAATTTTTTATCCATGTTGAGGATATTGTTACTAATTACTGTTTTAACAATTCTAGATATTGAATGAACACGAAACATGAATCTTAAACAGTTTAATGAGACTTTTAATTACTTTTTACGCAGTGCATGAACTGTTCACAAGTTTGGACTTAAGTGGAGAGAATTTTGGGTCAAAATTGAGGAGGTATCACTATTCATTTTTCCGTAGCACGTTTATACGCCAGAATCTTTTTCAGAAATGGAATTGTGAAGCTGGTTGTGTAATTTATTAATTATTTGTGTAACTATAAAGAATGGTGAGATCTTGAAAAAGAGAAAGAGATGATAACAAAGTTGTCTCTTTTATAGTTTATTGGTTTAATATTCCCTTGAGAAAAAACGACAGCTTTGTTATAGTATGTTTACCACAAATTAGTTAATACACGACGATTATTTTTAATTGAAACAGATATTGTACATTGCCTTCAACGCGTGACTATATTTTTTATTCAATGAAATTCAATGAAATACTGGTAGGTGTTTCAGACAGGGTTTACCACTTAAAATTTACATTCATCATGTTTTATCTTTTGTGTTTTTATTTGCATATCATTAGCATTGCAATTAGAAATACATAGTAGTAATTGGTAAACCCTACTTCACAATACTGAACCTTGTATACAGTATATTATTCCACATAGTATTTTACATGGCCTAATTTGGAGTGTAAGTAGAATGAATTTTGTATAATAAGCAAACATCTTTCTTGCAGACAAGTATCTAGAAACTAAGAATAATGGGCAGGCTGAATCAACGCATTTATAAATCGCATCACTGGGCCTTCCCTGATAGTTTGCTGTATACCCGGTATATAATTTATTTTAATGATTTCATACTTATTTTCATTTAATCCGATAATCAGTTTAACATCACCTTCTTGACACTTGTCTCAATCATTGAAATTAACAAAAATATTTATCTTTACTTGCAATCACAGCTGTAAAAAGATCAAATATAAATTGGTCAATGTCCTCTTTATTTTTTATTTATTCGTTACTCTCAACCGATTGAGTCGATTATTTAAAAAATTTATAGTGATTGAATTTGTAAAATACTTAAATTGATTATCGTAAAACCTCGTTAAATTTTCAGTTCTCATTTTCATTTTATTCTCCTTCGTCTTCCTCCATTGAAAATTATATTTCTAACTGTCCAGTTTAATCTCAGTTCGAGTGTGGGTTCCCTAGCGCAGTTTTAGAGCCGAGTAAGAGTGTCTCTGACAGTTATATGTTGGACGCTTTGTTAATTGCGTGCAATCTGTATATGTATATACATATATACGTATACTTGCCGCACACAAAACTGATGAAGCTTGCCTACTAAATAGAAATTAATGTTCACACGAAATGTTGAAGAACACACGTATATGGTACAAACGAGCCTTGTTGTTTTTTTTGCACGGTAATTAGCTGCATGTAAGGTACTATAAACAATAGTATCTGTTGAACACTAACACTACTTTCCACACTGTTTTTTATAGATTACGGTACTGCACCCGTTTTGTAACATTTCCATAGAAATGAAAATGTTTAACAAATTCTTCTGCGAATAACTATTCAATATCTTGTGTTAACCTTGTCTTTAGTGACTGATGTATCTTTTGGAAAAGAACTAAATTTTCTGACTCGCAGCAGTATTCGAACACAGATATGTTGTACGTACCATGAGTGCGATGTCAAAGTTTATAAAATATTGTTAACACTGGGAGTACATACAAGTATTAAGATAAGCGTAAAACTTATCTATGGTTCAAATAGTTTCTTTAGTGTCCAAATGCTTGTGCGAGTCAGTATGTGTACACTGATGTATTTGTACACAATGTGTACAAATTACTGCTTCATAATCGTGACCAATTTCTGTTCCAGGTGAGTCTTCTTCAGATTCAACATATATATGCAACGAAGAAGCGGAGGTTGAGATACAGGAGGACCAGTATAAGCCGTGAATGGGAAATACCCAAGGTATATCGCCATGACTAATAGACTAGGCAGTACAACACAGGCCGCAACCATTTCTATGAAGAATATTCTTTAATGCGAGAATAGATATGTTGGTAATAAACAAATCATGTGTCGCGCGACACCAGGATTAAAGAGTTCTAGATATAAAATAGGCATGGTGGGGAAAAAAGGAATTTTTAACATGTCATTAATTTATAACATCCTCGAGAGAGGAGATAGCTCGCTTAACGCTTTACCTACTGGTTGCTCAATTTTCCTTTCAAAATGAAAACTCTACACTTATATATCTGGTATTGTACATACTTCAGAGAAATGAAATCTCGGAATTCGTAACAGTCGCATAAGATCGCATGTTAGCAAAATGGAGCCGGCTGAACAGATATTATGACTAGACTGCAGATGTTTGTGCAAATTTTCTGCATCGGTTCCAGGAAATGGAGATTAAGTAAAAGTTTACTTCTTCTTTTAATAGTTGTAATAAGTTGACTTTAAGATAACAGTCTTCTTAAATTCTTCCGATGTTTTTGTTTTGTGTTTTGCCGGAGATGCATGAAATCTGCAGTCTAAATATGACGGAATTGTTTTTACATTATCTTCTGAGAAGTACAATGTTAAGTAATCTTCTAGCTTTATTTACATATTTTTTTTCTATTATTCAAAGTCACGAGACAGAACAGTGCATAATATTAATTATAACAATCGTAGTATTTTGTATATACAGATGGAAAAAAAAAGATTTTGCTTTGGGTATACTCTCATAAATTTGTTTCATAAATAGCACCATCGTCGAGGAGCCTATTAATTGGCTTCCGGTAGCTGAAGTGTTCAAATTGTACAGAAAATTAGGGATGTCCGAGGGCCCTAGAATATCCGGAATTTTTTCTCACGATAAAAACGGCTTCAAATTCCGAATTGTTATACCTATGTTCACGTAAAACAGAAAGATCAAAATATTTCCTGTTAAAAAATAATTACACGAGCTTTGGGTCCTCGCGCCCCTAAGAGAGAATATATATATGCATAATAATATATTTAACTAGGTTTAAAGTTATTTAATAAGCTGTATAATAGTACTTTTACACACTATATTTTTATAGTAGAGTTTCTCCAACGAAAATACGTTATTCTTGTGTGGTATGTGAAATAAACACTTCTTGAATATGTCCTGTAACGATACCGCATCTTTATTGAACACTTTGGTGCTCACAGTTCCGTCGTTCAGGATGATTCGAGCGATTTTAAGCTGCGATCCCGATCTTCAAAATCTTTTATCAACACTTCACTTACAAAATATGAGATATTGCCACAGAAAATTTAATAAGTTCACCGAGTTCCACGTTGTTGCAATTTTAAACAAGCACACGTACAAACATAGTTTCATTTTATTTACATTCTAATTATGTAAATGTATAGCAAATGTATAATAATGTTACAAGACAAGGGGTTGATAACATTTTTGCAAGACGGTGCTTCCAGCGTGAATAAGGTAATTGCGACGCTCCCGCAGCATCGGTTGCTTGAATATCAAATTGTTCTACGTTGAGATTGCGTTGGCAGTGTTAATATTTGACGAAGATAACTCGCGCCTCGGTAACTCGCGGACAATGCAAAACACGCGTAAATAGAGCAAGGTGAATCGTCGTAGATAAAGCATCGTTTCCTGCACGCGCTTTTCCGAGCAACCGTCGTTTATTTGGAAATCGGCGCGGATAAATAAACGCGCGTCACTTTTTTCTCTGCACGAAAAGCTACAGTTTAGTGTTAAATAACGTCGAATCAACTTTGTGTGTGTGTCGTTGTTCAACGTTGTGACTCATAGCACGATGCTGGAAAAATTTACAATTTTTACTGTGACACCATTGTTTTGAACATTTTACTGGAAGGAGCTCAACAATCTTCTTGTAAATGGTAATTTCCTCGTGATAAGGAAACGTATTTTCTAAAATACATTTTCATGATACATTTCAAGGTAGCCAAATCCCTTAAAAGCGTTCTAAATAAAGCTGTAGGCGCATGCCTCAGAACTGTTTAATATTGTTATACAGGGTGAACCACAAAACGCGATCAGTCCAGATTATTCCGTCGTCAGTGGGTGACTCGAAAATCGTTCCTGTTTTTAATCATTCCTTTATGAAAATTTTATCAACACGATCAAAAAATTTCGAGTCAGTCCGCTAACAGAATAATCTACGCTGATCACGTTTTGAGGTTCACGTTGTATAACAGTTTGGAACGGTTTTAAGTGTTGTTTAGAGGCCATGGTGGTTCCTGGAAACGCGGAGAGCGGACTCGAGCATTACTCGCGGATGATTCGCGCGAGTGCGCGGCTGTAGAAGCGCGGGAGAAGCTGATTGGCAGAGATTGCACTTTATAGCCGACGTGAATAGCTAGATCAATCAAGATCGGCAATTTTCAAATTTTCCCGGCAGTGGCTGGTCGACTCAGTGTGGAAACAGATTTCGCGGCGCCGAAACACATTCGATCGTTTCAACGATTTACTGCCGCGCAACCGATCAAACGTGTCCGGCGGTAAAACCCTTTGATGTTGGAAGTTCCATCGTTTCGGAGAAACGCCGAGCGAAATCGCCTTTCAGGAGGACTCGCCGGAAGTTCGACTCGGGATCCACGTTTTCCAGGTAAGACGACACTCAACCTTTTACTACCACCGACGCGATTCCATTTTCTTTTTACTTTATTTGCCGAGTGACCCTCCGGAAACAGGATACAGGAAATGAGATTTTCAGTAATATTGTTTTCCCATCTGCAATATTTAAAATGTCGTCTTTAAAGTATAGATTTATTTGAAGCTGATATGAATCTGGTTGATTTTTGATTCAAATCGTGTCTAGCAAATAGTATTCTTGTTGAGCATTTTCACCGAAATTTCAGTTTCCAAAAGTTCTAGGAAGTTCCACTGAAAACGGAACAAAAACTTATTAATACAGAGCAGCGCGGAAGAAATCGGCGCACCTCATAAACGCGCAAAGGCGGCCAGTTCGCTTATTGAAGTTAATGGAAGAAGTTGAAAGCTATGAAAGCAAGGGGGGGCCATAGAGTTATTATCGCGAAGAGTCGACCGATCTAGAAACTACTTTACTGTCTACGTCAATGGCGGCCAAGAGAGAGAATAAGGTTTAAACGAGATGGTGAGGTCGACGATAAAAAAACAGATCGACCGTCTTCCTGCGTCGAGAGTCTCGTCGAGTGTTATTTTAGAATTAAGGGCAACTGCCACCCGGTATATCATAAACACCAGCCGTTGCACAATATGAGCAGGAGGTATCATGCGAGAGTTCACTGCTGTAGAGAAACCTTCATCGACAAGCGAGCACACCAAAATGGCCGACGTTTTTCATCTCGCCACGTCTCGACCATTTGATTCCCGCATCCCTTTTATTCGTCGATAAAGAAAGTCCCGAAGTTTGCGCATTCGCTTGCACCGAGAATCAGTCTCTCCTCGAATTCTTCGACCACTGAATGGAACGGTTCTCTGGAATTAAATTAGCAATCGTTCGCAGGGGAGAAAGTAATTTTCCGAGTTCTCGTACTTCGATTTGTGCCGCGGAGTTTCTATCTCTTGCTAATTTTTTCCTGCGGGGTAATGGTGTGGAATCTTGGAAGACTTTGCACTACAATGACGAGGGAAATTTCCTATGTACACGGCACGTTCGAGAATTTCCAACACTGGTGTGAGAAAATATTGAATTCCGTTGATTAAGAAATTTTTATTGTTTTCTACGTACGTCCCTCCTTCAGCTATACACTCACATGTTGATACGGCGCTTCGATAGCGTTCGAAATTGAATTCCGTTGATTAAGAAATTTCTTATTGGTTTCTACATTCCTTTTTCTAAAAGGAAATTTGCTTATCACCATCTGCGGATTCAGTTTCATCCTCAAACGGGAAAACAGTAACATAAGTCACGGTACTTGAAGACTGCACCGTGGACAGAAAGGACTGGAAACAAAAGAAGATTAATGAATTGAATTACGCTCGAGTCAGAAATTAATTAGGGCCTGTAATTCGATGATTGTGAGACAAGGGTCCCGAGAGACATGGGAGAAGTTTGTCAAAGGGTGATATGGAAATGTGGATGTATTTATTTGACAATGCGTGAGAATGGCTTCATCAATTTGTAAATTGAGCATTAGGAACCGTTAGTAATTAATTATCTTGATGGACGTCGCAGACGATAATAAATGAAAGGAATCTTTCTCGCAAACTGCCGGAACAAAACAATCAAACATTCTAACACAAGACGGACAGTAAACAAATTATTGAATGTCTAAAATAAAATAAAAATTATCACCAGTAGAACGAAGAAAATCAAATAATCTAATTAAGGAAAGACTAGAATACAGTTAAGAAAGAATAGAGTAAGAAAAATGAAAAATTCCGAAGGATAGCAAACAAGTCCGTCGAACAAACGACCACGAATAAAAAGGACCAAAATAAAATGATTGGAAAAGAATTGAATAAAACCACAATTACAAATCCCTGCGAAAGAACAAAAAGGATACCTATGATCGAGTAGTCACGAATAAAATTGAAAAAGAGTAATCTAAAAGAGGAATAAAAAGTAATCTCGTTTTAATTAACAAGCAAGAAAATCTTGGATCGTCGCAGGGTAGAAAAATGTCCATAGAAACGTGTAGCATAATCAATCGATGCTGCACGCCGGTTCCGGGTCAATTTCATGTTTAGATAACCCGACCTAGTCGCGGAATAATGACATCCTACGGAGTTCCCGAAGAATATACCAAGTTTTCGTTGGAATTTCCGAGTTTACTTTGCCATGATGATCTCGCTCTCATTACTTTGAATTTGTATTCCAAACAAGAAGGTAAATCGATTGTAAAGAGTTAATCCGGCTTCGACAGGAACTTCAGCCGCCTCTGGTCTCGTTTAAAGGCGGATTCTCCACGGCGAAAAGAAAAAGACCATTTCTCATACTGATTGATGCAATTATATTTCTGCCGATCGGCCAAACAGAAAGCCTTCGGAAATTACTAATTCATCGAGATCAGTCCGACGGAAGAGATGGGGAAGATCAAACGTCTTAAGAGGACGTGACTCGTCCGACTTATCTATCGGAATTTTTCCTGGGAAAATGAATGGGCTTTCTGGTCAAACCAACATTTTATTTGGAAACATGAATTTTGGGAATTTTTCTAAAAAAATTAATGGACTTTATAAACGAGCAATTTCGCCAAAAGTGCATATACTTAACAACTTGTAGTAAGTTTTTGGTAGCAAGATCTTTAAAATTGTCCTAGTGACATTTTGTACTGTTGTGAACATGAATTTGAAAGATCTGAATCATCTGAGTAAATTCATCACAGTTTTGTTACTAGGAAAAAATTAAGAAAATTACGCATTGAAATGTTTCACTGAAATTGAATAAATCAGAGTCTAAAAGGAATTAACGAAAATTGATTGACGCGTGATTAACGTTGAAATATTTCTTTAAGAAAAGTCTGAGCTATTATTGTACATTTTTTCGCGAAAGAATTTGCGCAGCTTGCGAAAATACAGACGCGAACAGGCACAAAATCCGAAGTGAATGTCTCGGATGGTTCTCTTGTGATAAAGTTCCAAGTACATCGCATTTTTCCTTGCGGCAGCATGGCATTATCCCTTTAAGTTTGCTTGCCGCGGTATGGTTAATGAGAGCACGGAGTTCTTCTTTTTTCGTACCTCTCCCTATCGCTGGATTTTTAATGAAAGGGCTCGATATCATCTCGTTATCCTCTTTATGGACACAATACGGTCGCTGGTGTTCCTTCCGAGGGAATTGTGTTATCGATACTCGAACCGAACACCAAAGGACGTTAAACTCGTTAATTTGGATAGTAGAGCTTTCGTCGGATTTAAAATGTTTATTCTTGCCAACAGAAAAATTAGTCTGTGGAAGTGTCGCTGAAGTAATTACTGCTGAAACGATTCTCGACAGGTGAAGAACTTTTCTCTCACTTTTAACGAGAGAAAAACGATCCTAGAATCTGTATCGATTTATTTAAAAGATTTGTCAAAAAATGCAAATATTCATTGTCGTTAATCGATGATTTCCCACTGCGGTGTTACTTAAACAATTAATTTTAATTCAATACAAACACGTTGGGGAACTGTATCGATTAATTTTGTACGGCAAAAGCTTTGCAAATGATTGAGGAAAAAGTAGAACAATAGACGTTTATCCTGGCTAGAATGAGATTGAAGCGAACGCACGTTTGAAAACGTGTGTTTTGTCCGTAGAAAGAAACCAACTGAAATATACTGTTGAAAATTCCAGTCGGAGGAGCAATGTTGACAAAAGACGAGAGGACAAAGTGGAATTAAATGTTTCGCACCGTGCATCGATCACGATTAAATCGACGTCAAAGACTGATCGCGCATGGGTGCGCTAGATTGTTATGTAGCTCGCGTGTCCGTCCATAGCCGGCTATTTCTACTTGCGTTAACATCCATAAACGCTGGCCATGCTACACTATGGTTTGTTTTATATAACAATCTCAGGTAAACTGATGGGCGATAGCAAAATCGATGGAACGCAAGCGATAGCATCATCATCATTATGTATATATCTACAATGTATTCCGCGAGTAGAAACGGTATTCAATGGTCAGACATAGAATCCCTCAGATCCTCGAATTCCTATGCTGATTTTCCCCGGCAATAAATACTGTTTCAAACAATGTAGTTGTACATATTATTCATCAATTGACTTCCAATAATATTATTGATATTATTGTTTTCCTTTAATAAAGGGAAACTCACGCAAAATTAAAGGGCATTTCATTTTTGTTGAGAACATTCGTCTGTGATGTTTAAACTGTTGTAATTTTCTGATGAATAATCGTACGACGATCGTTCTGGGTTCGTTTTGAAGCTTGAAGCCTCTATTCTCAAAGTCCTTAATTAGTATTTTTCCCGCGATTCTGCATCATGTGGGTTATTGAAAAAGCGAAGGTGTGTACCTAATAATCTTTAATTAAGAAAGTTCCCTATCTTTATTTTATTTTTATTTGAAGATCAGTCTAAGACGTTGCAGATAACAGCAAGGAACTTCGAGGTGGAAGATATCCGAGTAGGAAATATTTTCCGGTCGGATAGGTACCGTCGAGACAGAGACACGTCCGTCGGCTTTGTGGAAAAATTGATAACTCGATTCATCATCGCGCAACGGTGCCCGTCGAAACGCAGAACCATGCTACTGTTGTAAATCATTTTACGCGGTAACAACACTCGAAGAAAAAACCGGTAGATCCTCGGGGTGAACTTTGACAGAGCGTCGCGCCGCTCCGACGACGGTCCGTGGATCATTATGCGAATGTGCTCTAGTTTGCGTTAATCGACGAACGGTTGGTCGAACCGAAATACGTCTTACGGGCTTGTAAACTTGCATCATTGCTAAACATTATTAGTTTAATGGCGAGGTTACGTACTGGGGTGGCGATGAATATGGTACATCATTTTTATTAATAAAGTGGCCGTACATTGTCAAGTCCAAGTCGTTCACGGTCTTCAAAGTGGTGGACAATGTTCCAGAACGAGAATGATCTTTATTAAATTCTTTTTCTACATGAAATCTAAAGCTAATTGAAAATATTGAATTATAGTTGGTTGGAGTCTTGCTTGTAGTTTTAATATACCCTAGAATATACACAAACTACAATTTCATCTTAAAAACGATGTAAGCATGTAGCAAAACAATCCGCCACTAAAAATGTGAATGCTTTCTAAATTCTTTTGCACAGCATTCTACATGTTTTCGTTTGATGTTCAGAAGAGTCGTAGAAGCCAAAAAAAGCACGATCGAATTAGGACACGACAGCACTTTCGGTTTCTATTTTGGTGCCGCTGGAAATAACATATTTATACAGTTGTCTTCCGGGGACCAAGAACCGGAACGAATTATTTGATTAAGCCCTACAAACGAGACCGGATAGCTCATCCCAGTCTTACCATATGTAATCCATTTAAAACCGTGTACAGATTAAATACTTAAAGCCGGGGACTCGATTTGTTGTTCTCGATTTCGAGGTGATATCACCAGCTGATACCGGTCCCGGGGCGAGTTTTCATTCGAATCGTACAATCGCCGTAGCATTGTTGTTAACTATACACTGGTCTAGGATCCAATAGCTACACCGATGACCATTCATTCCTGCATTAACGCTTGACCTTCCTGTCTCTCGTTTCTGCATGTTCGATGGCGCACCCTTCACCTTTGTTGCGAACGCGAGTGTGCTTCACTCGCAGTGAATCCGATCGATATAATAGCACTTCTGTACTAATTACAGTTTTAATGGATAATTTTATGGAAGCTAGAAACGTTTGATTTCTCTGTTTAATTTATTTGATTAACCAAAAGGTTTCTCACAGCAACGATAAGGTTTGTGAAAAATCAAATATCTATTGTAAATGTAAATTGCGTTCTCTACTGTACTAAAAAAATGCACTAAAATCCTTAAATTGTCAGATTGACAGTCCAGCAATTTATTATTTATTATACCCAGCTGTTGCCCGTGGCTCCGAACAGACAATAGCATAATAGTTAGTCCAATCCATCAGAAATCCATGAAATCCAGAAGTCCATGAAAGTCTCATTTAATGCTACCTGTCGTGGCTTTCACCGCCCATCCAGTCAACTTATAATTAATCATGTTCATTGTATAAGTGCATATAAATCTCGAGTCCAATTACCAGCTGTCCCTTTCAGTCCCGATGGCTATAGTTACGTATGCAGCGGTTGTAACCCGCTGTAACTAGGTTAACTCTGCCTCTATTTCTCCTCGAGGGCGTCAGATTATGGCAACCAAGGGTGATTATGGGTTACCAAGGGTGACATCCTCCTCGAGGAACCCGGGTCACGATTCGGGTTAGACAATGGTCGGAATCTCTGATCGGAATGGGGCTAGGCGTTCGGCCCATGAAGTTATCAAGAAAATTATTATCATGAAACATTGTTATGCCAGCGGAGGGTCAAGCCCGGCTTATCTGTCGGGTGCGGCCCCGATGGGGGCGGCCAAATGCCCACGAAAAACTATGGGGGAGTTATGGCAGCTGTTGGGGCTGTCGAACATTTATGAATGCAAAAAGAATCACGGTCCTCGATCGATCGAAAAGAAGACACTGGTTTTTGCGAATTTAGTTTAAGAAACAACTTGATAGAGTAAATGATTTTTTTAATTTAAACGGTCTCTCTTAATTTACAATACCATGAATGCATAATGAGTGAAATTTATGAATTTCAGACGAATGGAAATTTGTTACCAAGAATTCCTTTACAGCAACAATAAGGTGGAAAGGTTCTTTCATCTTTGTTAATTTTTTTCTCGTAATCTACAAATGTTCAGAGTGCTGCGAACGCACAAAGGTTCACAGTCTTCAGACGATTAATTGTAATAAACCAGTGAAACTTACGAATCCAAAATGAAAGGGTTCCTTCGGCCAAGAAATTCCACAGCAATAATACGATGGAAACGTTTTTTATATTTGTTAATATAAATGTTCTCTTGTAATCTGCATAAATAAAATAAAAGTTTAACGCTCGAAGATGAAAGATTAGAATAACACACGGTTATGCTAGCAGAGGGACAAGTTCGGCTTATCTGTCGCGAGTGTCCCCCAAATGTCTACGGGGCAGTGAAACGTCCGTGAACGCGCATGAGGAAAGTTACGGCCAACTGTTGGAGCGTTCAAAAATTTATGGCTGTTTCAACATTTCTGCTGAACAATGTTGCACCAGGTAGACGTAGACTCGAATGGTCGTGGGGATGCCACAGGTGGCCAATGAGGGTTGAAACGTAGTCATAAAGCGATGTATCTAGTTCAAAAGGAATTGGAGAGAAATTATTAATTGCCGTCTCTAATTTTAATCTTGCAGTAAAACGCGACGAATTAACTCTTAACCGCGTTCCGCGCCTCTCTTATAATTCCCTTTGAATTTTTGAAGTTGTTGGCTGGTAGCCCAGGTGTAAATCATTTTAATTGAAAGATTAGATATACATATATGTTTCGTTGATTTTTAGTGGACTGGATGTTTATACATATATTCAGCTATGCAAGGCAGTATTTTCAAAATTGTTTTGGTCTATCCTTGTAGATTTTGTTATATGTATTTTATAAAATAGTAAAAACATTTCAAATGTGACATTTAGACTGCTAAGAAAATTATTAAAAGAAGAAGTAAGATTCGCAGAGTCTACTTATATTTTCAATGGATTGAATAAAATGTCTAAAAACAGAAAGTTACTGCCCTCACTCAATCGGCGGGCTTTCCACTTGAGAAATTTACAGCGAGAGCTAAACTGGCAGGTGTTAAATTCGTCGCGAGCGATTTAAACCACTTCGCACAGCTCAGAAAGCGTTAATTCGCACGGCTACGCTAATTGGACATTAATTAGTCGGCTTTCCGCGAAAAGTGCGACTCTCTAAAATTCCTGAATTCAGATCGTTCCGTCCACAATAGGATCACGAAATCCGTTTCTACATGGCAATATGGAAATCATTGAATGCCGTCATCCCTTCTGGAGTGATTAAATACTTTTCAATTTCCTGAATCGCATATTTGCATTGGCGTCGGATGGGACGCGAAGATAAATAAACCCAGAGATTTATCGAGACCCATATGTTCGTGTTTGCACGTCGCATAATTATCGGCGCGACGTTCGAAAAATTTCGATGAAAAATTATATTGTACTTTTAGTTGCATCTGCGAGCGGATGCACAACCGCTGTGCAAACGTGTGACGCTCGATCCACGCAACTGTTGCAATATCACCGATAAATGTTATTTAACCCTTTCGAGAATGTTTTAATTTCAACAACCCATTCAATTCGGAAATTCAATTTATAAATGAAATATGATATTGCGTACACACCTGTACAAATTTCAGGGGACAATGTTTGACTGATGAAATTGTTTGATTATTTTTTTGACTATTTCTTCTGTTCTGCTCCATAAAAATTACGAAAAAATTCATGAACATTCTACCTAATAGCACACACGATAGTGAATTTTTTTTTTTTTATTAACCCTTTGCACTCGGAACTATTTTAACTAGAAAATTAAACATTTCTTCCGATCTAGAATATTTCCATTCTCTATGATTTTTGAAATTTTATGGATATGAAATTGGTATAATAATTCATGCAATACCTAAATGTTTAGTAATTGATTAGATACCGATATATTTAATAATGGAAACAATATTTTGAATAATGGTACAGCAATTTTTAGTGGTGCCTCAGAGGGGACAACCGAGTGCAAAGGATTAAGCATTTCAAATCTCAACTGAGATCTATTTCTGCTGCACAAAGATAAATTACAGTAAATACACATTCATTCATATCTATATAGACAATTTTAAGTCAAATTAAAATCGTAATTTACAATCTTTTAGAAAATTATAAATAAGAAAACAAGCTTTAATATTGGGTCGGGCAACTATCATTTCTAAGCATAAGGGTAACTGAAGTTTAATTTTTCGCAGTTGTTGCGTTAGCTTAGATCGCTGCAAATCGAAGAGGCTACATTGCCAAACAATATGATTGATATCCTGACTGTTGTGACCGCACTCGCACTTAGGGTCACTAATAATTCCTACACAAACAAAGACACTTTAAGACTATAATGATCAGCTCTGCAACGATTAATAGTTATAATAAATTCTCGTGAAAGACGTTCATGTTTAAACCATGGCTTAGATCTTCCAATATAATAATGGTTGAAAAATATTTTACCTTTTATCAAACTTTGTTCTTTTATAATCTTTTTGGTTTGTATATGCGCGACAGTGAATTATTTCAGAATATTTGGTTGCAAGATTTTTAAACGATTTTTAAAAAAATCCGCAAGCATAAAATTGCCGGCTTTATATTATTATGTCTTTACGAATTCGTATTATTATTATAATATTTTGTGACTCTGTATTATTATGTTTCAGATTTTGCGAACAGCTTTGAAAAAATTGGAAATCTCAAAAAATTAAAAAAAAACGCATATATTGTATTTTTTGGAGATATCAGATTCATAAAAATTCAGTAATGAGACATTGTTGAAACCATTGTTCTTCATTTTTCTCAGAAGTTTTTATGCACCGTGGTTAAATAAATAAAAATCAATCTTTTCGATGTTGTTTTACGTAATAAAACCTACAAAAATGTAAAGAAACATCGAAAAAATAGTTTGTTCAATAGAGGAAAGTGAACGTTTCTTGGTCGACAACGAAAACGGAGAACATTTTTCTCGTTGTCGTAACGGGAAGCCGATTTTTTTCTTCGGTAACAATGTATTTTCATTTTCCCGTGCATATAGAATGCACACACGGCGATCTCTTTTTTTCTATTTTTCAGCAGGTGGCACGGTCTCATCTCTCTTCGATCCTTTTATTTGGATCCCTCTGCATATATAACGAGATCCAGCTTCTGAATATTTCAGTATGGGGTCGCGCTATGAACTCACCTCGTTTCCGATCGATCCCCTAAAATCGAAACGAAACAAAACGGCCGTGTAAGCAGAAGCTATCGTCATCCTCGTGATCGCGAACTTTTATTGGTCAGCACGCAACGCCCTTTTCGCAAAAAGCCCCGGTTAACACCCGATGGTTTTTATTTCCCCATCGAGGAAAAATTCTGTCGATCGAGAAACATCGCGGAGCATTGTGGGAAACGAACGCGAACGGAGAAACGTTCAGAGCTTCTCGAAACCTTATAAACTTCCAAAAGGAATCGACTATACACGATTTTTGCTTCCGAGCGCCATTCTATTTTCCTTACACACCGGCGCGCTCGAAAATATTTCATCACTTGTTTGCTGCAACACGATCTTTCCGAGAAAAATAGACCAGTGTGTGTAACTTTTACGTGCTCGTGAATTTCAACGTGAACGCCGAATTAATAAATCATGAAGCCCACAGTGTCTTCCATTTTGTCTGTGTTGTGATAAATTGCCTCTAGAAAATTTCTATCGAGCTCCAATTCAATGGCTTTTTAAACTATTGTATCCGCTTCCTAGTACTGCAAATTTTTCATTAAAATTCTGTAAAAATAATTGAATTTTTGCTGCAATCGGTCACTTTAAGGGTCAGCTACTTTTTCTCAATAACAAGAATGTGCAAATATTGTTAAAAGTACAATTCAGGGTTACTCTTTCTATACCTGCGAATTTTTTTTTATCCCTATGCATTTACTTATTTTCGGAGAATGCTTACAATTTTGTTGCAATGAGAAATAATTGAATTTTGCTGCAATGGAACACTTTAAAGCTCAGCTATGAGAAAATAAAGTATCTTTAATTCTTCGGAGATTCCTCGCTCATTTTTTATTTTATTGAAAGTACAATTACATAAGTCGTTAGAAAAATTTCATGTACTTCGCTTACTTCTATCGTCCACAAAAAGATTATGAAAAAGTCACTTGTTACTCTGGTGTTGAAAATTCGCGATTCCACCCGGACACCATAATTTATCGTCGGTAGCACCAGTCTGGCAAGCTAGAAACAGCACTCAACGAGATCCGTGCATTCCGTAAAATCGATCCGAGGATTACGCTATAAATTTTTCAATCATACACGAGCATCAGGGTTTTATTTGCGCCTGCTCGCGCGGAACAGTAACAAAGGGAACCGGTTGAAACGGATATTTCGCGATGGGTCCACGCGTAAATTGTAAACGGGCATTCGGTGGATGTTTCGCCATGGAAAACTCGCTACTCGACCGAGTTTTTCTCCCCGCAAACCATCCTCGCAACGTTCATTTACAGCACAGAGGTTCTCGTTGAAAGCCCCGATACAGAATACCTCTGTCTTACTCTGTTTTCGTTCCGGTGCGGCGTTCCTTTGAAATCCGGATGTTTATGCAAATTCGCCACTTTATGCCACGATGTATACGAAAATCGCTCTATCGTTGTTTGAAAACGTTTTTTAGTGACATAATTTATACTAATTTTGTTGGAATTCTGGCTTAAAAGAAGATTTTTAAACTGCCTTTTCATTTTTATATATTTTCAGATACTACGAAATTTGTTCGTTTTCTATGACGTTTTATTAACACATCGGTGACACTTTTCTGGTTAAAATGAGTCTAAATACGACATCATTCGAAATATATTTACACATTTAATCCACGATTTAGTAAAACCTCTATTATCCGATCCGTATATCTGAATTCTCCATTATCCATCGAAAGCGATTCATATACGAAAACACGATTCATTGTACGTCTCGGTAGCGATCTAAACTATATCGTGTTTGGTATCATTTTAATCAGAAAAGTGTCCCGGACAAGCCGAAAAATGTTTCACGAAGAAATTGTTGGGAACAAAGGAGTTTAATCAAATAATTGAACAACAATTTCACAAATCCAATTCCTCGGAGATTGAACAGCGATGATTTTGATGCGAGGTGTAAAAGTAGGCTCGAGCTCCGTCGTCGAAGGGGTTAATAGGAGTGCCTATAGTTCAGAAGCTAGTTGCCATAACTAGACAATGGTTGGATCGGCGCGAAGTTCTCGAAGAGTTGCAGAGCGAAATCAATCGTCGTGCCGACGATTACCATTGTTCGAGGAAACGTCGTGAAAGATATTGCTCGCGAGTGAACAGGCTGAAATATAAACCTGACGGCATATCTGCCTTTTATTTCTCAGCAATTCGAAAGATATTGCCGTCGTGGGGGCAGAGGTCACTGGGGAAGATCGTTGTTGGTGCGACAGAGAAACGTTGATCTTCATTGTCTATCGAACATTTCATTAGCGAGAACGGCGAGGTTCGTTCCTGGCGAACGCAATAACCTGGAGGAAGGAATAGTTAATATGAGAAATGAAATCGATCCTACAACAATGTTCAATCAATCGGCGGAAATAAACAATAAACCATCCGTGTTAAAAAATACGACGATAATGCTTATAATTCCAAGTGAAGGCAAAAGATATAATTACTTCAGTAAAAATGTCTCTAAATGTTGGAGATTCCAAATGTTGCAGATGCAAGGTTAAAGCAAAGTTAAAGATACCTTTCTCGCGTCAAACTTTTTAAATTATTTAAACATACTCACACCGACATAATGTTATAAAAAGATATCATTATATTCGGGAAAGTCTATGGAATCGTCCGACCCAAAATTCATCTCTGTAGCATTTAGAATATCAGCAGAAAAAATTCTTGAAGTTATAAATGTCCCTATTCTTCTTCAAGTTTCCGAAAAACCGAGTACGATGGCTAAAAAAAATACTTTAAATTTTAATCTTTTCAATCTTTTAATAAAACAATGATCGTGACTCACTCTGCAAGCCACTTTCTGAGACCCTCGCTAACATTAACCGTGTTTTTCAGTCTCGCAGAGATCAGAGGTGACGGAGCAGCAGATCTCAAGGTAGCAGAACGCGCAAAGTCGAAGAGGACAGACGAAGGGGAAGAGAGGATGGTGGCGCATGCTCGTCCTCGTGGTCTTGCAGTCGAGGTATTGCGCACCAGGTGCAGCAGAGTATCCACATCGTGTACCGTCTACCACGGCCGTTGACGGACTCCGTCAGCTAGACGCCGGCCGTTGGCGTCGCGACGCAGCTTTCTCGGGATACGCGCGCTAAATCCCCCTCTCTCCCTATCAGCTCTCTCTCTGCCACGGTTGGGAGCACGTGCCGCTGCCAGTCGCGTGTCACTGCTCGCCGGTAGACAGCCTGCCAGACCATCCGCCGACTGTCATCCGAAAATCTGGCCACGGTTCGTCTATCAATTACGATTCTCGATCGGTAATCGCTGAAGGTTCGTTTAGAATTAGTGACGCGAGTGCTGGGAATTAGGAGGAAGCTAGTGAATTTCTCGAGAGGAAAGTGTAGAGTGAGTGGGATACAGTATTAGAAATTACTTAGGAGAAGATTGGCTTAAGAGAAGTTAGTGGAAACTGAGGAATCTACTTGGTGGATCCGACGATGTGCATCGATGCAAGATTGACACTTGTCGAATGTCGAACAGGTGAAGATCGAATATCGTAAAAATTTAGATAGATTCTAATAGCTATTTAATTTTCGTAGAAATGGAAGCAAGCTCGGAGTTCATCTGCGAAAATTGATACATTTAAGGTGCTGACAAAATTGATGCCTCGATGATGCTTTCTTCGGCTCAAACATTATCTAAAGATAAACGTCAATAATTTATAAAAATATATCGTATTCAGGAAAGAGTCTAGAGAATTATTCCAGACAAGAAAAAAACTTGGATACTAGGAAAATTGATGCCTCAACGATGCTTTCTTCGAACATTAATTAAACATATATGTCCATGATTATGTCCACAATTTTTGTGCTTGGAAATCTGGAAAAAGTTAGAGAACAGCACATAGTACTGCATTAATAATAACAGAAAGCGATCCAATGAGAACAATTGAAACTTGTGGCACGTCGAACAGGTGGTCACATATGTAGTCACTTCGAAATTCCAGGAAGGAACTTCACGATTTCATCAATTTTGAATGGTCTACGATCACTACCACCTGTTTGTATCCTGGTATTAATGGAGACTGTATTGACAGCTGGGAGTTGGTCGTAACACACAGTCTAGACAGTGACCTGTTCAAGAAAGTGTACTTCAATACAAGAGAACAAAGAAATTAAAGCCAGTGGTGAGCTCTACAGGTGAACAAGTGATTACTCCGAGCAGCAGCCTAAAAAACTTTAATTAGATCGCTTTCCTATTTAATGCGTTTCGAATGACCTCTGGATGCTACGGATCCGACGTTAATTACTATTACTTGTTTATAAGCTGTTTAATATTAACAACCCGAGTGCTCGGAACGTTTAGAGGAGCCAGTTTAAGCAGTGTATTCTCTGAGGGAGTGCTTTGCAACCGGAACGAAAAACGATTGGGTATAAAGGATTCGAGCTGGTGGGTTACATGGGTGGATAGATGGTTTTTCCGAGGATTTGCTGCCGTTGTACCTTGGGAAATTAACTATTTCTTCAGTGCGTCCGCTTTAAATTACTAATTACTACTAGCTTTGTAACTGTCTACATCAACTGTTCTAATCGATGAGAAATTAGGAAACATTAAAGAAGGTGATTTGAAAACTGAAAGGAAGTGAATCAAGATAGAAAATAGAAGCTTTAAACTATCTCTAATTCGCTTCTAATTGTTGGTACTTTCCAACATCAGCAAAAAATTCGAGAAAATTGAGGGAGGGTACTTCAAAGTGCAAAGAATCGATAGATACACGAAATTGAAGCTAACGGAAAGCTAAACAGGTGAGCAAACAGTTTCCTCGAAAATCAAACAACCTAAAATATCACAAAATTCGCCCAGTTCCCATCTCATTCGCTTTAAATCGTTCCTAATCGTCGCAAACTAAAAATCCCTACTGCCCATTTGCACACTGAAAATTAACAAATTTAATCAACGTCGAAACAGTTAAAACACTGAAAAAGTCCCTTAATTTTCTAAATTGAACATCAATTCGCTATCTTCAAAAACGCAAACTGTATCCGACAAGAGCCTAACCTATCGAAGCACTAAAAAATTCGCTAATTCTCCAATTTCCTCCACCCTAAATCGCCTCCAATCATCACTAACAAAATTATCAAACATCGCGTCACCGTCTCGAAAAAGGATCACAGAAAACACCTTACGAGATAAACTCTCCAGTCGACCGTGCCTCGGTCTAACCAAAAACCGATCCGGATCGAATTCGTCTGATCGACTGATCGACTCCAAGCACGAGTGGATCTCGAATCTATAGATCACTTGAATCGCCCAGTCAGCGTGCTCAGACGGATTGCGAGGCGAGTGAAGTTTCGAAACTCGTTTCCGGAAGCTATTAAGCGGTGATTATAGGAGAGCTGTTCGCAGGAGGCTTTTCTTCTGTAGAACAAACGAACGAGGATCTTTGGGCTCTCGAGAGTCTGTTCAGGTCGGGAAGTTGACAAAGTTCCGAGGCTGGCAAAATTATCTCTGATAGTTCCGTTGTCAAATCGTGACAGGAGCGTCTTCTGTTTCGACTCTGGCCACTTGGACACTTGGTGGTGTTCGAGGTCTGAGTGCTTGGCCTTGGTCCTTTGAAGTAAAACAATCTCAATCTCTAACTTCATCGCGGAACTCGAGATCTGAGTGCTTGACCTTGATCCTCTAGTCCTCACATCCTCTAAGCTCATCAAGGAATTGTAATGAACATTGTGAAGATCAGAAAAGCGAATGGAACGAATTAAGAGAGGATTTTCTTCAGGATGGAGTCTTGGGGACGTTGATGCTTCGACTGAGAGTCTAGTGAATGCTGAAGGACACTGAATCTGGTTATCCTGAGGTCTCTAAATTCGCCGATCCTCTATCTGGAGCCTCAGCGCTGGAGCATTACAGTTGAAGGACAACGAATCCGGTTACGTTGTCGCTTCTAAATTCAATGACCCTCCCTGGGCGTCGTTCGACGGTGCAATAAGGAGGCAAGAAGATTGATTAGCGTTTTTAGCAGGCCGTGTTTGAAGACAGAGGCAATCAAGAAGGTCGTTAAGGACACGCGAGGGTCGAAGGACCGCTTTAATAACTCCCGTATACACGAACTCTGGCTGGGACCACGATATAGAAGGATTTTTCGAGGATTAACCGCGACCCTCCCTTTGAGGACGAAGGGATCTTAAGGGATATCGCCCAGAGGATTCGGGATGCAGATCTCCTACCGGGTAAGAATACGCGGCAGGAAATAATTGTAGAAGATAAATAGATTTGAGAGTCGCCGCAAGTTCGCGCTGATCCGTGCTGGGAATCCTGTTGCTCTAATTAACGAGGCCTTGTGGAGCGCACACTGGACTGCTGATGTCGTGGTGTGTCGGAGCCCTTGTGAACAATAGGGGACAGGCTGGACATGAACGTTGCGGAGGAGACTTGATTTAATTAGTGAGGATTAACGGTTAAAGATTCTGGCATTAGTGGATGCTGTTCTTTAAGGATAGAGGTGGTCTAATTGCGATCGTGATTTATCGCGTGATCTGCTTGAGTGTTTTTGATCGTGGAGAGATTTTGGATATTTGAACTTGGATATTGCATAGGAAAATAAATATAATTAGCAAGAATTAACATTGTACTCTAAGGACTCAAGAAAAATATTAGAATCCTGATGAACTACAGAAGTACTCTGGTCATAGGGACCGTACAAGACAACAGATTTTAGATAGATGCTTGAAGTAACATTGTGGCTTATCAAGTGACGCAGTCAGACGTTTAACGTTGAAGTCCTGATAAATGATAGGATACCTGCTCCATGGAAATCGTGCAGGCTAACGGATATAATTAATCAGGATCAACCCTACGTCACAAGGATTCGAGAAAAACCATGTTGGACATTGTTCTTATACATTTTCGAGGAGCTAGCTGTTCTAATTAACATCGTGACTTAAGACTTGACCTACTCAGACATTCAGTTAGAATCCTAATAAACGATAGGAGACATCCTGGACCAAGTAGCAAGGATTAACACTGTATCTCTTAACAATAATGAAATTTTTCAGCGAACCTGGTTACTCCGATTAATAGTATTACGTCATCAAGGGTAAACACTCAGTAAACCAGCTTATGTTGACATGTTGGTTACTGTGGGCTCTCCGTAAACAGTGGGAGACACTCTGAGCCTAGGAACCGTAGAGGACACCCAGATACAATTAGCTAAAATTAACACTGCAGGGTGTTAAGAAGACTATTCCTAAGAATTTTCGCGTTCTTGCGGCTGTTTTAATTAACATCGTAATTAACTCACGGTTTATAGGATTTACGAGAGCACTAGCTGGTTTAATTAATATTGTGAGATCTTCAGGATCGTTTACACCGAGCAGATTGATCTGGCCTGATACCTTGATCGATTGTCAATCACTGTGAATAGCAGTGGACACCTTGCTCTCAGAAATTATGCAAAACACCGGGTAAAGCTGAACAGTAACAGTAACCTCAGGCCTGTGAAAAAGCATTGCTAAAATTTCTATCCCCTAATTCCTGCACACCCATCAGCATCGTTATCCTAATTAACACCGTAACTAATAAAGACAGACTTCAAACTTACAATGTAAGAAGTAAACAACAGATTAATAACTACATGCGCAACAACTAGTGAAGGAGTTTCAAGAACAATTGGCCAGCGATCCATTTCCAGTAAACACCCTTGGAGGTCCGCGCGAGCTTTTACGACGGTTTAAAAGCCATCCAGGGCCCTGGGTAGCCGAGTTGAATAATAATTCTTGCAGCGGCGAGTTGCGCTGGAAGTTTAGTTCGTCTGGTTTTTGTTTCTCCCGTGGGAAAAGTGAGAGCCGTCTGCTCCTCGGACAGTGTGGATCATGAACGGCGAAATGATGGCATGGCTGCAGGACAACGAGACGTTCGCGGACAGTGACAATTACGTGGTGAAGGCGTTGAACTATATTAACAAGCTGAACGATTCGCGCACCGCAAAGGCTCTCAAGTGTTACGAGCTACAGCAACGTGAAGAGCTGGAATTGCCTCTCGGCACAGACGTGGGGAAGGAGCAACAGGGTTGCGAAATTAGTTGGGACTCGTTGCTCTGCTGGCCGAGAACACCGCCGGGAACGATGGCGACGCTACCGTGCCTCGAAGAGCTGAACGGCATCCGGTACGACAGCACACGTGAGTAACGACATTATGCATGCAATATTTATTTGCCCCTTTTTTCCTCTCTCCCCTTTCGTGTACACTGCGTCGCTAGACGCCGCGACAGTGTACGGTAGTGCCTCGATATTTGTGCAAGAGATGTGCACGAAGTTTGAGGAGCCCCGAAGCTTGCTCCACGAGAAATGTGATACTAATTCCGTAATAAAGCTTTCCGGTGTTTAATTATTTCTTCACGAGATCCATTCGCACCAATAGCAGCACCGTAGAACGCACCCAACACGGAAACATTTCATGTGCAGCTGCTCGACACGGTACCCGACCGACATTTACTGTCAGAGTATTCCCTTTAAGTACAGGAACCGTCGCAACTTTCAGCGAAGCTGGCTATTCATTAACTGCACGCGTAATTAGTCCGTAATGTATTTCTCTTGAAATTTCCTGGTATTCGTTATCGTGTAAACACATTTTTTCATATCTCGGCGAGTGTAAACGTAATCGTCGTGGTCAAACACGGTGTGGCCAAACATTCACAGAACGATCTACAATAGAACTGATTAAATTTTAGAAATAATTAACGAGCTCCTTTGTGGATGGTGCAAATATTGTATCTGGACTACAAATTTTAAAGATGAATTTTTAGCAAGATTTGAAGATTTGAAGAAAGCACGAGAATTTCCAAATGTATTTCAAGTTTCTCCGGTTATGGTCTCCATAGAATGTTGAATTTTAAATGGGTCGCAGAAGGTGCAATTAACCTGTTACAGCCCTCGAGGGCTGTTTCCCAGCAAGCTGTTCGTCATTGAGCTCGCATTATTCACCGTAGGCAAATATTTGCTTATACTTCAGGAATATCGTGTATAATGTTACAATACTCTGGAGCCAACAACCCTAATCTCATTGCGTAACAGTGTACGGGTACGGACTTTATGCATTTACAAACTTCCGAATGGTTCGCCGCGCCGTAGAAAAAGTTTAGTAGAATTTAACGAGTTGCTTTTTATTTAGTGCAAGACGGAGTGAATAATAGAGTTAAAGACCCTGTCTGGTTTTAATGAGCAGAGCATTGAGCAATGAGATTCTACGATTTCATAAATATCGGGAATCGATTAAAAATGTTAAATTATTAATACGGAACAAAGTCGTTTCGTCACGGAAAACACAGTTTCGCACGAAGACCACTAATTGAACGTTTTGCTGTGACTGTACCTTTGATAATGAAAAATTAGTATATTAAAATAATATTAGAAGATTGTTCGAGATCTTAATATCTTCATCTTCATTTTCTATTTTTCATTTCAACAATGGTTCCCATTGTCGGCGGTCGACGATTCGCCTTCCGTTTCATTACTTTCCATGAATCCGGGACAATGGGAATTACTCAGCCGTCGGAAAAAGTGCATCGAGTGATCGAGAAACTATTTCGACAAACGTGTTGAACAATGGGACAAGTTCGTTCGTGTTGTAATAATCATTTCGTTCTCAGCTGAAGCAATTGTTATTAATAACGATTATTGATTATTTGATGCCGCGGACCTCGGGTTACACTTTAATTAACAACGATCGTTCTGCTAATTGATTGTTAATTACAACAAGCCAGACAGACGACGTAAATATAAATATGTAGGATTATTTACAAAATGGCGGCCGGAAGAATTATTCCTCAATACCATTGATACATTAAATACATTCACGATCGTTAATAGCTGAAATTACGAAGACAAATTCTCAAGAGAAATTGTAAAGAGACCTATCATACCGATCATACAATCTAAAAATGGTGGCCGGAAGAATTAGCAGGCTCGAAAACAGAAATGACTTTCGGTAAGATCAAAGTTGAGATTCCCGTGCCATTTGATCTGTAATGAGAGATGGAAGTTTCGGGATCCCGGTTGTGGATCTTATTCTGCGAGGAACGAGACTAGACGAGACGTTAAAGCGGAGATTCTAAACGGGCGAATTTAATTAAACGATCGCCGTCATTTGTTCCCTTCGAACGACGAGCGTGCCACATGGCTCTATCTGTCTGAAAAATCTTGGTAGCATTTCAGTTTAGCTGAACCGTGCGATTTCATCTGTGCCCGGTATTCCATGAAATTGAAAAACAACCTGGTCGAGAGATTTCAATCGAGACCTGTATCGACGTCTATCAACGCCCCGCGAATAAATGTCGTCCACAAAATGAGGATCGTTGAAATTGTAATGGAAATCTTGGAAATGATGCGTCGTGAACGGTGGAGCATTAACATGCTACGCTCCTGCTTTGCTTGTTACTTGTTAGCATAATTGTAAGGTCTTTCTGCTTCGTTCCCGTTTTACCTATTATTATTATTATTATTATTATTATTATTACCGTTATGTAGATCGAAGAATGAACGCTAATACATAAATGGAATAAAGCTGCCGGTAATATAAGAAAGATGTACAGCAGAGAGAAGTCCAAACAAGTAATTGAAATAATAGGAGGATTCTTTTTAGAATAATCCGAGTAAATTAGTTTCATACATGTTGAATCATTCGAAACGAATTTCTGAACTTTAATCTATGTAAATTAATTTGCACAGATACTATAGTATTTAAACAGAAATTAATTTAACATATTTCGAGAAAATACCTCGGGGAGATTATGAAATCGATTTTATAGAGATAATCGAAGTAAATTAATTTCGAGAGATACACTGTTAAGTAGAAATTAATTTGTTAGATTGAACATACGTGGAGCAAAATGAGATTGATTTCCAACAATAATCCGGCAAATATAATTTTCAAATTATATTATTTATTATGACTCCGTTAGCTCGGAGTCATTATATATCATATCGGTTTTTGAATTTATTATTAAATTTTTCAATGAATCTACTTAAAAGCAAGTTCGAAGGATGAATTTATTAAATCTTAAATATTTACCGACCTCCGCCGTGAATTATGATACTACAATAATTTGCACACTCTCACTTTGCACATTCATTTTATATTCGCACATATTTGCACCCATGTGTACGGATTCTTCCGCTCCCCTGTTTTATACTCTCACATTTCATTGAAATTTTTCACTCTCATTAATTCATACACTCATAAATACGTATCTCACACACAGTCAATACGCTCGTACGTGCAAACAATCATATTTATTTCTAAAGTAATCCGACAATCGACAGCTTGATAATTATTAATCACCGTGCGTGCAGAGAACGCGTCGAAACTAGAGCAATGCATCTTGCTGAATAAAATCTACAAATCATACAATAATTCAATGTCAAAGGGTAAAATCTGCTGCACTCTGTACCAGGGCTGAAAGTTTTTCATTGAATTACCAAATGGTTGAAATAAAACCCTGTGCTACGCCGCGCCGACTGGAAAAAAACAGCTACAAATTATAAAAGCGCAGGTCCCGCGCGAGAAAACATACGAAACGCATGAATAAATAATTTCCATGTCGGAGGAAAAAGCTGTCCCGTTTTTCGGCTGGCTGGTTTTTCGCGCGGAGTTCATAATTTTTGCGATGCTGTATTAGAGGTCACGCGTCCCCCACTCTACCTTCCCCTTCTACAACGTTGTTCCCCCACTCCACGCCTCGGTCACATGACTAATCCGGTAGTGGCAGAGAGAGGGTAACTTTTTCCCCTCGATTCGATTCCAGTCGACGCGTGTCACATATTTTCATTCTCGAGATATTGCTGTTTAAAGTTTTGATCACTAATGCTTTATTTTCATGACTTTTTTTTCTGTTAAAGACGTAAATCCTATACTATATCTATATATAGCTTAATCAATGCATAAACTCAAATTTTTTGAAATTGTGACATGCGGTAACTTTTCCCCGGCAACCACAGAAATCTGAATGTGGATACGCGAGTGTTCCATTTCAATCATTCTACGGGGATACTTCTTGTTTCCGGATAGAGGAACAAGTTCGCGCTGCAGCTTTCCGCGAGATCGATCGCGCAGAAGATTTTACAAGTGCCTTGCTCCAAATTCGTTCTCCGTCAAACTATTCGGCGACCACTCCGTGTAAGACGTCTCAAATATATTCGAGTCGAAATTCCTTTCGCTCGGGCTTCATTGTCCGGGAAATCGACACGGGAAGTTCGGAGACGCTCCCGGTATTGCGTGCACGAACACTGTCTATTCATTATTCACCGCTTCCACTTGGCCCTGACCGCGCCAAATGGTGCCACGTACAGAAAAATTCGACACCGAAGTTTCATTTACAACGGGAACAGACATTATTTCTCATCGCTATTGAATGTTCAAACGGATATAGCTTTGGTATTTGTTATTATTTTTTTATGATGCTGTTATCAGTATACGCGCGACACTTTTCCAATTAAAACGATATCAAACACGATACAGTTCGGTTCGTATTTATTCGTTTAATCCATGATTTTATGGAACCTCTGGTATCTGAACTGTTCAGTGAAGCATGTGTGTTCCGATTTATACCCGAGAGATTGTTGGACCAATTTGGATGAAATTTTATAGTAACAGTCTTAAGAGTATTGTCCATCCCTCGACGAAGCGGATTTTTTATTTGTACACTCTTTCTTTTTTTATACAGAAAAGTACGTACTTGTTGCTCAAGCTAATAGATCTGTTGTACTATGGGTACTATCAACGGTATCAATCTAATCGGGAAAATGTCACGAATATGTAGTTAAAAGTTTCATCAAATTGAATGAACTAATCTCAGACCACACCGGGAGATTTCAGAACATTAATCGCTGCACGAAGTAACATTATCAGAATATTAACAATGATTTTCAAGTACGACGACTAATGAAAAATTTTAATCGATCAATTTCGCTGTGCTTTACGTGGACTAAAGTCAACGCGACAGGAACTTGCGAGAGAGGGGTCTGTAATTCCGGGTTCGGTTCCGGCGTGGTGGAAACGAAAGACGTAAAAGAAGCGGGATAACAGCTCCAGGAGAGCTTTTATATTTTTTTCTGTCCGCTCGTTCTCCTCTTTCTCGGTGCAGTCCATCTTCGCTGAACGGGAGAATCGATATCTAGAATTTCCTCGTGGCTCGTAAACGCCGGCACGTCTCTCTGACGCGCGAGTAGCTTCCGCTTTAATGATCCTCCGCGCCGAGGAATCTATAAAACGGGCTCGCACACGTTTCCGGCCATCGCAGGAATATCGGATCGCGATTTCCACAGGCTCGGAATCAGATGTTACCGCGTGCATCAGATGCAACGGTGCATCTATGCACACGTTCGTGCTCGTCGCGCAACGCCTTGCATCCACCGGGCTCGGTCAATCAGTTCGTTTCAATCGCATTCAAAATAATCAAGCATGTAGTTTCACAGTTCTATTGATTACCTATTTTGTACTGGAAACTATAAATTTTTCTGTGCGATTCCCATGTCGATGACATCTTTTCTAGTGACATATTTTGTGCTCCTTGTTAGACTACTTTAATTTATAAGCATTTAGTTTTCATCTATTTTATAAATTTATTGGGATTGGAAAGCTATATTGTTCTTCTATTTTCTCACATATTTTGTGCTCCTTGTTAGACTATTTTAATGTACAACAGTCTAGTTTTTCAGTTCTATTGATTATGTTTTATTTTCACATCACACACTATTTTCATGTGCATATTTCTGGGACCAATGTAGCCTAATAGAAAATTACTGTACACTGTACATGTAAGCAGTGGAATCAGCCAATCATGCTCAGATGCGGCGTATTGCACGTCTGAAAGATTATTGGGATTTAAAGATGCGTTCATAGGGAATTATTCAATAAAATTATTTAATGCAATGGTCCAGAATGATGTTCTATTGTCGACTCTTTTTTTTAACTGTGAGTTCCATCTCGGTCTCGACTTTCGTGGAGAAATCAGCTGACGATCTTCAATTATAGATTCTTCTCTCTTAGCCCGTGAGTACGCATTGCAAACAATCGAGTTACAATGGTTAATTAGACGATTATCGATTCCCTTCTGCCTTTATTTGCCATGCGGGATTGCCGAGTCAGCCTATTTCTGGTTAGGTGGGGAGAGATTCGACTGAATAGAAAGTTAGGTTTGAAGTTTCGATGAGATAGCATTATAATATTCGCTGATGTACGTATGTATGCAGCTAATCAGTGATTTTTATTTTGGTTATGAAGCGTAAATATCTTCGTTAATCGGGTTTAACAGCACTGCACGAACGACAAACATACATACATTTTTAAATATTTTATTGCTACCATCATACTTCAATTTCGTTTATCATCTTCATTGAAAATATTCGAAACCGTCTGATCATTTCAAATATTAATTTTTACAAAAATTCTAAAATGTTGAAATATTTAATTTAACAAGAGACTCTACAATATTCAAATTCAACATTTCTCAAATGATCACTTCAAAATTTCGAACATTCAACCAACTCCTAGAAACTTAAAAAAAAAATAAGAAGGTTCGGAATACCCTTTACTTATTCACTGAACGTCAGAAATTGATGATGAAATTCCAAAGAAGTCTCGTGAAAAAAAGAAGAGCGTGAAGCACAATAGTACTCGAATTATCCTCCGGATAAAACGTCGTGTATCATGTATTGTTGCGGGCCATCGAGGAAAAAATACAGCAAAACAGCAACAATGGTATCGGCCAGGCGAATGAAAAAGTTAGCCACACCCGGGTCAGCGTTTCAGCAATTTTTCCCCCTATCGAACACGAAACGTAACACAGCCGGGACTTAATCGCGTCGAATATTGTTACAGGTTTCCCGCCAACGATGATCGGAGGTCGGAGTGTTAATTGGACACATTCATTTGGAAAACAAGGGGTGGGGGAACGGGTGAGAGAGAGAGAGAGGATGGTAGTGGTAGCACATAAAACCGCAATTGTTCGGTGCCGGGGGTTTGTTATTGCGGCGCGGGATCGCGGAATTAATTAGCGAACGAGCGTCGCGTGTCGCCGGTGTTAATGGTCTCCAAATCCCTTCGTGAATATTCATTTTAAAGATGTCGGCGACAGTACAGCCTAATTCGATGTTAAACAACGAGGACCAATTGTGAGTGGGTACTTTTCTAATTAATTTGCCAATGGAAAATTCTGCGTGGAGCTTTTTCCTCTCTGCAAAGCTGTTTGGAAACGAAACAAACCTTTTTCGATTGCAGTGTTTGAATTTGAATTGATATTTGAATTTGTACAATACCTTTTTATCGGCGTTGAATGTAGAGGTGTGTTGGTATTAATGACAAAAGGCTTTTGTTTCTAATGGATTTTTTTTGTAAATTGTTTACTGGCATATTCGTGACATTTATCTGATTGGAAAGAGTACCCTCACGATACTATTTATGATATGAGAATATATCAGAATATATGAGAATATATGAAAATATATGAAATGAGAATGACGGAGAATTTATTGTGCAAATATTATCGGTTCGGATAATCGAGATTCTACAAATGTGTTTCGAACTGTCATGTGGGTACTCGTTTTACTGAGAAAAGCGTCACAAATATGTCAGCATGTGTTTCGTAAGTATTTCATCGTCGTCATTGAAGAGAAATTACAGAAGAGAATTACACAGAACTAGAATAATTGCTCGGTCTGACCTTTGCCGAAATTAGCAGAGTAGTTGGTCGCATGATCCGATGATATTTACCTTGACATCCTGGCGAACTCGTCCATGAGTACGCAATGCGTTTAAGGGAGCCGATGACGCATAAGAAAAATAACAAGGCGTCGTTTAAAATTGAGCAACGGCTATATACAGGTTGTTGGCGTTCATTAGAAAAAGGAAATGTCGTTCGATCGAGGTACCAATACATCAGCTTCTATGTAACTCGATATTAACAGCAAATTCAATACCATGCATTGAGCGGCGCAATAATGGTCGCGTTACCGTTCAGATGCACTGGGTGGCACCTTTCCAACTGCACCGTATTATAGCAAAACATACAATACCGCACTTGAAATATCTCGACGACACATGGGCCAATATTGGCTACGTAGAAACACTTTTTCCGATTTTTATTAACCATAATTTGGCTGCATATTTAATCTTTGACTTATCGAAAATCGCATTTATTTCTCCTCTTCGTAATTTTAATAAGTTCAAAATAATTACAATTCTTAAAATCTTGTATAAAATTTTATATCGTCACTATAAAATGTTTAATCTACTCAGTTTCGTCATAAATATGTATGGAATCCCCAGTAATAATAAAATATGGATAGTCACTGTGTACACTCAACTTGTTAATTCGCAACATATGACGGTAAACTAGATATTGTGAATTCACATATAATATCACACTCTACTCTCTTTCTTACAAATCTGATCTTTTTTTTACAAATTTACTATTGCAGACCAGAGACCCTATCTTCAGATTTGATTTAGACGTTTTATTTCCAATCAATCGAGCCAATCCCGGAGGTGATTCGAAACCCCGATCGATGCGGAATGATTCACGTAGGCGCGCAGCTGGATCATTCTGTGATTCCATTGGATTGTTTTTGGCGGTGGTGGGGAGAGGATTGGGTTGCGTTCAACCCGTGATTTATAACGACATCACATGATATTCAAGGTTGTAAGGAATGCATGCACGCGGCGGCGCGCTCTCGTGTACCGGATTTATAGGAAGGATAAGAGAGTTAGAGAACGTGTGTAAGAGAGAGAGAGAGAGAATGACAGAGTTTAAGAGTTGGAGAGTGAGAAAGTAGAAGAACAAGAGAGTCTGACACTTATAGGCTAAAAGAGGGAGACAGAGAGAATCATCGAGAAAATGCGGGACACAGAAGGTAGGATTACGGTCGCGGACCCGAGAAATGTAATATAATGGCTGGCAGATTGGCCGAGCTTTACGACGGCCATTACCTATTCGATGACAGGCCACCAAAAGCGAAATCTTTGTAGCCTGGCGATTCTCTGTCAACCCCGACACCTCCATGAATGTCAATCGATAGCACCCGAAGAGCAGCAACGGGGCTACACACTGCTATCGGGCGATTCCGCGTCCGACTCTCGACGATTGCCTTTCTTATTGCGCGCTTTTCCCGCTGGAACGACCGCATGAATACCGAATCGCTAATATTACCGAGCGGCGCCGCGAGTATGCAACCCGCTACACGCCGCGGATGATTATTCACCATCCCCCGGGCTCCACGATACTCGTTTCCTTCTAATATCGACTCCACTCAGCGTTTTCGAACGAATTTTATGCCCCGGTGATAAGCAACAATCTGACCTTTTCTGCGCTGCTTCTCTGCATTTATACTGCTCTGCGTTTTGTTGGAACGATTTCTGAAGACTAAAGAATTTATACAGACGCCGCTTTTTAATTTCTTGTTTCTAAAGATTTTGTAATTTTGTTGAAGCCCTGACTGGAATATTCACCACGTTTTTAACATAGTTTCAAACACATTTGCTTATTATCTAGAAACCCACCAACGTTCATTTCATCCAGAAAAATGCCACGAATGTTTTGGTGAAAGTTAATAAAGAGAATAATTAGACACAAGAATGTTTTGACATTTTAATATAATTTCCTAAATTCCAGATGTAATTGTTGTACTGTGTTTCTAATGAGAAAATACGAGGGATTTAGTAGCGCTCATTTGTTTCGATACCAGACTTTCCCCCGAAGGGGAAAAGTGGAATTCCACTGGCACGGTATGGCGAGTCTCTCATTTACCTCGAGAACCACTTTGAAATTCCCGAAGCGGCCTCGCAGTGCGCGATCCTGAAAAGATACGCCCGCGAGCGCGTTTTTGTCAAAACAAACGTTGAAATACGAACCGTCTTTCTCTTCACCGCTGTGCACCGGTTCTATCATACTTCCGTGAATATTCCACTCAATCCTTTACACAGGAGGGACACGACAGAATCTCGGAATGAGTTAAGGAAATTGGAGGCGTAAGCGAAGTCGTTTTTAATTGCTGTCCCTTGGAAAAACGGCGGAGGAAAACGTCCGTCGGACATTTTAATTGAATTTCTTAAATTTCAACTCGTGAGGAATTAAATTCAGCATTCGCAAACTGTTTTGAACACTTTTCAACAATTTTGTCTTATTGTTAATTTCTAATTCTTTACTCCGACTCGTTTTAAAGAGTGAATCAATTCGAAACAAAATAAATTTTAATTTTGCTCAGAGATCCGCAGTCTATTCGCGACGTAAAAGAAGTAAAATTGCTGTATTCGTTGAAATGAAGGAGTTAGTTGAGTCGATCCGCATTATCTCTCGAAGTTCCACAAAGCCAAACTTCCCGTCGGATCGGCGCCGATGAAGTAACCTCTTTTTGTCTTATGCAAATTCGAGATTGGCGGACGAGCGAGCGCACACAGAGAGACAGAGACACCGACACGACGACCACGATCAACCACCTGTCTCGTCCCAGCGAGAATCATGTGCGGTTAAACTTTCCGGAATCTATTCATGATAACCCGCGAATCTAATTACCCTCACCGACGCATGAAGTTATTAACTCTAACGCGATCCAAATGTTCCGAGTCCTCGAAACTGAACCTGCGGCGTCATTTTCCACGCCTCTGCCGTTATGAATTTACACAGTTCGTTTCGAACCACTTTCCTGAAAAACGACACCGCCAATTTGTCGGGGCGTACCTTGCTTTTTAATTTGTTGCGGCGATTTGAAAAAATTATTTCGAATCTTTTCCGCAGAAGCTATCAACGCTCAGCTGTGTAATAAAAAGCACTTGGTTTTATTTGTAACATGTTAATTTTGATATTTTGAATTTCTTCGGATGAAAATAATTCACTAGAGCGATTATTTACATGTGAAAATAATGTCACAGATCGTTTCGTTGCTGAGAGAAATGTCAAATGTTTTTCGAAGAGCATCTGTAATCTGAACGGTTGCAGAAATTCATTTTTGCGCCCGGAAACAGAACACCGTGAAATATGGATGACGTCACGTCCCCGATATGGCAGTCAAAATGTTAACACATTCTTCGAGACCGTCGCTGTCGCATCGGATCGATTTTCCCCGATTTAATGTCCCCGATAAGACATAAATCCAATTACGATCATCGACCCGTGAGACCAACATGTCGGTAGCCTTCAAGGACACGTTGCAACTCCATTTCCGGCTGTTTCCTCTGCCTCTTGTCGTTATTATAATCGACGTCCCCTTCTGCATGTGGCAGACGATTTTTACACCGGTTGCTGCACCAACACCAGTGTTGGCTGCACTCGCCGGCCAGCGGATTTAAATTCGCGCGGGAAACTCGTCTCTAATATGTTCTCCGCGCGAAGAATGGCAGCGGAACCCCTGAAAGTTAATCAACGCTAATGAAACAGGTCCTTGGTAAATGAAGGAGAGTCCTGCGGTTTCGTGTCCGAAGAATTTCATTATTTCCTGTTAATTAATCGGCTGGAGAAAAGTTTATTTCGCTACGAAACTGCTGCTCAAAATAGGAGACGAAGTATTCTATGAGACAGTATAAAATAATAATTATTTCAGACAAATAGTAAAATAGTTTTTCGAGTCGAAAGAATTAAATCGTTTAGCACATACATTTATTTCGAGGTTGTTCAGCATGTCTTTTATTAATTGTTAAAACGTGCATTTGTTTGCTATGGAGTTGTACTTCGAGGTAGAAAATGAAAAAATATTTAATGTAAAGTTGTGGTTGAGGTTGAAGGAATTTAAACATTTTGATAGAATTTTATCACATATTCTAGTATATTATACAATTCTGGTACCTTATACTGTATTCTAATAGTATCTAGTATGTTATAGTATATTATGATATAGTAGACAATATTTTAATATATGGCTGGATCTCGTGGGTCCGTTAATTGTGCAAATAAAATGCAATTTCGAAATGGACTTGCATTTCGAAGCAGGGCTACATTTAATAAAAATGGTGCCACAGTTCTCAATGACGATGATTTCGGGTGAATTATTCGAGAACACGTCGAAACGGGTGTTGTTTCCTCTCCCACGGTGTGGTGTGTGTGTCGCACCCTCGAAACGAGAAAAACGAACGTTGTCGTAAAAATCTTATTTTCTCCCACACCTGAGTTTACTCTTTTTATTAGCGTCGGCCCGATCCCGGCCAACAAATTGTTGCAACCTGAAAGCTTTTCTTTATTGGATTATGTCTTGGGGAATCGCGGCAACGTGACCTTGAGCCGCCATCGAACTTTCAGAACGGAAGCGCGAGCGTTCCTCTCCTTTTCTTTTCTTCTCTCTCTCAGGATAAAATCGCGAACCATTTCTCGAACTGTCTTCTTTCGAGTTTCGAGCACTCGGACGTTCGAGAGGGTACGTCCTAATCCGGTTCCGGCCGGATGTTCAAAAGGAACGGTAATGCGGCACGAAAAGCATATTTCTACGAGCTGAACGAGCGCGTTTCGGGTGCACCTTCGACGATAAAACTTTGGGAAGGAGGCTCCACTGCCAAAGGAAATTTCGAGAACTTCACGTTACAGTCTCTGGAACCGGTAAAACCATTTTTCAATCTACCGATCGACGCCACAAGCACGGGAGAAGTCGTCATTTTTGGAATTTCTACCTGAGACTGCGTCAAAATGGCTGGTTCGAAATTTTTCAATTTACCGAGATTATAAAATGAAGATTATAAGGAATTATTCGATAAAGTTATTTCTTTGGACATGCAATAAAAATTGCTAAAAGTCTGGATATAAACATTATTGTCGCTTTTATCAGTCCGTAAATCGAGTATTAAAGCGTCCAGTGAGCACGACAATTAATATGAAGAAATCTCAAAGGAAAATTCAGTTTATTGGCTTTTGGTTCGTTTTATGACAATGGTGCATATGTCAGCAAACTTTGTGGTCCATTTTGTAATAATATTTCGCCCCAGTAATTGTGTAAAGCGATTTTCAGTATCACTGTTTGTAACCTGTTGCTTCGAATGTCTTTTACTCCCTGTTTCGAAAGGACTGCATAACGATATAATTTTCCACTTGAAGGATTCAATTTTATTTGTTGAACGCAGAGTCGCTAGATGATGGGAGGGAGCACGAATTCAGGGGAAGAAGTTACTACATGTGTTGTGAGTGGTTACTACACCGTTACAAATTAAATGTAAATGTAAAATCAGCATCTTCGTGACACCTGAAATTTCGCTCGATCCTATGTTTAAAGCAGCATTATATCAATAAAACGGCAGCATGAAAAGGGTGTACGGGAAAAACCGTAAAGCGGAGCAATTTGTCCGCGGCGCGTCGCTCAGAATTTCAGATAAGATTCAGGTATGAAAATAAAACGATCGCTGAAATGTATTCTGAAGAAACACCGCGAGAGGCCGGTAGAGGAAGTCGCTCTATAAAATTAATAACAAAGCGGCGACGTACCAGCTGAAAGAAAAATCTTCGAAGAATCTTTGTACGAGCCCCGTCGACACTATAAAAGCGCCGCATCGTTTGTCGACGTCCGGGGAATTAAAAATATTAGCCAAGGAATAAGAATTTTGCGGTCGCTTCACTTGTTATTAAAACCGTTCGCCCCGTCGAGTGTTCGCTTTTAGAGGAAACAATCGTTTGGTAATTGTGTTCCGCTTAAGTTGTAATTAAAAGTGCTATTAGAATTAAAGACGTAATTCACGTTTGGAAAAGTGGGAAAAGAAGAAATTTCATTTTAAGCGATAAGAGACAAGTTTTTTGCATTTTGGTTGCTGGAGGGATTGTTCTCTTCCCTGTCCTCACCTTTTGTTAGTGGTAATTTTCGCCCTGTAACAGGATCTAAAATGGCCGACACAGCGTGCGAAATTCATGCGGTAAGATTACGCGGGTCGGTCGTGCGTCGACAAGTTCGCGCGATGTCGCTCGGAAAACTGCAAGAGTCGTAAAGCGTCGCCGAAACATTTTACGGCTGGTGGTTATGCGAAAAACGTGGGGTAATCAAGATTTATTAAGCAACGACGGGAGCATTGTATTTTCGTATCCTTTGTTCCCTCGTCGGAAACTAACAAAAACTTTTATCCCTCAGAGACATTTTCGGCGAAGTGGGATAAACATCGAGCGAAACAGGTTTAATGAAAGAAATGGTTGAAAGTTACAGTAAAGAATACATTTAGGTGAGGTCATAAAAAAGTATTTCGAAGTTTTCGCTAAGTTTTTATCACGTTCCGACATAACCACCCGCTCATCGTGATATATCGACAGAATTCATTCAGCTGGCATTACAAAAACGTGTGCTGTTTCATGGAAACTATCGATATGCTGCGAAGGGATTAGGAATGTTACTCGAAAGGGTCGCGCAGAAAATCGAGGCAGAAAGATCCGACGAGTTTGAAACATCGCCGATAGATAATTGGATCCACCTGTTCCGTCGCTAAATACAGCTCGCACTCTTTGCATTCTATCGAACTTCGTGTTTGCATCTTCTATTCTCTTATTGTAATCCCTGCTTTCCGTTTCAATTAAATATCTGTGACAGAATAATATTTTCTGTGATACATTTGTTTACCTTCCGCTCCGGTCCGGAGAGTTTATTTATGAAAAACCAGCAATCGTTCCCCGCGTGTTTGTTATTGATGAGAAATATTCTTCCAATATTTTACTGTTTACAGCAGTCGCTATAATAATATATAAAGCATTGGTCCATACGGGAACAATAATTGACAATTTCTATATTGGCAATATTTTGCGAATTCGAACGACCAAGTGAAGCAATGTATTTGTTGATCGGTGGAATTGTTCACCGATTTTTGTTCATATACTTTTATTTTATAATCGTCACGATTGACTCGATATTTATGAAACATTTTGCAGAACGTTTGGGACATTTTTCTGATTAAAATGTACCTAAACATCGGAATATAGTTACATATACGTATACTTTGAACACATAAATATACATATACACATATTTTAATCTGAAAGCGTGACGAACATATTGACAAATATTTCATTTCAAAAATCAAAGCAAAAAGGTTTCATCGACGATAATATTAACAGTTAATAAAACGTCAATAAAACTTTGATTTTATTGTAATATTTGAAAGAATGCGCTTCGGAAAATTCCAAAATTATAATGTTTGAATATAAATCATTTCCCGAGCTGCAATAAATAAAAATGACATCCGATTTTTTGGAAATCGCTTCCAATTCACTGCAATTAGAGAATCGATCATTAGATTTCCAGTTAATAAAATGTTAATAGAAGTTTGATTTTATTGTAAATCATCAAGATCCACTCTATGTCGGCTTTGTTGATTTCAAGCGCAGTGTAGATTGAAAGTGGTCTCTGGTCACCGGGCAAAGGACACAGTAAAAGCTCTCGAGCCTCGAAAGAGGTGTTTCACCGCTTCCGGTTCAATTAATTGCGTCCCCATGCTTTCGCCGAGCTAATGAAATCATCTGCAGCGTCTCGGAATTTCGCAACATCGTCCCACGTCCTCGGTGAATATTGTCCTCGCGTAAATACACCATTGTTCCCGGGCGCACGCGTGTTGCGAAATATAAACAGGGGCTGCGTCATTTAATGATTGTCGTTAACTATAAATGATGAATGGGAAGACTATTAACAATTTCCAACGATGCTGAGAATAGAACGCCCGCTATCCGATGCAATACCGGCACCGATGGTTTATGCACCGTGAAATCTCGTTCCGAATGCGAACCGAAATTATGTGACATGACCGTCGCTCGATGTGCAGAATAATTGCTGCTCGGTGACCTGTAATCGCGAATTCTTTCGGATATTGGAAACAATGCGAGTCTCCCGCTTCTTGCGATTTTATTTCACAGTGCCAGTCCGGAAAAATGCAATGTTCTGCTGAGCTATGGATGCGCTTTTTGATGCACGAGATGGTTTGTTACGGTTGGGTGCGAATTCTTCACGTATAAAAATTTATAAAAACGACTCCAGTGGAGATCATTTTGTATAAATGAGTCTCCGAAAAATGTTTACTTTGCAGAAGTTAAATTGATTGAATCGTTGATTAAAAATTAAAATTTTATCTGATTCGTAGAAAATATGAACCTAGACATTTTCTATAAATTAGTCTTTAAAAGATTTCTACTTTGTTTTCTTAAGTATTTGTACGGTCGAAATCAGGCTAATTGAATTTGAGGCTATCGAGCACAGTTAACCTGACCGTAATCAATTTTTCAGAAGGAAAACCTATCGTTTCCGGGAAATTAACCGCGTTTACCGTACGCGGTCACATTCCCGCCTAGTTTATCCCGGTATCGGTATAAATTAACCGGGTTCCCTAGCTGGGAACGTGACCTGACAATAATTAGGCCGAGCAGTTTAATTACACGGCTGCATTGACACACGTGATGTTGTTCAAAAATTCGCGCGCAGGAAACGCAGCTCGACTGCGTTGGGACTCGATTCGATTTTTGCTCGATTCGAGCATTGAAAATTCACTAAAAAAATTTAAACTTTAACTACATATTTGCAGCTGTAAAAAAAATGCTTTTTTATCCAGTTCCTGTTGCAGGCAACTAAACCAGAAACGTGTGTTTTGCATAAATATCTGCAGCGATGGTAACAAAATTCAAGTATATTTCGGTATCGATAAAACGTGCATGGTAAAATCACTGGACGCGACATTTCGCAAACAATTTCGCAAATTTTGTTCGACGCGGGAACAGGTAACAATACATCCATAGTAATTCTACCAGCCATAAGGCACGGTGAAAAGGGAGAGAGGACGCGTCGAATGCGGTCTGCGAAGTCCTAAAACCAACTGAAAGTGTTCTGCGGAGTAATTAACCGGAAACCGACAAAGCTCGGACGCATGGGGAAGCGTTGCAGTCAACAGACGTTCGCGGAACACTCGCGCAACGGATAACGTCGCTCCCCAAGAACACAAACACAAAATTACAGCCCGGCGAGTTTATTGCAACAAGACCTTCGCGCGTTCGCCTGGATTTTCATAGATCAAACAACGCGCAGTCGGCGCTGCTCGGTGTTTGTTGCTCGTTCTACGGTCTGTGTACACGCTATAAAAATTATTTCGCGAGAAACTGTCGGCTAATATTCCATCATATTCTCATTTTATTTTTGAATTGAATTTATTATGAAACTTGTTATAAACATATCCCTGACATTTTCTTGGTTAAAATGAAGGTTCCGCATCCACGATTCAGTAGAACCTCGATTATGCGAATGACGACAGACAATTGAATTGAACGGCAAAAGTTTCGTGAATAAATGATCGAAAATAAATATTTGCGATTAACAAAAGTGGATTCTGATTGCGATAAAAGAAAGATGAGATCGCATGTTGTCTTGTCGTTGATGTAGGGTGTGTCTACTAGCATCCCGTTCGATTGTCTGCGAGGTGAATTAAGAGGGAAAAACCCCATCGACTGGTTCGCCGGTAAAATATTTGATCACACGTCTTTAGGGGATAACGTCAAGAGCGAATTGACGAGATCTATTTTTCGCTAACGGAAAGTCTCGAGCACCGAGGTCCTTCGCTTATATAAAGCTATCCGGTGTATATACACACTTAACCCCTTGCCTTACAATTTATTTTACCACTTTATTTCGCGCCCCGAGCTGCGGAACCGGCGGCGATTATTTATTAGTTTGTTTAGAAATTGGTGCAGCTGAAACTTTCTGAAAATGGTACATATAATTTATGGAACTGTTGGCCCAATATGACATTGTAAAACTATTTAATAACAACTAAAATTATTTTGAAGTTAAAGAGTCACTGTGGAAGTTATATAGGATGAATGTTGGAATAACGAAATCAAATGGTCGCGGGAATAGAAATAAAATGGATGACGATGGTAATGAGAGAGAGATATAAAATACGAACGTTAGAAAATTACTGCGGAGGCGTAGATAAAATGGATGAGAGAGTTCTTAAAGTGGAAGTAGTAAAATACAAAAGTTACGAAATCACTACAGCGGTACAGATAAAACAGATGGGAGAGTTAAAAACGTGGTTATAAAACGGAGAAAAGTTGGAGGATCGCTACAGAAACATAAGCAAAACATCTGGGAAATGAAAAAAGAAGTGATAAAAATACAATAGGTAGAAAAATTACTGCAGGGGTGTAGATAAAACGGATGGGAGAGTTCAAGTGGAAGTCGTAAACCACAAACGTTGGACAGTCGTCATAGAAACATAAAAAAGCCGCGAGCGGATCAAACAAGAAATTGTAAAATACTAGAAAATCCTTAAGTGTAAGTAAATCCGTAAGTAAATTGAATCCTCAGTTAACCAAAGAACCTGCGGAACATAAAAATTGTGAAATCATTACAGAAGCGCGCTCTCTCTCTAGTGAAACAATGAGCAAATTAAAAGGAAGTTACAAGACTCTTTGAGTAATCGTTACAGAAGCATAAGCAAATCAGCAAACGAATTAAATGGAAGTTAGAAAATACAGAAGTGTAAGTTAAACAATCGTCAAGCAAATTAAAAGTTACAAGAGTTATATCACTGCAGAAACAAAATAAGAAGAAACATTAATGAAATTGTGAAAATTAGATTCAGAAAATCGGAGAGAAGATCGTGTGCGAGATTGCAAGTGCAAATTGCAAAGAATGTTCGGAAGAATCAGTGTCCTGGTAGGTCGAGATGCTGAGTGCTCACGTGTCTGACTTGTTTCCGGTAGATACTACTGAATGAAGAGCACACCTATGTCCCAGTGCGGCGACGGAAAGGCGACGCGACGTATAGCAATCGCGACGTCTGGATCGGTAATCATTACAGTTTCTCACTGAGAACGTGCCACGCGATCGATCGGAATGCCGCAAACGCGCCAGCCGCATAAGCTGATTACGTAGCTAAAGTTATTGTTACATGTGTACATGGAATTAATCAGCGGATTGTCGATCATTGGCCAACCTAAATAACGGAGACAAATAATTGAGGATTCGCGCGGTATTGAACGCCAAACAATTAAACATGCAGCCACTTTCCGGGCCAACGACGATCTTTATTTATTCAGTGAGAGAGATAGGTTGCAGCAACAATCGTAAAATAACATTAAAAAAATTGGTGAGCACTAAAAACGACCATAAAAATTGCTGAGTCGTCGACCTCCACTTTTGCATGAATTTTTGATAGAATCTATGCGGGAGTAAATGAATTTATTGAATAATTTAACCCTTTGCACTCGGAGCTATTTTAACTGGAAAATTAAACATTTCTTCTGATCTAGAATATTTCCATTCCCTATGATTTTTGAAATTTTATGGATATGAAATTGCTATAATACCTCACACCATATCTAAATGTTTAGTGATTAATTAGATACTGATATATTTATTAATGTAAACAATATTTTGAATAATGGTACAGCAATTTTTGGTGGTGCCTCAGAGGGGACAACCGAGTGCAAAGGGTTAATAATATTTTGTAAATCGTGTATGTACTTCTATATGTTTAATAAATGGAAAATGATATTATAAATAACATTCGGCGAATTGTTTCGCGATCGTTAATTCGAAACAACATGGAATCGCAATCAAGAAGAAACAAAGCTAGTCCTTAATGGAAGGATATTGAAGTGACCAGATTATAGTGAGTTCCTGAATCGTTAATCCAGTTTCCATCGTTCCCCCGATCATTAGCCAGATGATCCCGCGGCGAAAACATCCGCGGGCGGAAATGACGACCCAATTCCCCGAGATGATTTAATGCAATCGTCGCTCTTATCGTTTATCGTTGTTACTCGCGGCATAAAATGGGAACAGGTCGCAATTTACCGAACGTCAAATGAAACGCAAGGTATCGGTCGAACACATTCCAGCCGATGTAACGATGTAACGATACACCGATCACAAAGGGACGATGATTCATTACAGCCGATAACTATTCCGCGAGAAACGGTGCATATGCACGCGGAACATGCACGCCGATTGTTATTTGATCGTTGACATTCCCGTCGAACTCCTCGCCGCGAAGAAAACTAATCGTGCGAGTCAGGTTTCCAGCTGTATGCTCTTCCAATAATTTGAACAAGTTCAGGACAATATTTTGTGATCACATTTAAGGGATTAAAAAATTCTGTCGTATACAATTATTAAGGAAAGAAATGAATGTCTACAATTTTTGTTTTGCATAAAAATTCGCAGTCTAATTAAAACAGCTTATTGGCAATTTTTTGAAAATCGAGATATTCGAGCCACTGTATCGCGAAGAATCGATCAGAAATATTTCCCGAGACTAATTAACAGGGTCAGTGGGGCAGCTTCGTACAGTTGGAAACGTTCGAAGGGATTTGACTTAACGAGTGAAAAAAAGGTATTGAGAAAGGCGTGGTTGGACAAGCGAATAAAGAAACGTTGAATTAACGAGGAAAAGTCTCGCTCGCGACGAAAAGAAAGCCCGGCGAGAAATGCGAGGGGGATGAAAAATGCGGGGGTGGATCCGTGCTTTGTGACTCGTGTTCGTGCCCCCGTGAAATTAGATCGTAATGTTCGTCGAGGAAGGCGTGCGCTGACCTCGTTTGTTATCTGCTTTAACTTCGACTCCATCGCTTCGATTACTATTCGCAAAACTGACTGTAATGTCTTGATTGTGTATGACGTCGTTTTTAAATCTCTTGTAATTTTTTAATGAAACTCTTACTAGCATATTCGTCACATTTTTCTGATTGAAAAGTAAAAGTAAAAACGTCTAGTAATTTCTAGTAATTTTTAACGAACCAACTGGGGCATGTTGGTATTTATTTTAATCAGAAAAATGTGGTGACTACGTTGGTAAAAATTTCAATAAAAAATAAGGAAAAACAGAAAAGTTTTTTCATTGAACTATATGTACAATAAAAATATTACTTACTGTGAACCAATTTTCGCAAGGAGAAGATCACAAATTGCATTCCAATTCGAACACAATCTTCAGATTGCTTGTTCTGAAGCATTCGGTGGTCGTTTCCAATAAATTAGGCTCCTGACAAACGATATTCTGCGCGTTCGCTATTTCGCAGAACGAGCTGGTTTTTCTTTTCGCACTTGTTATCGAGCAGACAACGGGCCCACATCGGAGAATTCGTTTTCGCAACGAGATTAGATAAGATACTGCATCGGTCATAGTATCGTGGGAATGCAAAACACGAAGCTGCGACCGCAGTTTCGCGAGATTGTTCGCAACTGTTACGGAATGTCTTCGCCAGAGATTGCGAACGCCTCGTGGACAGTTTCACGGGCTTTTATTTGATGTGGCCGTTCCATCGAAGCTGAAACTGCCTATATAAATGTTAATGGTAATGTGCCGCTTGCAGTTGGGAAGCATCTGAACTTGCATTTTTGCAAAGGTGCTCATTAAACAGTTCACGAATAAAATAAGGCACTTTAAAGTATTTAAAAATAGAAAACGGTTCTATGGAAAATAAATTTTTGCTCGTCACTTTAATTCGATGAAATGCGTTTCATTCATAATTTCATGTTTCAAATAGATACATCGAATTACCACATGATGAAAATGAAGATTAAGCATTTATAGAATATAATAACAGAAAATCCATACAGGAAGGCAACAAATTATTTCCCATACAGAATTTCATATCTTCAGCACGTGTACTCTAGTATATTCAACAATTAAAATATCCACCAACGGTTGAAGAAACATTTATAATATTAAATCATTAACACGATCAAAAATTGATGGAGTTTCCATACAATCAGAGAAAATGGGCTCCATTAGACCAGAAAACAAAAACTCAATGAATCTCGATTAGCCTCGCCGTTCATTTCAATTTGCGATTGCACGGAGAATAAAGGTTTCTTCTTTTTCGCCATACGCTATCGCAGTTTCTTCAATTCGAAGTCGAGGTTTCGGGAAGTTCCGAAATTTCGAGATTTTAATCGAGAGCACAATAGAAAGCTAGAACACGCTCAGCCGAGAAATTGGTCGGGACTCGATGAAAGAGATCAGTGGGAAGAGCACTTTCGGGGAGAAACGTGGACAAAGAGGACTGCGAAATAAAATTAGGATAATGGAAATAGATTCGGTAGACTGGGGAATGAAGGGAGGTAAGATAACGGGCTGGAATCGGCAATCTTCCACGAATGGCATATCAAACCCTGGGATTTTCATCTGGAGACGGTTGGCTTAAATTTTTGTGTCTCTGATTCGTTTTTCGTGGGAAGAAGACGCTCCAAATTGAGAAGTAGACTGCGGACCTTTATGAAAAATAATAATTGTCGTCCTCGATTGTCACAAACAGGAGTAAAATACAAATTGTGTGCATCAATTCTCACGAACTGGATATGGTGCTGTAAATGAAACATAATTTGTTGATTTCTGAAATGTGGACCACTATTGGAGAATGGGTGAATTATTGTACCAGGATCTTATAAAAAATTGTTTCTGAGCAGCCTATGAGGGTTAAAACTTAAGGACGTCTCAAGGACGAGAACGCTAAAGTTATAGCAGGATTTCCGTGTCTAACGTCCTGTCAAAAAGTGAACAGTGGCGTAGCTCCAGATACTGACCCCATAAATAGGATTCCCAGTGACGCAAATTCTCTCGCAGCTGCCGTCGACCTTTTCTCCGTTGTCCCTTTGTGCTGTAAGAGCAGCGTTCGTTATATTGGCTAAATAATCTCTGCTCTGCATTTTATTATTCTCTTATCTTCCTTTTGCCTTCGCAACTCATCCTTTTATTCCGTATCTCGTTTCCTGTTTCCCTACACCCTTACGTGCTATTTAAACATTTATATTCAGACTTCTCTCGTTTCTATCTTGATTTCTCACATCCAGTATTTATGTTTAATAACGGTGGATGCACTATTTTGTTACTCATTTCGTTGGAACAACACAGTGGGAGATTTAAAAATATTTTCCCGGGTCCCTTTGCATTTAATTACCTTCACAACTCACATGGCAAAATCGGCTTTGCTTTAATTAATTTTGCTTCGTATTGTGGACGAATCCTCCCACGTTTATGGGAGCAGTTTTAAGGTTTTCGCACAGCTGTGCATATATTTTTTGTATGTGAAATACTATTTTCTAAAATTAGACAGCCCTTACGCGTGTAATTATTTGTTCGGTACGCCAATTAAACAAAACTTGTTTAATGAGGGGATACATTGATAAAAAAATACTGATCAATTCTTTGAAATCTTTTTTATCGACAATTTGCGAACAAAATATTGCAGCGCAGTTGGAATATGTTCGGCGAAAAGCTTTTTCCTAAAAAGCGGAACCGAAATTGCTAGGAAATTAGTTGATCGGATACATGCAGGTTTAACGAACCGTTCATAGTGCACTGTCAGTTTTAATATCGATCCGTGAGAGCCAGCCAATAAAATAATTGCAGGAAAAATGGCCGCGAAGCAACAAGTAGAACGAACAGCCGCCGCTGGAAACTGGATCCGTTGCCGAAATGAATTCGCCGAGGGATTTTCGTCGGGAGTGGGGCTCGTCGAAACGTCATCACAGAAAACATGGTTCTTTGACGCGGTAATGAATGCCCGGAGATCTGAAAAGTACGAAATTCCCGGATAATGAGGCGCGTTTATGCGCACGCGTTTACTTTGACAATGGTGGACGCTTTTAACGAGCTCTTATTTTCAACGGGGACTCGTTATGGACTAATTTGACCAACAGATCTGCCATTGCAATTAATTTTACGGAACGCTATTCGATTCGAACTTGTTTATGTCCGTTTTGCGGATTTGGTGCGCGAAAACAAATTTCTCTCTCGTTCCGTGTGAAATTCCGATTGATCGAGCTGATTGAAGTCGTTCGTGGAAGAATGCCGAATTATTTTCAATGTAATTATAATGAAAATATTATTTGCAGGTGCTAGAGACCGTTGGGACTTGATTTCGACGGTGAAAATAAATTCAAGGTTACAGAAAAATTGTATTCAAAATAATCACAAACTAGATAATAGCATTCTAATCCAATGCTTAAAAACAATTAGTCGAAGTTAATTAATCGGCAACCACAAATCCCGATCGTAACATCACCAATAACGTTATTAAAACATGTTTAAACTCGGTTCGCGCATCCAAGAGCGGGTACGCTTTAATATTTACGTTTTTCCACCTCTCTTTTCATTCGAGAAAAACATCTCGACTCTTGGAGGCCCCCTCGATCTTAATTACTCATGAAAAGATCGCGAGTCGAGGACACCGCTGCGAAACACGGTTTCCCTCGAAGAAAACGGGGGAAAAAGGGGTAAAATAATTTCGCTCTCACACGAGCCACCGCGATGATCGCTAGACGTTAATCCACCGAGTATGATTTATAACCGACGCTCGGCACGACCTTCCCCTTGCCGCGAGAGAGGGATATATTTTATCAGATGTCCACACCGTGTCTCGACCTGTTTTCCATCGTGAGAGAAACCACCCTCCGCCGGTTTCCGGTTTTACAAACAGAGCTGTATACTACGAATGCAATCAGCATTGGAAAACAACTTTTTCTGGCGAGAATCCCTTTGACGCAGCGCAAAATTTTGTTCTTGTTGGAAGAGGATCTTGGAGGTTCCAATTGTTATTCAGCATATTTTCTTCGGGGTTGTGCACTTGGCTGAATAATATTTTTTCAAATTAATCAAGCACTTTAATGTAGATGTGAATATATGTAGTCATAATAGCTGTCCACCACGCTGTATCCTTTAACACGCGAATACTAGGAGTGGGGTGGACATCTGTTATGACTGTCGAGGTATCCGAGACATTTTATGAGAAATAAATTATGGAGAAACATGAACTTATAATTAGACATGAACTTCTATAAGGTTAGAGCACCATGCTAAAGGATCGTGCGAAGAAAAGTGATTTTTGCGAATGTTTTTCTCGAGACCTGTAAGACTGTATTTTTGAAGAATGTCTTAAAAATATTTATATTTCACAGAAAATGTATCTTCGATGTGCAAAACAAGATCAACAAAAAATCTTCCGCTAAGCAGAATATAACGACGCGTCTTCAAGGAAATAACAGAGGAAAGGAAGAACCGCGCGTCGAACACGATTAATCAAAATATTCCCGGATCCAAACGATCACTTTTCTGTCGATATACGTCTCACTCCTCCTGCAAATAGATTTTCCCGAAAACACGATATTTCTTCGGGTGTCATGAGGACTGCATCGGATCTCAGAGTTTTCTACGTGCTCTCTCGAATTTATCCTTCGTCGAGTGATCCACCTGGTCGACCTCGATTCCGAAGCATCATGAGGGTAGATCGGCTTCTGTGATGAGCATGAACTCCCGGAGGTGTCATTCGATTCCTACATCCATTTTCGACGGGTTACGTCCTGACGACGACAAGATGTGTCACGCGTTGCCCTCTTAAAAAGGGCGTTAACGGGCCCAGCTAGGTTTTTATCGCTCTTTTTCTATCTCGTGTGTCCTAACTGCGCGTTACTTCCGGTTTGAGTTCCCACTAACACTCACATAAATTTATTTAAGTTGATTTGTAATTATTCTTTTATGAAACTTTAACCAATACATCCCTGACATTTTCCTGATTAAAATGAGTCCAAACATGACATACTTCGGAGTGTATGTTTAATCCACAATTTTAAGTTTATTTAAGTTTGCTTCTAATTATTAATTGTATGAAACTTTTACCAGGATATTTCCGACGTTTCCCTGATTACAACGAGTCGAAACATGACGTAGTTCGGAGTATGTTTGCTTGCTTAATCCACGATTTAGTAGAATCTCGATTATCCTCTATTATCATTTTAATCAGAAAAATGTCACGAATGTGCCGGCAAACTTTTCACAAATAAATAGCTAAAAACGAACAAATTTTCACACTGAATTAATATTGTCCAACCTCGTTTTTACCACGCTTATTCTACGTTTGAGGTCAGTTAGCAAGGGATCAAGAAAAACAGTCTGTGCCGATATAAAAGATTTCGGTGTTGAAGTTTCCGCATATTTGCAGACGCTAATGCATCCTCCTTGCAGACAGAGCCAGTCTCGCAAGATAACGTAGCTCGCGAGTATGCATTTCCCAAGCGGCGGGACGAATTCCCATCAGAGAAGAAACTTTAATGTAATGGAGAAGAATAATTTCATTGAAAATGGAACGTCCGACACAAGCCTCCAAAGAAACCTGCCCATACTTCACGCAGCCCGGGTTTCTTTGGCCATGTGATCGCATGGGATTACACACACACATACATACAAGCATATACATATGACACATAGGTACGGTTTTAACTCGGTCGTCAAAGAGAGAATATGCATAACCAATTTCTTCCGCGATAGAACGCCGCGGGAATTCCGGCGTGCCACGGCGTTGAACAGTTTCGCGGGAAGAACCACCATCACGCATACAAATTGCGCGTGTGCAAGTATCAGATCTCCAACACATGCGACCTGTCTAACCGATTGTGTGTTAACACTAACCTATAGATCTGGACAGGCTGCGTCTTTTTGTGGTGTGGTTAAACTATATTTTATCAATACACATTAGCGAAAAATGTATCTTTTTTTAACTTGCGGAACTTATTTCTTGTTAATTGTAGATTATTTTGCAGGATATTCTGTATATGTGTTGTTTTAAAGTCTTAAAAATGTTCGGGTTCCACTTTCTCAAGGGTTAAGGTCTTATAAAGAGAACTGCGTTTAAAAAAATCCTGTAAAATGAACCGTTAAATAAATATGAGCAAATCCGTGGTGTGAATCGGCCGGGCGAGGCAAGCAATGCGATAACGCGTTGTTAGCCGTGGCAGCTCAGCGAGGCAACGTGTATTGTTTGCCTCGCCCGGAAAATTTCCTCGGCCAGCTCAGGCGTTTCTTGCGGGTAAAAACCCCGTCTCCGTCCCCTGGTAAGTTTTGCCCCCTCCTGGAGGGGTGGAGTCTTACGCGCGGGTACGGGGAATGCATTTTTCCTATGTAGAAAAAACGTGAAGAGGTCGCGAAATATCGGTCTATTTGGCAATACCGAAATCAGCCGAAATCCACTTGGGACGGGACATTCTGACCCATGCGCGAAGAGCCGAAACGTGCCTCAGACCTGCCGCGGCCCGAGGCGCAAGGGTGGGGAACAGCGTCGTGGAAGGGGAAGGTGGGAGACTAGTCTCAATCTGGCACTACAGTGGGCTGGATCGGGAAATTTGGTGACATTTTACTATAACTTTTGAACCATAAGAGATATCGGGATGAAATTTCCACTAAAATTCATTAAAAAATTATTCCTATCTAGTGATAATTATCGTAATAAATATATATTTTTTGTAATAATTTTATAATTCACTGTTTAAATTTTATTGTCTTAAAATAATATTTGAAATTGTATACTCGTTACTTATTTAGTACTTTTTCAGACACCCTGTATAAAGCATCGCTCAATGGTTGCGGCGAGATTATTGATACCCGAATCGGGCAAGCAGGCATTCCTCGTCGATTTGTTGCGGATTTAACGGTATCAAGGCGGCGGTAAAGCGAATCCGAAGTGGAATCGCGAACTGTACGTGCCCCCGAATGCGTTACACCCGTGAACTCGCATAAATACTACTCCATTCGGCAACGTGCTTTGTACCTAGCTGGCTATACAGAGTGCACTGCAGACTATAACTCCGCCGGAAACGAATACACACAGCCGAGAAGAACGGTCCTCGGTTAGGTCGTGCGCGCGAATACAGTCCTTGACTTTGCATAATGCGATTCAAGGGCTCTTATTAGCCCTTTGCCGGTGAAACAATCCCTTCCCCGAGAAGATTTATCTGGAAACTTCCCCTTCGAGTGGCAATTTACTTCCCCCGTCTTTAATCCGCCTCGTTGGTCGAGAAATTACAATTTTATTGGCTGCAAATGGAATTCAACAGCCGGCTTTAGAAAGCCATTGATTTCTTGCAAATTTCAGCTTCGACTGAGTTTTATTGGTTTTTGGCTTCAAGTTGCGAAAATGTCGGAACGTTGATTTTATACGGATTTGAAATGTAGGTGGATTTTATGCACTCTGGTTGGTAATGAGATGTTTCCTATAGAAAACTATTTCGCGCTGATTCTGCCTTGATCTACATTTTATTGGTCACGTCAATTTTGTAGTCTCACAGCTTCTTCTGCTAGCCCTATAATTTTTTTTCCATTCCCTACAATTTTTGTTCAGAGTCTCCGCAATTATTCCACGAGCTTTTCAATTTCTTCGTGGGCCCTTCAATTTATTCATGGTCCTTACAATTTGTTTCATAAATTTTTTTGTAGTCCCTTGCCCTTCTGCGAAATAGAACATTTTTTTCTCAAGCCCTGCAATTTTTTCATGAAGGATTTCATGAAGATCAGCAACTTTTTAGAGGCTTTATATGGTTTTTCTATGCACTCAACAATTTTTGCGTTCTGCAATGTCTTTACGAGCTTTAATCATTTTTGGAAATTATTTTAAATGTCCCATGTTCTTTTTCACAGACTCGGCAATATTTACGTAAGCTTTGCAATTTCTTCGGGAGCTTTTGAAATGTTTTCCGTATAGGAAAATTCTTCTTCTGGGTATAAGTAACCATGTTTAAAGTCTCTATTAGCCGTAACAGCCTTATGTCCGTAAACAAGTTCATCGACAGCACGCGCATCGACTTGTTCACCGACAGCACGCGCAGAGAAATTGCAAGGATTGTGAGATACGCGCCCGAGGGCCGGTCTTTGCATATTTTTGATGATGATGACGATGCACGACCTCGGAGCAGCACGCTGCGCCGCAGTACAAGATAATTAGCGGTTGCGCGTGATTCAGGAATATTTATGGTTGCTGGTAATAACCCGGTAATAACCGATCGGACGCCATAACAATGCTACTTTACGACCGAGGAGCTCTCTTGCCTGTTCTGCGCGTCGAACATCTTTCAGTTTTTGAACGCATTTCATTTAGAAGAATTAAAGTTGTTTATTCGCACACTCGTTACGTAATCCCAGCCAATGGGAAGTTTAATATTGTTTAAAACTGTGTGACGATTGGCAACGCTAATTTTCTGGGTACTTATTCATACAATACGTAGACAAAATCCTCTTTAAAAATGTGGTGTTTTCAACCATCGACTCATTTGAATCAGAAAAATGCCACGGATACACTGGTAAACATTTCATAAACAAAAATAATTAATCTTTTATTCCTAAATTTGTATTATTCCAAGCTGTAAAAAAATCTGAGACACGTATTAAAGTCTCTAATTGAATGTATAAGTTAAACGAAATGTTCAATCAATTTGTACGAGGAGAATAAAAATTCGAAGAGAGACATTAAAGAAATTTTTCACAAATATCATGCGCATCTTTTTCACGCGTTGTCGAATTGTTACCGTGCTTTATCGTAGAACAAACCTATCACGCATGTAACAAACGAAGTTAGTTTGGAGCGACATGCTCGATAATAGTTTCGCAGGTCGGATACGTACAACAGCATCGAAATTCCGGCGAGCCGATGATATTCAGATGGGCTGGCTGGTTTTGATTAACTTCCGAAACGCGAATAAATCGCGAACACCGTGGTATAAATGGAGGGACGCGGAAAATAGAGCCCAGCCGGATGATTAATAAACTTTAAAGCGAATTGAAGAACTTTCGATGGAAAAGTTGTATTGTTCGCCGCGCTCGTATCGAATAAATGTTTCTCCGGTGAAAGAGGAAACTACATTTTATTACTTCGGAACTCGAAATTATACCAGGGGCAAATGAAAATAGAATATCGTCGTAGATTATGTGATCCGGGGAACACGCGCTGGATAATTTCCATAAAATAACATTTCCTCTTTCCACTCTGGTTACTATAAATACTAAACTTTTGCATTTGTTGAATTGGCGATACTTCTATTGGAAGTGGTCAAACGAATTTATTCATTCAAGTACGTATTCTGTCCAAATTGATGTAGAGCATATTTGAACTGAGATAATATCGTTAAAATAAAATAGTACAGCGATCTACCCGGCGATTTTTAAATTATGCAAAAATATCTTAAACAAAAATCAAGGATGTTCTGCGAAAGTATAGGCTTCAGGCTTTAAAATGAGTCCAAATTTATTGCTGTACGATTTTTCCTAACGAATTAGAATAGTTCAAATATTGACAATTTCTCGAGTATTCAAATACCTTTAGGATCCACTGTATATTAGTTATTTTTAGTGCTCGTAGCTTTGAGGTTTTAAATTAGCGGAGACGTTAGGAGAAAAAGATGAGTGCGTTTTTAATTAAGATAACAGCCCAAGTTTACAACTGCGTCGGCATAATTTATCAAATCCTCCTCGACTCGTCCTACGCAGGAAAGTTTAGGATAGCATGGTCTAACCATAATAAACTCAGAAAACTAGTGACACGTAGGCTGTACAACCATGAACCACACAAAATTTCTAATGTTGATTAGATTAGGTCAGAAAAACCGCACGGGAACTAAACAATCAAATTTCATAAAAATTCCTGTCATAAAAGGTCCTATAACACCTGATAGGAGTTGGACGCCTGATGGAAATGCATGATTTAAAAGACAATAGAAAAATGAATTTTCAATTGCAAGTGTCGACCATGTGATCTTGATGTGATCATTTTAAATTTCATTTCGGTGTGATCCGACTGAAAGCCAGCAATTCCAATGAACGTCCAAAGTGAAAAAACGTTTAAATGGATGGATTGGACAATTGGTCGGTTAAGCGAAAAAACAATGGAGTTGAATCGAACGGACGTTTTCATTTCATTCGCCGCTTATTTACACTGACTCTCCAACGCAGTCAAGCCTGACTATTTCGCCAGGGAGTCTCATGGGAAGCGTTTAAGCGCGTCGGCCGTCTAAATTTCCTTATCTCCTGGGTTATTCTCTGGCTCGAGCTAAATTACACCGGTGAAGAAAAAAAAAATGCTGCTGCATTAACCTTGCAAACGAAACAAGAGAACGGAGCACGAGTTTCCCAGTAACTGTTTTCTGTAATACAGCCACAGTTTCCATTTGCGTCGGTTCTTTTCATTGGATAACACGGGAACTGGCTTTGAATTAACAAAACTACTTGCTCGAGTTAATAACCACAGGGTTCATTTCTTCGATATTTTTCCAGAACATAAATCGACGAATTCAACGACCTTAATAACTGTTCTGATTATTTAACGCTTGGACAATGGATGATTTTTATAGCCATGTAACTAACTAATAATTTTTAAAAATTTAATCTCGAGACAGTTGTCTCTGAACGGTAATCCGAGCGTCTTAAATCCAACTCCACAAAATGAATAATAAAGAAAATGGACGAAACAATCCATCTCAATAATAATGGACGAATTATCAATTTTCAAAAAATTGGGAATAATTCACCGAGGCTCCCAGATTCTGTTTTTTAAATTGCACTAACCCATTTTTGCCGCAGATGCACATAAATCCGCATTCTGTTTCTGGCAGAGGAACGTGACCGCGAACTGCGGTACTGCGTGTCGGTTGCTGGAATTTTTATTTCGAATATGGGCCAGGCTCGTTTCGATGAGCTCGCGGTAATTATCGCACCTGTCACGCCGCGCCGGTTTGCAGTGCGGTGGTGAAAGTTTGCCGAAACCAAACTGTCGCTAATTTGGTGACTCTGCGGGCCTGCTTGCTTTGTTCGCGAACCGAGTTAGCCACGGAATGGCGCGGCCGAGACCGTAATTATGGCGAATATTTCCTCGATCGGGGCTAATTTAAGTTCCGAACTGTGAACCGTCCATAATCGTGCATCTTTCAATTTCGGGTGCATACTGATAGGCTCCCGCATAACGTGATCAACAAGCTGTTTCCACCCTTTTGCAGGCATAATTCGACGTCGTTAGACTGCCAATTTCTATGCAAAACAAAAATGTTTACTTTAGGAACATCGAAGAATTATTTTTAATTTTTTGAAAATCATTAATGCATTAAAGAATTTTTATTTGGCTCGTTTTTTCGCAATTGATGCAGGAGATTGAATTGAATGGTAACAAGATTAAAATAATTTCTGATTGACACACCATTTGGGACTTTTTAAGATTATTAAAGAAAGTCCTGTACGATTCTGGTTTCTTGCAATCGACAATTTTTATTTTGCAGATCCGCAGTCTAGTCATAAATATTCATTAATGGTGAACGGCAAAAAACTGGCCGGTTTCGCGAAAACTTCGAGCAAGGCTTTGAAAAATGCTTTATTGCCGGGCTTGACCCATTTAGAAGGGATGCATGAGAAGGGATATTCTTCGTCTCTACAATTTCTCATCCCTGAAAGATTCAGGATTTAAGGAGAAATATTTTTTCCGCTTAAAAAACTCAGCACGTTATGGCGCCTCGGTTGCAATTCCGCGGAGAAGCCTCTAGCAAGTAGTATTTAATCATATGAAATAAAATACTGTTATCGAAAGAAACGGAGTAGTACGCATGGTGGGTTAACGAATTTTTCTAGGGTTTTTGAAACGTTCGCTCAAGGAAAATTGAATTTGAAGATAATAGAGACGTTGTGGAGTCCAAAAAGTCGGTTGAAGATCATTTTTCTCTTTAATTTCCATTTGTATTCATTGTTCAGTGTATGTTCTTCAGGTCCGAATATCTACATATTGTTATACGAATTAATAATTAATATTTCTTACAGTTTAAGCACATTTTATTTTAAAGAAGAAACCCAGCTTGTACGCATAGTCATAAAAGCTGTCCACCCCACTCCATTCTATTCCTATACGATCGCCATTAGTTGGAAGGACAACTATTACGACTGTGGATGTATCTAAAATATATTTTTAAAAAATTCAGCCACGAAATTTTTTTGAATGAATCTTCCATGCAGAAATGCGAGGTAATCATAACGATCGTAACGAGGAGACCTGATCCGAAAGGTACCCTGCTTCAGCGCTTAATCCCTCCCTCCCTGATTCCAAGAGCAATGGTGGATTGTTTCGCTGAAAGTCGATGCGTCGGGCGCATAAATCCGTCGGAATCCTCCGCGAGTGTGTATCTCGATAACACCGTGGCGGGTTTCCTCTTTGCATAAAACGACGTCCTCCATTTTTCATCGGAGGAGATCACGCGAAACAGCGTTCTGCCTTTTTACGAGCTGAATCTTTACTACCGGTGCCCATTATCGTCGCGGAACTAGCTGCTGCCAGTTATAAAACTTTCCATTTACCATGAGTACGAGGAAAGATGCGGCGAACTTTGCGGCGAAATTGTAATTGAAATCTCTGCTCGTCTTCGACCGAAAAAATGTGAGGGGAACTCCGTCGGACGAGTCAATCATCGCTTTTTGTTGGCGTCAGACCGTTTCCTTGGGTTGGAATACTTGGACCTCTAAAGTTCAAACTGCCTGTATAAGTTGTTTACAACGATGCTGAAGATTCTTTGTTCAAGAGAAAACGAAAGTCGTCTATATACGTAACGATGATGTAAAACGGTTGACGGTTTTATATTTAGCAAGCATAACACGATAAAAGTAGCGTCCTTTGTGTACAGGGTGTTCTTAAGAAGGAGAACAAAAAATTTAAAAAATATGACTATGTACATATTTGTATATTCAATTTTTTCCATTCGAAAAATGAAACAGCCTGTACATTAATTGTGGAAGCTTTGGAACAAATGTCGTTCATATACAGTCACTAGATAATTCCATCTTTTGGTACTCTGCACATTTCGAAGGGTAGACTACGCCGCGAAACTTTTGATGAGAATGTCGGTCGAAATCGCAACTGCCAGAAGATAATAATGTGAAAAGTATCGAGGAACAATTCTTGGAGATCTCGCAGGGATTATCGGCGTGAAGATTTCTAATAACTTTTCGAAATAAATCCCCCTTCTGTGAAATCTCCTGCTAGCTATCAGCTTAAAATTGACGCGCCTAAGCTGCCAGCTTAAGCCGGTCTTAATTTCAGACCGGAAATAAGCGGCCCCCGGAAATTAAGAACAGATCTCGCGAATATACGCGAACGCATACAATTTGTCATCCCAGGTTGATACACCGGGTGTCGCGGAATTAGCATCGGGCAAGAAGAAAACTTAATTTAATAGAATTTCATAGTTTTCTGGGTGTGCAGGGCGATTAAAAATTGAAGGTACAGGGAACGTATAAAAAATTCAACTTGGAAATGTAAGATGTGTTTGCATAAAGTGCGATTGTATAAAGGGCGATTAAAAATTAACAGTCTAAAGAAGACCATCGTTGCAGTTTTTCAAAAATAAAAAATTGACGATTTTCGTGAGTGTTCGCTAACAGTTGTACAAATGCACTTCGACCTTCATGAAACGCACCACTTTGAACGATTTCTGGATTAAAGTGCATCGCGGTATTGCGAACGCATCGCGATCGAAGATCGACAGCGATATTAATTGGATCTGCGCGGGGGTTTAATCCATAGGGTTGAAAGAGACCCTTTAATCTTCGAAATGTTGCTAAATTGTATAGCGAAACATGTCAGACATACCTACTGCTGTCATAGTATTAACAAATAGTTAGTGATTAAATGCAAATTCGTGGCACTATTGAATTTGCATGAAATCAGGTAAATGTCATTATTACTTAAAAAAAGCCTCTATTATCTGCTAATAATCGTAAAACGATCTATATATACCACGATTCACTGTACAAATGATCAGTTCCATCATTATTCAAACACGTGTTATTCGTGTTGGATGGGAACACGGTATCGTGTTGGGAATCATATTAATCAGGGAAACGTCACGAATACAATGATAAAAATTAACATTCGAAGACATTATTTCCAAAAATCGTAGCTCAATTATAAAATTTTTCAAACGTGTTTCCAAATAATACGGAACGGAACTCGAACTTTTAATCAGTCCAATGTTCTTCCACCACTCGATGATCCCTGGGTTCATTCTCTTTAATTTCATCATTGAAAAATCTTCAGAGTTGAAGATATCAGAAAAATATCAAGAAAAGGCAGCTGAATGTAATTGGCACCGGCTCGAATTTTACCATGGACGAACGATAAATCAAATTACCGTTCGCCGTTGTAATTGCTTGTGCCGCGACCGTTAATCGAGTCCTGTGAAATTCAATTTCGCGTCGGCCGCGTCGATCCGCTGACGGAAAACGTTTCTCATTACGGCGACGTCGAACAATTATTTTTATTTCGTCGTGCGTTCTCTTTCTTACGACCCGGCCCTCGGATAATTCTTCGTAATTGCTCGATCGAGCATCTCTCTTTCAAGCAAACCGATTCCGAATCTGAATTCGATCGTCAAATGCCTCAAATGCCATTTTCTTAACTGTAAACACCATCGCCGGTGAAACGACAGTTTTCTTTTTATTTTACAATTATTGAAATGATTAGTATTCGTTCAAGAACAACAGACTAGATTTTTTAGTGGTCTGTAAATCTACTGTTAAGAATTAAACTAAGTTGACATTTCATTTTGAACTCTAATTGTAGAAAAGATTCATTCTTTCTAATTGTAGAAAAGAATGGTGACTATATAATTCATTAATGAAGCTGTATTCTTTAAAATTTAACGATTAAATTTTATTGTCAAATCAGGCACGAACTTGCGCAATCATCTGATAATTAATTTCACATTAATTTATATATTTCAAGAAAAATTACAACTATAAATAACGCACCAATTCTCAGGCAATTTACTTGAACACGAGTTAGAGAAGCAGATCTCGCAGAGCAACGAATTTTGTGAAACGCATTGTGGTCACTGTGTCCGGGTGTCTGACTATAGTTAGTCGCATTCTACTAGCCGCTCGGCTGACCACGCGCTGATTTATCTACTTGCCACTGTGCCACCGCGCGGAGAGAGACGTATGTATACTACTTATTACGATACTAACGTTCCCCGGTGAAGTTTCCATCCATCATGCCGGCAGAAAAATTTCAATATACGTGTTGTATTCAGCACTGATGCCCAAGTAGAAAATGTTATTATCCTACAAAAAAGAATATTTATTCTCCAGGACGTCTTATCAGACTGGAAAAATTTGTATGAATCGATGCGACAACTTGTATAAAACGTAGATACGAAGCAAAGCTTGTTCAATATGATCGAACTTTGAAATTTATGGGACCATCGTGCTGTCGATTAGAACTCGGATAACGCGTGTCTTGTCGCTCGCACTTTGCGAGAATACTAATGCGTCGGCGTCGAAGTTTCAAAGTCGGTTATCCCGGAGACAATGCTCTGAATAGAAAAATTCACTTGGAGCTATTCGACTTGGTTTTAGCATGTTTCTGGAATAGCATGTTTCATTTCAACTCTTTATGCTGTTTACGAAAATTCGCAGAAAGAAATTTTCTGGTTGAAAAATGCTTTCATAAAATAATTCTTCGAAATGGAAATTTGCAGGAAGATGCACACTTTCGTTTTATGCGTTTCCATATTTTTCTATATGTTCTGTATACTTTGTATCCGTCGTACAAAATTGAAGAACAATAACCAGACTGCGAATACGGATCTCCATTGTATATGCGAAATAAATGAAGTTATAAATGAAATACGGTTCACTGAGTTGAAGTGTCAGCTGAAGACTGTTTCTGCTCTTACAGTAAAAGTTTTACAACAAATTAGCACAAGACCACCTCAACTTTTGAAATATTTTCAGCAGAACGAATTTTCGCAGGAACGGAATACACGTTGCAGAAGGTCTAATTATAAGAGTTCGCGCGGACTGAGTTGAAATGGCGCCGTGTCAGCGCGAGAATTAAGAGGGCTCAAGGAATCATCAGCAAACTGGAAGATTGAATTGCGAGGGGATTGTAAGTCTCTCCGCTCGAGATCGATAACGAGCTGAATCGAATTCGATGTTGGATAGACGTTAACCATTGCCAAATAATGGTTTTTTATTCCCGGCGGTCGCGAATTTACCAGACAATCTGCTTAATGTATTGATTGACGCGCCATTGTGTCCCGACTACCAACCACTCCCCGTGTAAATTGTATGTATATTCGAGGCTTGTGACACACGTCAGTGATAAATGTGATTCCCATCGAGAAATTGAATTGTCAAGTGTCGAATGAATCCTGTTAAGTATGAAATTTTGACAGTGCTGGATTCTTTGAAATCGGATTTTGCACGGTTACGTTGTTTGCTGTCTACTTGACGGGTTTTGCGGTAACTGGATTTCATTCAAGTGGATAGCGGTATAAGGAATTCATATTTAAGCAAATGTCTCGGTTAATATTGCTTTGGTACTTGAAGCTCGGAGAAATCTATTTTGGCGGCAGAATGTTTGCAGGCTTCACTGCCCCAGAATATGAAAAGGGAGGCAGGAATTTGCAGATCTGCAGATTCGGATACAGCTTAAGGAACAGAGGTTCAATCAGGATATTAAATCTACGGTAAAGTTTGTTTCTCGTTGATAATCACTCATAAGTGGATACACAGCATAAAGATTACAGGTGGAAAATTATATCTATAACAACTTTTATCTTGAACCAATCTTCGAAATCGAAATTTTGGGAAATTCAAGTTTCGAAGTGGACATGAATGTCGGTACTACTTTCGATGACGGCTCCCAAGTAGGCGCACAGCTTAAACATCATTGTTTCAATCAGTGAAGTGAATCTAGAAAAACTTGTACCTCAATCTTTAAAATTCAGAGAAGTTCAACTTTCAAAGTCGATAAAAATATTTGAACCTCTCCCGATAATGACTCCCAAGTGGAGTCGCAACATAACACACGAAAATTTGGTCGAAAAAGCAGATATTCAATGCAATTCATTTGGGGTTTCGATAATGAAGCTGCGGAAATATAATTTCGCGGAATGAACACATGAAAGTGGCACTCTCGATAACGGCTCCCAAGTGTACACGCAGCATAATAATCATTCAGAAATCCATCCGTACAATTTACTGCGGCGAGTGTGTAGCCGTAAGCTCCCCTGTGGAACAGCAAACGGAAGGATAAACAACTCATTACGTTCCACTTTAATCACGCTTACATCTGGAGGGCGCGGCCTGATAATGTAGAATCTTGTAACCAAGCCTGACTTAACGTATCTTGTGGCTTTAACGAGTTGTCAGCTGATGAACCTCGGGCTATTCCCTTACGAGAACCTCCGACGAGAAGGCCCTTCGATTGAACGGAATTTTCAACGAACTTCAAAGGACGGATTGGGAATGTTTATTAATCAGAATTTAATTGGACCGTCTTCCCTAATGAAGCAACCCGTCTACCTCGCAATCGAGTAATTATTAAACAGAAACTGGTCCGACGTCTACTTCCGACGAAACTTCTCCGAATAAAAGACATTGATAGGATCCGATCGTTAAAAAGTTCGTGAAAGACGTATTGAATTCTTTGAGCACTTTGGAATCGAGAAAGAATTTATCATAAATTCTTACTAATTTAAAGTGGTTGTTAATATGCAAGATGACAGGGTGTATGCAATTAAAAATGTTTTCCAACTGGTCCAGAGGAAATTCAATTTTACAGTCTAATCGTTTGAATTGAAAAGGTCGATCAGAATGAAAGAAAATTAATATTAAATTTTATGTTAGTTTAAATTTTTCTTAGAATATCATAAATGAACAATGCACTTTGAACGAATGAAATTATTTAGAAAAAGAGAACAGAGGTCTTTGAAGCAGTCGAATTAAATCCAACATTCAGATTTCATTACAATCTGCGACGCGCATAATTGAGACATCAATGACGTCCGTAAGTAATCGCTTAATATTCGCTCCTCTGTGAAATTTCATAAATCAATTCTACATTCTTCTGTCCGCGATTTTCACTTTTAAAAAATAATTTGAGAATTCAATCAATTCCGTTTCGTTATTTTCCGAGGCATCCCTAAACCGTAAAACCATAAGGATGCTCGTTCTAACGAATAGCATCCTGCTCAAGTGAAATTGTCTCCGTTAATTTCGCGTTAACTGCAATCTCGAGTGCAACGGTGGAAATTGCAACGTCGAGTAAGTATAATGTAAAGGTAATGAGGCAAAAGGATATATTTACGCCGGCAACATTCGACATAAAACACCTATTAAATAAACAGCTCTCGTATCGTACGGTGACATTAACAACCAGCGGAAATTCTGCGAACAATCGAATCAGCAGAATATTATTGTTCGAAATTAACCGGTGACTTTGGAAACGGTTTAATTAGATTTTCTTCGGTATCGTGGGCTCGATTGCAATGTACAGACAGCATTACACAGTAAATACGTGAAAAACAAACCCGATTTTATTTTTTTCTAGCCTTTTCAATTCCGCTCGCGTTTGATGTTGACATATTGGAATTTGCAGAGAACATCCAGCGCAGTCACTGGTTGCGACGCACCATGCACCGGTTCTCTTGGAAGTCGCGAAACAAGCGAAATTATCGATCGAGGCAGCCCGAAGCAGCTTAGATCGGAATTATTTTGCATTACGGAGAATTACGGATTATAAACGGTGCATTGCTCCATCAATGAAATATGCGCGTCGGTTATTACCGCGTAAGATTCGACGTGAAATCATTTCTGCGCGAGAGGTATTAATAGCGTCGGAACCAACTATCGATCTCCTGAATCATTTAAACGCCGGATATGGATCGACGCGACTTCATTCTTCTGCGCACTGTCTACTTTTAAATTATCGATCACTCCTCCGGGCTTTTACCGAATTCAACACTCTCCTTATGAATGAAATCGAGCACTTCTACGGTTCCACATTATTATCATATATTACTTCATCCCATTTGTTAATAGACTGCGGATTTACGGCTTGCGGCGGAAGTTTGTTGGTCGAGCGCGAAACAGCGAAAATATTTGGCGAATTTAATATACGATTAATACGAGTAATAAATTATAAATTACGAACATTCTAAAATTTTTCCATCTCGTTTGTAGCAGCAGAAGATGGCATTTTTTCTCTGAAATATTCGTTCTTGAATTATCTACGCTTTCATGAATTTTCTAATGGTTTTAAATATTTTACCGATGAAACTGAATATTTTCAGATCTTGAATTACGAAATGCTTTTTCGAGGTTAAGAATGACAGGCACCGGGTTCCGCCATTTTGACAACTTCATCAATGTCCATCATCCTGAATGAAAGACACGAATTCTTGAATTATTAATGCCTTTATGGATTTTTATATGAGATTTTATTTTTTGTGATTGGAGTCGAATATATTTAGAGCTGAAGTTATTGAATTAATGTTTTAGAAACTTTATCAACGTCGAATTTCCTGGATTTTCGTACGAGTTTATCCATTTTCGTGATCGAAGTGTTTTCGAAGATTAAATTATTAAATGTAATTTGTCTACCCAATTTTTGGAAGTAAGACGACGATAAGCGCAGCATCCCACCGTTTTTACAACTCTATCAATGTCAAAGAGAGAATAAAGTGTGATCGACGTTCAAAGCGCACCGATGAGACGATGAAAAATGAAGTTTCTACCTGATGAAAAACTTATAATCTACTTCGTCGTCGACTCTACCGGCTCTATAAGAGATGATATCAATTAAGAATCCTTGGAAGTGTTCGTCGATCGCGTTAAACACTCTCCAATCGGACTTTCAAAAATCTTTGACCACTTTCCAGGAAATTATCTATGAAATATTTTATAGTGTGATGAAAATGAAGATCGAAGGAATAAACTCCTTAACCGAGATTTCATTTTACGTTGAAGTAGACATCTAAACGATATCCCAGAAGAATTTGTCAGTATTTCAGGAAAACCTGCGACTGTAACGAAATAAAAGAGCACTTTGTAGAATTAAGAATATTAAACAGGGCTGTCACGGTAAAATGGCAAGATTTCCATTCGGGCTCGTGCACAGTGACAGTCATCGTTTACCGCGAATCGGTCCGGCCAGAGGAAATTAGATCCGCTTCGATTCCTTTCCAATTCTGCGTTTCCTTTGTCCGCGGCGAAAGAGCGGCCACGCCGATAGGAATAACGCAGAGAAATCCCATTTTCCCCGTGGAAACTGATTCGACGCAATACCCCCTCGATTATCATTCAATATTCCCGCGGCAATCCCATGGCGAACGGGTCGCAATTTTCTTCCGTCCCCTCGTTTTAAACTGCGTTCGAACGAATGGGTCACAAAGGGCGTACAATGCGTCTCTTCGCCGATATTTTCGGAAAATACCTGTCGTAAAATTTACCCAGAAAGTTAACAAATATCGCTGGCAGCGATACTCGCTGGAAATAATTATTGCGAGTTTTACGGTGAATGGAATTGTTTTTTGAACCTCTAAATAATAATCAAACCATACGGTCTGTGGAATGTAAATAAATCAATTGTTGTTTTACTAGATACGTGGCCTTCATTCAATTTTTTTGATCGTTGTTTACTTTAATTAATTTTGCACATTTTTACATTATGCTGGTCCTTAATAACCCTTTGGTGATTACAAGAAAAATTTCAAGCAGAACAGAAAAGGGATATCCTCGCCCTCGATAACGAAGAAAATGGCGGAGATCCAGCGCGTTTTAGTAGGGCAGCTCTCAAGCCCGGCCCTAAAAATTTATGATAATGTATTCGAAGATAATGTACGTCGGAACGCCACAGAGTCGGAATATCGTGAATGAATCCTAGTGAAAGAGCTTAATGAATTGCATCAGAACGAACCAGAGACGCTACACGAGCCACAAAATTTTCCCGTCTCATGGGTCGAAACTGGAAGCTCCTGCTCACGTCTGAAACTTGTAACTCCTGTCTAACTTTTTTCCTGTCGAAAATTGTTTGCTCTGGAGAGAGCTCGATTTTTTTCTGGGAATACAAGAAGGCCTGGGATGATACAACGGTGAAAAGGATCCGAGTCGTAAGAGAACAGCTATAGCAAAGGATTCCCCTGGATGGTCGTGAACGGCGAAACCTCATCAGATGAACCTCAGCTGGCCGCCATTTTCTTAGGAAACCGGAGACTAATTTTCGGGAAACGAGGATTTCTAGGAATGTCTCTGATGAATTTTTTGTTCATCTCCTTGGCTTGAAATTTCGTGGAAGAGCTTTTTTTTATAAACATTGTTTTTAAAATAAGAACCTGGAAATCAATTTCAAGGTATCGTGGCAATTTTAAATTTCACGTTCACACATAATTAACAACGGAATGAAATGTACATTGTTGTATTGTATGATCAAATATGAAACGATCAAATTAATGTTCATATTATTATGGGAATGCATTACAGTCTGCGGTGAAAGTTAAAAGACTTCATTGGAAGATAAATTGTGAGATTTTCATAAGTATAAATGAAAGTATATACCGATTCGTATATCAGTGAAGGTGTAGGTATAAGAATCTTATTTACTATACTAGTCTATTTTTTATTTGATGCACTAATTTATTTGCGACACTAGTCAATCAATACATTGTACAGGGTTAAATTGAGTATGAAGACCTTATCACCCTTTTGTAATAGGCTGAAGGCCTGAAGTATAAATAAATAATAATAATAATGCAATTGTAGTATTATTATATATATCATATATATATTAAAATTAATATTAACACATTCGAACAAGACAGTAAGATATATACTGCACGACAATTACAAATAACAACAAAAAGGTATAATTTAAAGCAGTGAACAGATCGAGAGAATTTTCGACGATCAACGTATTAGTTTCAGACTATTAAACAAAGCTCCTCTTTGATGCAATTCTTGTTTTAAGATCCGCCAATAATAGTAAACGTCACAATAAAATACGAAACACCGCTCCAACACGGAGCAGACTTTATAAACCAGCAACGTGGTTTAACATCGCGCGATTATCCGGATACTTGAATTTTCAATTTTCGTACTCCATGGGAAGAAAATAGCGTCGCTCGGTAACCCAACGCATGTAGCATTAAGCTTCAGCGAATATGCAGGACTCTAGGTCTTTGATCATGACAGTCTCTCTCTCTCTCGTAATGAATTCGTGACGTTGATTTCAAAGAAGGGAATATTCAACGAAGGTCTCGTTCCCCACGGGGACGACGACGCGTATCGCGTTCGTTCATTAATTATCCAGTGTGACGAAACTGTGACGAACGTTGGACATCACTCGGCCGACCGATGCAAATGAAGAAACCTGTTTCCAACCAGGCCGAGCCGAGTCCTGTTTTAGGGCCTTCCATATCGTGTCTTTTTATCGATTGGCCCGTCACTTTCTTTCGTCGGTCCTGAATAATGCAAACGCCGACCGATATCCGTGACGGTTTATATAAATGGCCGCGGTGACACACGATCCGTTTTGTCGTCAGATTTTCGACGGATCGCTGCTGGACAAAACAATAAGTAGTCACGCAACATAAACATTCCCTGCGTCTGTTGCTAGAAGCAGGAGCCACTTTAAGAAATTTTTACTTTTTCAATTATTTTAGAAGATTGAAGATAGCGACATCCTTCTCTTACTTTAATTTTCTATTATTTCCAATTGCAGTTTTTTTTGTGAATGAAATCTCGCACAACATCTTAAGCAATGTCCAGAATGAAGCAACCTTTTATCACCTCTTGTTGTATTCTTCCTTGTATTTGGTAAGAATCGTGGTTCAAAAAATTCAAACATTTAGTTCAGTGTGGACATAGCTTTAGGAAAACACATTTCAAGCTGCAGACTATCCATTTTTGTCGTAAGTGCATAATGTCCGCAGCCTATTTTTTTCGATAAAATCGAAAACAACAGAGATAATCATCAAGCAGATTTTCCTGGTTCATTTTCTTCTGTACGCCGATCTGCCCAACATGTTTCCTCGAACAAGAGCGAACGTCGGAATACGTAATTCGTGTTTTATCTGGAAAATCGAGCGTTCACCTCGACGGTGAACTGTTTCAACCCTCGCCGAAGGGTTGATTCCAAGTTCCCTCAGGTCATTTTGATCCATTGCACCTGTTGTATAATGGATTATAGTGTACGATGCATTATGTTCTACCCCCGAACCATTTACCGACGAAGAGAAAATGTAGAATCTTTTGGAATTTATTTAAAGTCAAAAAGTGGTGTTGGAAATTGTAGAATTTTTTACGTCATTCTAGTTACATAATATTGTACTTGTTTTTCATTTGTTTGTCTTCTGGAAAATACTGGAGTAATAATTAAATCTCAATGTAGCAACTGAACTAAAAATATAATGTGAAAATTAAATAACCTGGTTTTTCAAATTATTTTTTAATGAATGAAATTTTAGAAATTTGTTCAACTCAACGAGACTGGCAAAAATTGTGAAATTGTTGGTGTAACTTTCTTAACGTTAAAACCACGCAGAACTGAAAGTGACGTTTTTATATTATTTTTAAATAAATATTTAATCAAACTTTGATCTTGAGTTATATGTTTTGAGACCCGCCATCTTGTTGGAGCTGGTATATCCACTGTTACAAATGTTTCTACATAAATTTTTTATTTTTCCAGTGGCTTGCCTTCGAAATTATAGTTCGTAATAATAAAATGATAATCATAACTTCAAGGGGAGACGCTACTGAACTTTCAACCCTTGCCGAAGGGTCGCCGCGAAATGCCTCGGGACCATTTCGTTCCATTGTACATTTTCCGCAACTCAAAGCCATTTATTCACAAAGAAAAATGTAAAAACAGATATTCGAAGAGATTTTTCGACTACAAAGAAATTTTGCAAAATCGTGAATTTTTCAGCAATGGCCGGGTGCTGTTGCAATTTTACAGTTGCTTCGGATGCAATCCCAATCCTATTAATGCATAGTTTTTGCTCAAAATTTTTGACATACTTGATCGGGACAAATTATTATAATTTCAACCCTACTTATATAAACTTTTGTATTACAATAACAAATTTAATAATAATAGAGAGTTCAGCTTTACCACAGGTTTATCTGAATATCCAATTTTCCATCGACAGAGTTTGACAAATAAAAATCGCAACCATCGTATATTTACAAAGCGACATTGAAAACCTTTTCCGATTCGAAAGAAGACGGATGAAGTAGGATTTATTTTCTGATATTTCGATCCGACCCCGGAAGTTTCAAAAAGTTGGACGTCGCCGTGACACGGCCTCCAGTATTTCCTGTGAGCAAGATAAAAAGGCGTTTAGGGCGACACGTGAATCGCTGGTGGGTCGAGAGATTATTTACGAAAAATCCGCGAATCTGTACTGTTCCGGCAACGGGGCATTTATATTTAAACGCTGCGCATGGGGAAATATTGATTGCCAATCAATGAAAAGTTTTAGACGAGGGAGGGAAAATTGCAAACTCTTCTGTGCAGCTTCGTTACTGTCGAAAAATGCCAGACGAGATATTGAAAGCGACCGACCTTCCTTTTGCCTGGCAAAAATAATTCATATAAACCGTCCCCTACTGTCCCCGGCACTCTGCGACCTTCCCCTCGGCTAAAATTAAGAAAAAGGACCTTAAAGGGATGCAGACAAATCGCAATGTCTAGACGTTGCAATTTTTTAAGAAATTCCTCTGTCTGGCAATTTTAGTCTCTTGATGCTGTTTTTTAATCACATTTGCAATTTTTTTCATATTATCATGCATGCAATTTTGTTTGTCAAAGCTTTATTTTTTTGGTTTGAGTTCCTTTCTAAGGATGTGTATTTCACAGTGCAGAGATATTGTTGCTAAAATTATTTTAAATATACAGTTTTAACTGAAGCCACGGTTCAATGCTGAAGATCGATGATCACATAATTATCTCCTTCGCCTATATTATCTAATTTTTCTGTTTAAAGATTCTGTACCTCAAGAGTCTGTACCTTATTCTATAAATTATAACAAACCCCTCTCAACAATTTCGGGCACATGATATCCCATGAAAAATTGCAATTGCTACCAAAAATTATGAAATGCCCTGAACAGGCTGTAAACCAGCAACAAACGTTCCGAAACACCTCCTCGAAGGTCCCAGGACTTCGTAGCCCATTCCGCAAACTTCAAGAAACCTTTCCCAACAATTCCGGGTGCGTTACGTCCCACTGAGAAGTACAATTGATACCAGAAAGCACGCAGCAGCGTCGTCCGCGTCGTTTAAAAAGCCTCTCCAGAGAGTGGAAGCCAGGTTGAAAGTTTCGAGAACCTCTCGGTTAAGGTCCTAACCGATGCGATACTTTGGAGGCCGTCTCCCCGAGCTAGAAAACCGTGTTTCGTATTCCGTCTGACGTTCCCCGGAGCTCGCTTCGCCGGTAATAAAGTCATTATACATCTCGCGAGAGATGGAGCCCCTCTGAAAAATCGAGCATTAAACCGTGAATACTAATACCCAACTCCGTGACCTTTGTTCTTCCAGAGAACGTGACCCGGTGGTGTCTGCCCGATGGGACCTGGAGCAACCATTCCGACTATAGTTTCTGCCAACACGTGCACGACTCCCCGATCGAAGGCGGAACGGAAATCGTCTCGACCATGATCTACTTCATCGGCTACAGCCTCTCTTTGTTCACGTTGATCGTCGCCGTCTCAATATTCCTCTACTGCAAGTAAGAAAAGTCTCTTTTCGAAAGAATTAGTAGAACCATCGCAAGTTGTTTCGAACGTAATTGTAAATGTTTCTGAGAGTATTATAATTTTTCTTAGCCAGTTACCGTCTGCGATCGAGCTTTCGGATGCGTTTAAAGCTCTCTGAAGATGTCTGAAATTTTCTTGAGTATTTCAGCTTTCAGACCCGTGTTAGTAAAGTTAGCCAGTATAAATCACGAAATCGTTTAACCTCGAATTAATTACAGAATAAAAAACGTTTAACCTGGCGAGGCGATAAACGGACAATATTAATCACCTTCAACGGAATTGTGTTTAAGAGAATTTCTCCGAGACAACGAAAATTCCCGGGCGTAACGAACAGTATCATGGTTAAGCATAATCGTTCAGTCTTTATCATCACCAGAGAGGGTAACGTTCTCAGGGGGGTGATTCCACCGGGGGCGTCGACTATAAATATGAGAATAAAACTGCTGGCCGGCATTGATAAAAACCGGGCTCGGCTTCGCGGAAATTAACTGTATAATATCCGTGTCGTCGCGTAGGGAAAAACGTCTGTATCGCTGAAGACAAGTAGAAAATTCTCCCGAGGCACATAGCAAGACCGCTGTCAAGCTGAAACCGTGAACGTTTCCAGCGTCTTGTTCCGTTAACGCCGGTGGTAGTATTGTTTTAATTCCGTTCCCCGTGAGTTTAACCGGAAATGAAAGCGGAAGAGATACGTTCGCGGTAATATCGTCGTAGACGCTGAAATAAAAATGAAATCGCGACGCGAGACTGGAATATCGTTCCCTAAACGCTTTTGTAAACGTGACGAACGATTTTATGGATAAACACCTCTGTCATCATTCCATTTCGCTCTGTTATTTATTTCACTTCGATGTCTAAACACGTGTTATTTACTTTCATTTCGTTCGTTTTATTCCACCAATCGTTATGCAAATTGTAGAATAACTTTGATCAGTGGTATTTTAGGCTTTAGTGTGCACGCAGCTTTAAAATCATATAGTATATTTTATTTTGAGTGAATTAATTTTCGGTGGTGGAAGAATTTAAGAAAATAGTGAACCTCGATAATTGCACTCATGTGGAGACGCAGCTGCAGTATTCGGTAATTTTTGGAAATTTGTTTTTCGGAACAAGAAATACAAAAATTCGAAATAGTATTCCATTCTAATTGAAAATTTGGTCAAGAAAATATTCGGTGGCGAACTTTTTCATACAAGCTTTCAACTTCGCCAATTGAATGATTGATGAGGCTCTCGCGCTCCTATTGTTAAGCGAGTTTACACCGAGAGCAGAGTTCCAGAGGAAAAATACAGCAAGGAATAAAAAGTTTTCCGTGCGATCGGGTTATTGGACGTAGAGAGAAGTCGATTTCCCGTGTGGAAACACCGTGTTCCGGTAGCAACTGCCAGTTTAATAAATGATTAGGAGCGCGGACCTACGTGAAATGTCGTTTTCTTCCGACGAGTTAAACGGCAGGCTTGCAAGGTGCTTGCATCACTGTGCCCGGTGTTTCGACTTGTATTGACCATGCACGCCCGTCGGGGGGTATATGCACAAATTGCAGAATTTCGAGCAATGATTTCTGATCGAGTTGCACCGACCGTTCAAATCCGCTCGATGGAATACAGAATTCGATAACAATGGCGAACAACGTTCCTTTTGCAATCGGATGCTCCATCGATCGATCCCAGATGGAGGTTTTCAGGTCCGTTTGATTTCACTCGCGATTCTTTCATCTGCAATCTAACCCTATCAGTTAAACATTCTTTTTTCAGTTGGTTGTTTCAGTAAACTTCGGATTTTTATGGAAATTAAAAATTGTTTGCGTTCATTTCCAGATGCAGGAGCTGTACAGAAATTTATTTCTTTTTCAAAAAATTTTAGTTACTCGAAAATAGGTATAACAGTATTTTTTAATTTAAACGTACTTACTGTTTTGCATTTGACGCAAAAATTGTTTGCATTTATTTCTTGTTGGATTGTTATGCAAAATAAAAATTGTTTGCATCGAGAAACTGTGTCTGCACGATATAAGCAATATTTAAGTCCCGAAGTTCACCCCCATCGAATCGAGTGATTACAGCACACCTGATGCAAACGATATTACCTACTTGAAATATTCACAAGGGGGTTAACTTCCTTACAGTGGAGGCAAAGGAAGTCGAGGGCAGGATCGTCGCGATATTTCGTTTCTCGGCGCGGTTCATACTTCATTCAGGTAGCGCTGGACTGCATTGTGGCGTCAATAATGTACACCCTCTGGGAACCACGGGATTCGCCACGGATGTGTACGTTTCAAATCCCGACCCTGCTTAATAAAATATCACGGCTTTCGTGTATCCGACAGGATTTGCGTGTTGCCTCGCATTTCCGGGATTGTCGTCCCCGATGGATCTTAATCTTCGACCTATGAGCTTCATTCCGGTCCGATAATTAACATATGCGGTCCGCTTTACCTGTTGCGGACCCTCGTTCCGCTGCAAACCCCTTTATTAGCCCTTACTACACATTTTTAAGGTATAGTAACATTTTCATATCCATAAAATGAAAAAAATCATATACTACGAAGTTATTCCAGGTCGGAAAATTTCGTCAAATTTTTTTGGTCAGTGCATTCGATAAACAGTGTTTTACATAATCAATATTTTTGTTCAGTGTATTAGATGATCACTGTTTTAGAATTAAAATTGTGTCGAAAACATAATCACTTGTAGGTCAACCCACGCAAATTATCTGTGTGTTTTAAATAATCAATTTCTATATCGTCTTTCAATTAACAAGACTTCAACCCTCTACTTCGATAGCAGATCTCCAAAATTCGAGGTCGTGCTCGAATTATACTTATTGGCGAATCGCCTATCAAACTATATCGCACGCAAAATCGAGTCTTCTATAATTGAAACGTCTCGGAGCATCTGGCCAGCAAACCGTGAATTTTCGCATAATTAGTGAATTGAAGCGTGACACTTTATCGATTCGGCATGATATTTTGATTTCATTGAAATTCATAGATGATTCGAACCGCCTCGGAATACGAAACGCAGTTCGTATGTTTAATCAACCGTGCGCAGAATGTTTCCATGGATAATGGAGACCTGTGGAAAAAAGGAGAACAAACTGTATTAAACTCTCTTTTTCTGTGCAACATTATGCGCAACGACTCTTTCGAATGAATACACTTGCGTTGTGATACTGCCAAGAGATGAATAGACGTTCCAACAGAGGAGGTTCGAGAGAAACAGAATGTAACAGAAGCAGAGAATTCGTCGAATTCGGAGCAGATTGTGGAGACAATTCGCGAAACTCGACTCCGAGAGGCTAGCATTAATTGCCAAAGTCAATGTTTATCCAATAAGTTCCACCTGGTTGCTACCACGCGAGCCATTTTGCTCGAACTCGATAATCTTGTTACGGTAACGAGGAAAATCGATTCGGTGAAACGATCTTTTTTCAAAAATTATTCTAATTTTCTTTGAAAGACTGAACACATTGTCTACCGGTGATTATTCCATCCTTTTTTTAAGTCCAAGACTTTTTAATCGATGTTTCAACAGTAACTCGTTTTTCAAAATTTTCAGAAACTATAAATGCATAAAAATCCGCAAAAATGGCGGTTCTTTTGGAGAGCCGTTTGTATCGCCACAATATCCTTGTCGACGCTGTTTCCGATGTGATAGGGTGTTCTAAACGAATAGCAACGAGAAATGCAGCCACTATGGGATCCACGAACCGGTTTCGTCTAGCCTCTTATTCGCTCGCGACACGGCTAAAGGAGCTTAACTATCGTTATCCTGCCGTCTTCGCTGTTCGCGAGCGAATTACTCCCGTTTCAAGGGAAGTTTTCGAGGGCTTGTTGCTGACCTCTTTTGTTTCCGCAGTTGAAATAAATATACAACCGACCAGCAACGCTCCGAGTTTCCGCTCTGTTTCCGCGCTACACGCCCGGACTTCTGTAGTTTCCGCAATTTCCTCGGAATAATAAATTAACCGCCACGTAGATTCTCATTCGAAGAATGATCGGACACGACGTGAAAGAATTCTCGCGTTTCGTTACCCTTGTCAACACGACTAGGAGACCTTTCAAAGGACAGGAGCTTACTGTGCATCTCTGGGCCGGCGTTGTACATATTGCTCGATGTTATTCTAACATATTTTTCATAAACATTTAATACGTTGACTGCTGTGTCACCCACATGTGGCTGACGGAATTGTTTGTCCATATCTAAACATGAATTATTTTAATTTTATGGAATTTTTGAGCTTGGTGGTTCGGCAGACAGTGTTAAATATTTATGAAAACCATCCTCGGATCGCGAGGATTTTTTAATACATTGTCAGTCAGCGTTTTGACAGCGTTTTCACGTGTCGGGGAAAAATTCGCTCGTCGACCGATGGTCGAACGAATTTCGGAAAAACGAGAGTCGGTGAGAAATTGACAAAACCAAGTTTTATATATCAGTTACATGAAACTCGGTTTGACTAAATATATAATTCTTCTCGTAACAATTTTAAGAAGACAACAATAATGATCAATCTTGAAACAGCGAAAACATTTAATAAAGATTCAATAAAATTGAGGAGAAGTAAATTTTTATGCAGCTCCTATGCCTTATGCGCATATAAAAATCCGCAGTCCTTTGAACACTATGGGACACGAGCGGCCATCTTGACGGCTCCTAAACAATTCCTCAAGCGTTTCTTTCACTGTATCTCTCTCTAACTCAAAATAATTTGGCTTTCCGCTGCTGAAATTACTTCGGCGGTAACAGTCTGGCCCGTCGTTTATCTTGGTCCTCCCGAGCGACAATACTGGGATCAAACTATTTAAAACTCGGAATTTGATATACGGGCACGAAGTACCCGCCAGGATCCGTTGGTATCTCCCTTATCCCAGCGAAACAATTCGCGCGAACTGCCGGGAATAATAGCAAACGATAAATCACTGGCCAATTCGCTGGAACAACGAAGTGGCAAGCCACTCTTTCTACAGGCTGACGCAATCTCGAGAAATGAAGTCAAGAGAATTAGCGATTCCTACAGTGTTACACGAAGTTGCTCGCCGTGATCGCATTTTGACGGAACTCTCGCGTAAAAATTGTTTCCTTGTAACGAAATATACGGAAGCGTAGAAATTATTGGATTCCGCCCAGTATTTCCCGAAATTCCACTACCCGCCCCATGTTTTTTCCTTTTTCCATCCAAAAGTGAACAAACTTGGTCGTGACTAAAATGCTGTAATTCTTTCGCTTCGTTTGTTTGTGTTCTATCTATAACGATTTTACGACTCTCGACGAAGGAACAGTGTGTAAGGTTATCGCTTTTGTGCGAATTTGATGTGAGTTAGTTATCGTCGTCGACGTCGCCGACTGATTGTAACGAAATTAGTAGACTGCGGATTGTAAGTGTTTCTGGTAAAAATATGAGGCCAATAATATTAGATGAATTTAAAAATATATTCTGACGTTTCCAGAATTAAATTGGGACATTCAATTCTGCAAAAGAGCTAGTTCCTAACTTGCGTGCAATGTATACAAAAATTGTTGATATAGAATCGATTTATACAGACAATTGATTTATACAAATAAGAGCCACTAGAATTAAAATGGAAATATTGGAGAAATCACATTGAGAAATATGAAACAATCGCTGATATCTGAGTGAAATGATTGAAACGCGTGAAACGTTTATTGCAGAGAGCTGAGGTGCATCAAGAACAACATCCACACGAACCTGATGCTCACCTACATACTGGCGGACATGATGTGGATCCTGAACAGCGTGATGCAGGTGTGTTTCGTTTTTGTTTCGCGTTGTTCCACGTTGTTGTTCCATTGCAAAAGTCGTCTCCACTTTTGCGCCAGAAGAGGACTTCTAATTTCCGGGTGTGTGCGGGCATGAAAAACAAGAGGCGCGCGAGGAGAAGCAGAGTTTCAAAAGCTTTTAACCTGGAAAAAAACTGCCTCAAAACTAACACACCCGCCACTTGTTGCTGCAACGCGAAATTACAATATCTCATTTGGAGGAAACGGAATCGCCACCCCTTGCCCATTCATGAAATCGATTTTGTCGAAAAAAAAAGGAATTCGTCCGATGGAAAATATTACGCACATTAACGAGTGGTTTAACTCGCTCGCGTTTAATTAGCCCAATTATTTACCATAAATTTCGGTTTTTAAATCACTTGATAGTCGTGCGCGCCAATCGAGATTCGCTGAACTCGAAGTCGTTAAATATTCAGAACTCCGACGAAATATTAATACACACCTGTCGGGCGCTCTGCAATTTAAACGAGATTGGAATTATCAACATTATGCGAATTGTTGCGTTCCAAGGCGGACTTGCAAATTAGGCGCGATATAACAAACGGAAAACTGTCCAACGATGAGAATATATACTGTCGGCGATTCTACAGGTCAATCACAAGTTTTTCGAAATTGTCTCTTATTCAAGTTATAATTCTAATGGACGTAAATCTCGTTTGTGACTCGCTATAATAACCTTATGAATTTCTAAATTGAGTTTATAATTTTCCGTGATCGTATTGTCGGCCCTAGATCACGGCTATGTGATTCCATAACTCCGCAGGTACGTGACTGGATTTAAATGATAATAACTAGACTGCGGATGCATTTATGCCTTATAAAAATTTTCAAAAAATGTTGGAGTATCAAGTTCGAGAATTAAGTGCGAATTTTATTTATTATCGATCTACAGAAGCTATTACCAATGAAGATGGGATTTTATTTGGTCCCACTTTCTTCAAATTTGTCTAGAAAACTTGAAAATTGCATAAACATCCATGATCTATTAATTACGACTCAACTTTTTACTATTTTTTCTATTTCGATACTCTAAAAACACTAAACACACGTGGACGGCCTATCACGTTTTCCGTAGAAACCTTTACCAATAAATGTTTCGAAGCGACATCGAATCGATTGGAGGAAAGACCAAAATGGCGGCGGGATCTCTGTTTTCGTCAGAGACAGTCGAGACGTATTAGAATTTATTTCCAGGGGTGGAGGAAAGGGGGTGATTTCATTGGCGCTACGCGGAACGATTCCCGTCGTTCACGTCTGGCTTTTAATTATTGAAAAACCGGAGCAGCCGACGGCCACTCAACGGCTGTAATTAATTTGCCTATCCGCCGACTCGCTGACCGGCTCTCCAATGAAATTTTACGACTAATGGAAAATGTGCTCGCATACGCCCGAATATTCCTCCACCGGTCTCCGCTCGGGAAGAATCGTTTCCCGGTTAATTGGCAACAATTAGCCCCTTTGCCATAGTGTCACGGGCCTGTTGCTATGCTGTGCATATACCAGTCAACTCTATTCACTTTCTATGGTCGCGGCTAGACACCATTGATGCGACTATAGTAAGTAGTGAACTAGATTAACGTGACGCAACTACAAGGGGTTGTGACCGCGTTTTAGAACTGATTAAACCAGTATAGAAGTTTGACACTACCATTTGCGACTGATGGAGCGACTATAAAGGGCTGTGACCGCAATTTAGGACTAATCGAATGACTATACAGGGACATGACCGTGGTTTCAAACCGATCAGACGATTATAACTAGATAGCGGATTTTATGCATTTATGGGAAAAATAAGTAGGTGTAATTTAAAACAGTAAAAATATTAGAAGAATTTGATAATACTGTTATACTATTTTTAACCTATTAAACATATGAAGAATGAAAATAAATATCACATTCGGGAAAGTTGAAAATTTTTGGTCCCCTGAGTGAAAATTTCACCTAAAAATGAATTTCGTTTCGTGTACTGATAATAATGACGATGATGATGATGCTCAGGTGTCGATGCAGCCGGATGTACCGACCTGCATCGTCTTCCTGTCGATGCTGAACTACTTCCAACTGACCAACTACTTCTGGATGTTCGTAGAAGGTAACTAGCCGTCATTCGAGTGTTAATTCTCGCGGATCAAAAGTCGAGGAGAAACTTTTTCCCTCGTTGTTAAGTAACCGGCTAATGGAGCCAACCGGCATGGATAACTTAGTTTTTTCTCTCGATGAATTATGCATCGAACCGAGTGAACGTGTACACCCTCTCTGGTTCCAGGGTTGTACCTGTTCCTGCTGGTCGTGAAAACTTTCACCGCAGACAACATCAAGCTGAGATTGTGCCTCGTCATTGGCTGGGGTAACGACTCACAGTTTTCTTATTGTTGTTGTCCCTTGAAACTAAGAAAACAACGACGAGACCGTAGAAAATAATAACGTCGCTCGACGAATCCCAGCAAACTTCTGAGGACCTCCTCGAGACAGACTCGATCCGAGAAAACACTGTCGAAGATACAGAAACTGAAATCTTCAATTATTTCGTAATCAGACTGAGGGTTCATGTGCAAGATAAAAATGATCTTGATTAGCTGCGAGAAACAGATGCGAAATAAAAATGTATTTGTTCTTTTAATAATTTGAATAAGCTGAAAATAGTATAACAACCTCGTTCGGGATATCGTCAAAGACATAAAATCAAATCTCTGACTTCTGGAAGTAACTGATAGTAGAGAAGTAACTGACTTCAGTAACTGCATAATATGCAGATTGAATTGCTTAATACACTGTTTGAGGGCACCCGATCCGCAGTTTAACGAAAGAAGCGAGTAAAAGGAAATGAATGGCTCGTAACGTGAAAGGGATGACGATGCTGCCATAAGCGTTCGGATAGGGCGCCATAAAGGAATAGCGCAGTATTAACCCTTAAGTGAGCTTTCGAAATGGACTTCTAAGATTTGATTACACGATTAATCCTGGATAGCTTTCGAATCTTTATGGGCCTTGAATTTTTACTACTGGTCTTTGTAATTTCATTCTTCGAAAGAATTCTCTAACCTAATCTTTTTAAGAAGTAAAATTCTTTCAATTTTATCACTGTTCTCAAAAATGGTTTTTAACCTACTTCCTTTTGAATTAATAACCACTCAAAGGTCAAAATAGCAGGAGCCACTTTGGTCTAGATTAAATTTCTTGAACTTCTTAGGACCGTTTGAAGATTGAAATTTTCGATTACATGCTTGAAACTATCTCAACAAATTTTTACAGAATTTTAGAAAATCCCCGGTATTTCGTAGTACTACTCGAAACAACAGGAGCCTCTTTGGTCACCTGATAGTTAACGAAAAGGGGATCGTTTGCAAGACGAGCTCTGTAAAAGGGGTTGCCAAAAGAGAGAAGTTTAGAGCGCCAATGCACAGTGTAATCGCATACCGACTTAAATTTCAGGGATGCCGGTGCTGTTCATCGCCGGTTGGGGGATTGCAAAGTCGCTCGATCAGAATATCATGGTGCAGGCGAACCAGGTAAGGGAAATGTCAGCGGCGCTAAGGGCGGGTACACAGAAACGCGTTTGGCTGTCGATGGCCAGCGCAAACCTCGGATACGAGCAACGCCGCTAGGAAAACAAAGGGAGGATCCTCTTCGGGGCCGTGTGATCCATCGAGCGAGCCGTTCACACGTTCCCACTCGACATTATTCCCGACGGAAAACAGCAGTCCTGGAATCGACGGGATCAAATTGACGAGATATAACGGGCGGTCCGGCGATTTTCGTCGGCGAGTCTCAGAATCGGTTTAGATGTGAATCGGTTTATAATATCCGTGAAAAATTTATCCCGATACATCGGATAATCGAAGTTCTACCGAATGTGTAAATATACTGCAAACTGTATCGTGCTTGGAGTCCTTTTAATGAGAAAAATGTCAGGCATATACTGGTAAAAATTTTATTAAAAAAGCAATAGGGATAAGTTTTATCACTGGACTTTTGTATCGCATTATGAGGCGAATGTTTGAGCTGCTAAAACGATGTGGAAGTATTTTGAATTGAGATCAGTGTTAACGCACCCCTCAAGGAATGTGACGCGAACGCGGATGATGGGGTGGGTCGGAAGATAGTCGAGGATCAGTCGATAGTTCCGATGACAGAGACACATTGACCGTTCAAGAACGTTGATCGAGATTGTCGCCGTTATAACCGATGATTGTCACCCCTTCCTCTTAGGGTAGCGTGTTTCGGGAAGATAATACGAAAGAGATTATCGAAAAATTCATACTGATAGCAGAACAGTCGATTTTATTGGTAGAATTGTGGCTGAGATTCGTGCACCTTGTTTGCTCCGAGGAATTAATTATAGATTTTGCTTTAACTATTAGAATCATTTTTGTATTATGAAAATATTTCATTTTCAGAGAAAGGATTCACAACCTTGATTTATTTATCTCTTAATATTGATTCGACGGGGTTTGGAAAGTGAAGAACGGTCAAGTCCCGGAAAAAATGATTCAATTTAAAATTCCATTAGATTTTCCGGACAAAAAGAAAATTTCGTACAAACATTTCCCCTCAGGATTTTATAAAAATTTACTTTATAGAAGACTCGAGTTGAATTTTTCTGTCAAACGAGATCGCCCGAACGAATCCTATTTCATTCGATTTTCTTTTTCATGTCTAAAATTGTTCAAAACGGGACAGGTAAAAATTGCATGTAGTACGAGGAATTTTCAACTAAAGAGCAATGTAGTATTCAGAGATAGCCAGACTATAATAGCCAGCAAAATTGTATACAGTAGCGGGGATTGTCAAAGACCAATCACAGAGTTGCAGTCCTCTGCCTAGCCACCTTATTGTCTCTGCACAGTAGATACAATGAAAACAGCTGTACAATATCTCAATAAAAGCCAATTTATCGCTTCTACAAAGCAGATACAATGCAGACAGCGATGCATTATCTCGATAAAAGCCAACTTGCTGTCCCTGCATCACAGATACAATGAAAACCATAATACCTCGACGAAAACGTTGTCAAGTTTTGTGCAATATCGCTAAGCCTCCTAAACATCTAAAATTTAATATCACACAGTGTTATCACTAGACTGCGGATTTTTCTGCAGAATAAAAATTGTACGAACCGTAAGATACAGGAGCCGTATCGTACGTAGACATTTGTTTATTCTCTTAACAATTTTATTGAGTTGAAAACAATAGAATATAAAATATTTCCATTTCTTGTGGTAAACATAAAAATCTAATTATCATTCTACAAGTCTAGAAATGCATAAGAAATCTTGTGCAGTAGAGAAAAAAAATTAATTTAAACAACATTTTGCATATTTACTGTAATTCACTTCCACAGAAGATACATACGTACAATTTGTCTGAACAGTTTTTTGATCGCGTAATACGTGGGTAAATGCAAAAGTAAATTCACAAACTGTGTTTTATGTCCACGGTGAGTCGCGTAGAAATATAGGAAACTGGTACGAAAAAATGCGCCGTGGAAAACGCATCGGCGACCAACAGCGTAATGAGTGTAGCATGATCGGGAAACTGTTCAGCGCTCTTGAACGCTCGAACACTTTCGTCTTTGAGTAAATACGCAGAATTACGGGATCGCGTCAGTCGGAGGCGAATCGTTCGTTCGCTCATAACGAATTTTCCTGCCTCCAAGTTTTAACTTCACTTCAGAATTTCGTGAAATGAGATATCACCGAAACTGATCCAGGCAGATACTCTTTTTATGTATGCCGAATCGAACAGTATATCTACATAGGGATTGGGGTATCACGAGAGGTTGGCAGCCATCGACGTTTTGATAATCGACGGGTTAAATATCGAGACTTCAAACCGGACATCGCGGCTCTTGAAACAGCCGTAACTTTGTTGTTTGCCGAACGCTGTACAAAGAGACATCATAGAAATACTCGGCGCGAATTGCTTCACGGTTCTCCCTTTTCAATTTTCGACGACCATCGACACGTTTCGATTCGATTTTGATGAAAATTCTCCGGCCGTGATTGCATCTGACAATTTATTATAAAAAGACGACGGAAGTGCAGAAATTAGATTTGGCTTTAATGGTTCCCATTCCCATAACCAACGAGCAAACTGTATTGAAAATAAATCCTCATCTCCAAAATAATCTCCATTATACATTTATACATTTACTGCGAGACCGGCGCGGCGAAGCCAGTAACAAATTTCAATTTGAAACGCGGTTCAAACGATTCATTCAGGGGCTGCGAATTAAATCTGTACGTCTAATAGATTGCACAGCGACAGATTTCGAAATGAAGTTAATTCAACGTAAAGTAGAAATATACTACAAGAATCTCTTCTTCTCTTTCAATTCGAATCGATGAAAATTCCCAGGCAGCGATCGGACCTGATAAATCGTTCATCGTAGAAAGCAGGGAAATTAGATTGCACTGTAGAGATAAAACACAGCTCAATGAGTCGCCGATAAGGATAAGACATTATTTAAACGAGCAACACGCGTGCACCGAAAGAAAGTAAACGTTTGTGTGCCGGTCGTAAAGTCTGGCCTAGTTTTACGACGGCACGCCGATGTAATAAATGTGGCCGTCGTCGGTTCGCAGGAAATCGTGCTGGGGAAGCATTGTCCCTGGATGGTATCGCATCCTTACGACTGGTTCTATCAGGCTCCGGCCATTCTGGTGCTCTGCGTAAACGTGGTGTTCCTCTTCATGATTATGTGGGTGAGTGGACGCACATTGATTTCGTTATTGCCGGCTACCGGACGAACCCATCGAGATCTAAACGTTCATTCAATAGTCGAGAGTGCTCCAATAGATTTTCTGTGTCAAACGCCTGCAATTTTTTGATTGACACAATCTTTTCAATTCCTTTTGATCGATCTTGCAATCCTAATGCGTAGATTTCTGCTACGAACTTTTTCACGGGGTTTCAAATTTGTTTCAGGGCCCCTACAATATTTTTGGCAGGCTCCATCATTTTTCTGGAAATTCTAGAGTCTCTTTTCTAAGCTCTACAATTTTCCTGTGAACCCGACGTCTGTCTACCAATATTTTAGGATCCCTACAGCCTCTTCTGCAAGGCCTACAATTTTTCTGTGAGCCCTACGTCCTTTCTATGCGTCTTACGATTTTTCCGGTAACCCTACAACCCTTTTTGCTAGCTCTAGAATCTTTCTGTGAGCCCTGCATCCATTCTATGGGTCCCACAATTTTTTCTGTACGTTCTACAATTTTTTGGCGAGTCCTAAAATTTGTTAGTATGCTCTACATATAGGCTTAGTATGCTCTGTATGCTCTAATAGGCTAGTACGTTAGTATGCTCTTATAGGCTCCATAATGTTTTTTCTGAGTCTTACAAGTTTATTTATACGTTCCATAAATTCGAAAGGGTCCTGAAACGTCTTTATAGGCCATAAGTAGAATTTCTGAGCAACTCAGTGACCAAACGCCCCAGGCTAGATCTCTATCGCACGTCCGACAAGACAAAACGAGCCAAAGGTGGTAAACTGTCGTTATCGGGAATCGACGATGCTTTCTGTAAATGAACGACCACGATTCTCTGTCGCAGGTGCTTATAACGAAACTCTGGTCGGCGACGAACGCCGAGACGCAACAGTATCGGAAAGCGAGCAAGGCGTTGCTCGTCTTGATTCCTCTCCTCGGCGTGACATACGTGCTCGTCCTGACGGGACCCACAGAGGGTCAGGTTGCTAATGCGTTCTCCTACACTCGCGCTGTATTACTTTCCTCCCAGGTAATGCAACACACAAGCATCCCGTTACAAAGCGAACTCCCGCCGGGAACTTCGAAACAACTCGTCGATTGTTTCGCAGCTTTCGCATTGAATGCACGACTACACACCCTTTGTTACCACGTTCACTAGCGATCGTTAAAATTGTTTTCGGACCGGAGTCTGTGGAATCGTGAACGCGACTTTCCGATCTACTTCGTTCTCAAGTTAGCTTTCACCGGCGAAGAACGAGCCGTACTTGGAACTTCTTTAAACATCAGTTTCAAACTAGATTTAACGGACCAACGAACTCGATTCTCTGTCCAAGAAAATCGTCTGTGACTACGCGATGTTGTCGGACGATGTTTCTTAAATTGAATTATTTTATTGATAGAACGAGATGTGGCTTACAGTAAAGACAACAACTACGAAAAATTATTAAGATTTGAATCTGTATCGAAATTTTTGTTCAATTACTTGGAAATTAGATACTTGCTCTGTAATACGAGACCGAATAATAAATCATCCTTGAAATGAGTGGAATTATGAAATTCTTTCAAATAGAAAGTGAATCGAAGCTGCAAGGGTCTATCAGGAAACAACTAATCACAACAATTCAAAGAACACAAATTATTGTATAGTAAAAATTATACTTTCTTTTTTTGTGGTATTTAACTATTTATTATACTGTATAAAAATATTTAACTATTGATATGGTACATAGTACATATTAAGTGCTTGCAGTTATTCAGTATAAACAAAAGCAAATACTAGGTTTCTCATGCATATTTTTCTATTTGATAGTAAAATTGAGTAAATACTTAAATGCCTTATGCACACAGAACCGAGTATTAGCTCCAGAAATCACACATTTAAAATCTTTCACTTGACTTCACGCATACGGCCCATTCTTCCTACCATTTTAACTCGGCTATTTTTTAACAGGGCCTGTTCGTAGCGCTGTTTTACTGTTTCCTGAACACGGAGGTGCAAAACGCAGTGAGGCACCACATTGTACGGTGGACGACCGCCCGTGATCTGGATACCGAAAGAAGGTATTATAACAATTGGTCACCCCGTTCGAGAACAGAGAGTATAAGGTATTTAATCCCCTATTATATCACTGTGTTCAAAGAAACCTGGCAGCGTCGAACTGAGAGAAATTTTCAAGCTAGACAGTCCAATCTTTCAAGGAGAGATTACTAATTACTATTTCATTGAAAGCCTTTTGAAATGTAATCTCACAATTCCTCTGGAATCCCTAAATTCTCTTCTGAACGCTCCATAATCTTTCTGTGAGCCCCACAGACTTTACAATGGATCCTATAATTGTTCTACGAGCTCTGATATTTTTTTGTGAGCTTTACAATTTTGATTAGTGTACCCCACCATTTTTCCAGAATCCCTACGACCCGTTTTACAAGCTCTAGAATTTGCCCGTGGGGCCTACAATATTTGCCTGCGCCGATTTTCTCTGCACCGATATTTTTTTCGAGCTCCGGATCGTTTTATTTTTCAGATTGTACTGCCCTCCGTCGAATCCATATCGGAAAAGGGACTCCTCGGTTAGCGAAACGACCACCACGACGGTGGTCGGCGTGAATTCAACGACCACGTTCCTGGATAAATCAAAGAAAGCCATTTCTGAGGATCTGAACGAGTAGAAACTGACACACAGAGAGAAAGAGAGAGAGAGAGAGACAGAAAGACAAAAACAAGAAGACATGCACGAAGATTGATTGCGATCTATCTTGGACGAGAAACGGTCCAGCGAATCGATTTTTTCGAAGGGGTATGGTTTGGAGAAATTACAAGATCTGAAACGTACGAGACAATGCTTCTCAACATGTTTTATTTGGAATCTCCGTTTGCGTGTAATCGACCGCACTCGATCCGGTGTCTCATTCTGCCATTCACACAGCCCATTCATGCCCACTTTTGCATCCCCTTTTTCTCTTAGTTCTTTCCCTTTCTTTTCTTTCTATACATTCTTTTTGAACAAATGCGTCTTTGTACCAAGGAATATTGATTTCGGTTCGTTTTTATGTTTTTAATGCTATGACACCCATCAAATTTCCACGAGTGGACTCCTGTAAAAAAAAAGAAAAAGACGTAAGACGCTTTCGGCTGACAACAAAGGGAACACGATCTAATTTAGCGGACTGTTCGGAACAGTTTGATTAGAGTATAGAGAACGTAAGAAGAGTAGTTATTTCTATTTATATCAGAGATGTATTGGCGTTCGAACTGGGTAAAAATGATAAACTAAAATATATTGTAAGAGTATATTAGCATAGTATGTTGTTTTAAATTATTCTTAGAGGATAATGGCTCGTTATTTTACCCAGTTCTGTCTGCGCTTACAAATAAACACAGTGGAGTATGTTTATGGTCGTAAGAAAGTAATTAAAATTCATGTTCCTTTAAGATAGCACTACGTTGTATCGTATAGTGCTACCTCTGTACAAAAAAAAGAAGCTAATTCCTGGGGATTTGTTCGTGTAAATTGACTAGAACGAAATTGTTTGCGCGGCGATTTAAAATGTTTACACGTAAAAATCTCTCCTGTACACCTACGGTACTTGCTGCGTAATGAAATGAATGAAATTAATAAGCATGATAACAATTGTCCGCACTGTGCAGATGCAAGAAAGAGTATTTATATTTTAAAGCTTACGTAGCTTATGTTAAAACTCTGTTCCTATTTATTAATTGCGAGAGCTCTGTCGAAAATGATATATTGTAAATATGTATTAACAATTGTTGCTTCCGTTCGACAATTCGACACACCATTTCCTCGAGTCGTCTGTACATATAGCTTATGTTCATACTGTATATTTATAGTTAAGTACTGTATGTATATTAAATTTATAAAAATGTGTTACAGGAACTCGGTATGTGTGTATGCGTGTGCATATTTATCTACAAAAGCTTCAAAACATAATAAAGAATAATATAATATCGCGCTCATTCGGGGTCAAAAGATTTTGTCCAAAGATCCAGAAAGAAAAAGCAATTGTTCAGTTGATAAACGAAACAACAAGGTGAAAGACCGAAGAGCAATCAGTACCTGATGACATAAAACTTTATTTTTGCGTTCATGTATAATTGGGAGGAACTTATATTTTGTACAGATTCAAAGTGTACGTGTGTAACATAAATCAGTCAAAATGTCGAGAAGCTCGCGTGAACCAAAGGATATACAAAAGAACCGTTCTATGTACAACGTGTAATTTTTGTACAATTGAATAATAATATTCCGTTTACTTTCAAAATGTTCGTGATACCACAGAGGACAAGCAAAGATTATTATGTATTGTGTAAAATGTACATAATCTGTTAATTCTAAACGTGTATACTAAGCAGATGATCTTTGGACTGTAATAGTCACCCGTTAATCAGCATTTACAAGCTAATTTATCTATTTTACTTGTTTTTTGTGTCAGCGACCCCGTGAAAAGTTATTTAAAACAGTTTATTTAAACAAGTTCGTATGTACAAATTTGTATAGAGGCGGATTAATGGTGAGCCCTAAATATCGTTCCAATGTATCGTCGTTTAAACCTACCATTTCAATTAGTCTATATATCTTTGATAAAACACACACACTCACGACACTTCGTTAGCGAATTGTATACCCATGGCGTGCTGACATAAGAACACAGTTTCATTTCAGACGCCGAGTCTGAACCTTATATCGAACTAGATTGAACTAAATTGTTTCATGGTAATAAAACTGTCCAATGGACATGATCAAACGTTGTCTGTTACAGTACAACGCTCAGAGAAAAATCGCTGTTCTCTTTCTCAACGAGATGAAATTAGATTTGTCAAAAATGTTGCTCACTTTGTTGTATCAATCGTTATTGAAAAAAAAAATGAATACTAAGTTCGCAGCAAGGGTTTGTCGATTGTCGTTAAGAAATGATAAATTTCAGTGGAAAACGTTTGCGAGAAGTACAAAACGCAAATTAACAGTACAACTGTTAGCGAATGGAATGTTTGTAAATGAAAGAACCAAACAATAGCATTAGAATAAAAAAGCAGAAAACGGTACTACTGAGATTAAGAAATGAATTAGCGATTGTATTACGAATCTTATGTATATGAATTACTTCTTTTCTTTTCTTTACATAATAAGTTAATATTACATTAACAACTCCGTACTGTTCATATTGTTACTGTGTCCACGTTTATGTAAGACCTAACAATACTTTGTACAAGTTTTATGATACAAATATATTACGATAATTCAGTTTAAATACCATACAACATTATACTTTGTTTTTTTTTTTGTTTAGTGTTACACCTTTCGCAGATTAAACCTTTCTTTCTTTCTTTCTTATTTTTTTCTCTTGTACAAGGCAATGATCTTATTTTCCGTATGTTTCAAATGTCATTCGAAAAAATGAGTCTGACTGCTTTCGTTATTCAAAGATTCTTTTTTTTCCACATCGTATCGGGAAAATAGAGATCTACACATTTATGCACCTCCATCAACAAACATACTTCACACCTATTCACTTTGAAGGTATTAACCTCGAAGTATCCTCGTGGTTTTGGTACTTTGGTTTTCCATGAGTGAAGGGCAGGTATCTGTATTTGATCATATGCTGAAAAAGACAAGTCAAAAATTAACGTCATGCTACGATAAATGTTACAAGCGAAGACACGATAAACACGATAGACACGATACCTTTATTTGACGCTTCATTGTTATGCAAAATAGAGTTATGAAGTACATAACTAATATGGGCCAAAATACTGGTACATCAAAGGAATCGAACATAGTGCACAACATAGCTATGACTGTGGACTTCATCACAGAATACCAGAATTTAAATTCGGGTAATCTCCTAATAAATGGCCTAAATTCTTCGTTAGATCTTGTAGGTAACTCTGGTCCGTCGCCATCTATCAAAGAAACTATCGTTAGCACAGCGTTTTGCAAAATCACAAAGCCATCGCAGAAAATACAGCTCCGATCGGTATCGATTAATCCAGAAACATACCATCGAAATCCATAGCTGGATCGATTTTGGGAGTAAGGAATGCTATAAATAAATTCAAGTGATAAATTCCTAATGCGTATGTAACGATATACCATCCCTGAAAGCAGAAAACATATGAATACATTCGACGATCACCTTGAAACTGTATAATCGAAATATCTCAAAGAGTTGCGACTCACTTGTGCAAGAAATATACGCAGAATAAAAACAAATATTAGCAATAAAGCGAATATCCATCTAGACACTACATGAGGGGTCCAAAGATCCAAATATCTTTGATATATCTGCAATGTAAATAGGTTCGTAAGATTAGCATATATCTAATTGTATAACTTAACGGTCATAAATAGACTGTGGATGTTTATGCAATTTACAATTTTTGTGGACAAATTCGAAGAAACTCGAATCAAATAAAATTTCATTTTCTGTGGTAGTAGCTTTCTTTAAATCCTATTGTATTTTATACCCTAGCAGTTTTTGTAGATTTTCAAAAGCCATAATTGCATGAAGATCCGCAGTCTAGTCATAAATAAATATTAATTACCAAGTATACCTGTGATATTCTTCCTAGTGCTTGACTGAAAACATTTCGGCTCGCTGGACCACCAAGATGCTCATCTTGCATCATCTTACCTTTCTGGATTATGCAAAAAAATCGTATTTATTGAAACAGTTGGCAACGAATCATAAAGGAGGAAGTAAACGAGGAAGTAAACGAACGAGCTGCCGCGTAACGAGTCGCGTTAATGTGTAGGAAGCAAACTAATGATAAAAGATTATTTGTCGGCTAATCACAACTACGTAGAAACTTCACTTCGAACCTTTAATACTGTATTTACTGGAAATGAATGACACGATAAATTCTTAATGCCAATCATTGCAACGATCCCAAGGTTGCTCGATTATAAGACTTCGTGGGCATTACTTGAATCGAATTTTTCGAATAAACGATAACTGAAAAACCCAATAAATCCGGAATGTCGCGTTCGTCGATTTATTCACGTTTCATCGGAGAAATCGTAAACGATTCCAATGGAAAATCTATGGCTTTCCGACGAGTTCCTAAGATCTCGGTATAAACTGAAGGATGTGTACATAACCTCTAAAACTTTCAGCCACGATCACTATTTACAGAAATCCGTGGTTACGATAGAAACAAATTCGATTTACCTAAGGTATTTTCACGTGTTCGGCCAATCTTCGCGATCAAATCGCCGTATATTTAGTTTAAAAAAATATTACACGTCACAACATCAATGGCATACTATGATTAGACGTACTATAGAATTTGCAAGGTGCTTCCACTTATCTTCTAGTGTTGTATCACACAAGCTGACGACCGATTTAAGCCTGGTTCTCATGTGAAGAAACCATGGATTTTTGTGTCGCTTCACGATTGGCTTATATCTGCGTGTCCAGTTCCAGATCCGAAATTTTTGGAACACACGAAAGTGGTTGGTAGTTCTGTAGAATTTGCTGACATGATTTCGTGATCGTTTTTGAACGTGAGTGCCGCTATTGTGAAATGAGGTTCTCCAGCTTTAATTCTAGCCTGCAAACGTCCACAGGTCGTTTATTATTTATATTATTTATAGTTTATTACATTATTATAAATATTATTTCCTATTCGAGTGCAAACGATACTTGCCGCTTTTGTCGTAAGACACAATACAAAATCCGGCAGAAATCACTAACTCCGTATAAATCTTTGGTTATAAGCTGGTTATAAGGAAAAACGCCGCATGTCACAATTTTAAAAAGTTCTCGAGTTTACGCATTAATTGAGCTTCATAGGATTTAAGTATTTACCAGAAAAAAGCCATTAAAATAAATTCGAAAGGCTCGAGAAATAATGCAATTTAACCGATGTCTTATGTCAAAGCATTAGTGATCAAAATTTCAAACGCCAATATCTCGAAAGTGAAAGTATGTGACATGCGGCGTTCATCCTGACAATCCTGACAGAAATACTCTTTGATAAATGTCACTTCACGAGGCATGTTGATAGACCAATCAACCAATGTCACTGAAAAGATACTATTAAAGACTGCCAGCCCCTATGCTATTCAGCGACATAGGCAAGTGGGCTGAACGCAGCTGAACGAGCCCAAAACCGGTCGGTAACGGGTCGTGGGGATGAAATTGGATGAAATCACAGACGAGATATAGGAATAGTCCACAGGAATCTGTAGTACCGACACCTTAAAATGCTTGTGGCGGTTGTAGATAATGTAGATTTCTGTATCGATTAATTTGTTTATATTTGGTCGTTAATATTTGTTTTGTTTTTGGTTTTGGTTGCTTACCAGAGGATTGAGATTAAAATAAATACTTAAAGAGATAACACGTCTTTTTATTTGGAGAAATATATAACACTCTACATGCTAATGATTTTAGCGTCCTCTACGCTTTGAGAACGGTGAATTCGAGAACTAGGTCTAGTCCGACTTGGTTCGATTGGTAAAACTATGTATATCTCGTCGGTGGTCCGACCAATGATCACGCGGCGCATTCGACGTTCCCGCCCTTCCCCCACCGCTTAGTTCGCGCGCGTGCCGCTGCGTGCAGCAGCGCTGCGATAGTAGCAGCTGATCCGTAGTGCGGTGCGGAGCAGTCGTGTTCGTGCTGCGTTTCCCAGTGTGTTCGTGCCGGTAACGGGTGCCGCTGGAGGTTTGCTCCTCGTAGCTGGGTGCTTCTTGGTGCTGCACGCAGCACTCGTGACAAGTGACTGTCCCGGGACGTGGTGCTCTGTCGATTCATCGGCGGACACGTTGCGAAACAGTGAAAGGAGTGAAGAGGAGTGACGGGCTCTGTGTGAAGCGACCGAACGAGACGCGGAGAGATAGAGGATCGTGCACGACGCGCATCCATCGCGAGAAAAACACGGTAAGTTTTCCTCGTGCTGATTCCCGTCGCATGCAACACTCTCTCGAACCGTGTCAGCGGAAAACTGGCGAGATCGGTGGCACGTGCCATCGAGAGCTCGATCTCGAGGATCGACGTACAAGGCGCACACGTGAGACCCTTTCGAGGTGACTGACACCTGATGCGTCAATGACCACACCACGCGTACCAGCCGCGTGTTCTTCGGCGACTAGCGTGTCTCTCGCATTTTACGAGAATCGTAAGTGAACGAGATTACACGCAAATTGCACGCCGGTTGTGTTGATGAAGGGACCCTATCCTATCCGAAATCTCGGGTTACGCGATCACCAGTAAACGGAACGCAACGTTAGGTTATGTCACACAGATGCCAGCGGTTTTTCGTTTTCCCCTCGTGGGACTCGCAGGAGTGGCGAGTCTCATCCCACGACAGACATTCTCCTAATACATACCTCACGTACGTGTTTAACGGGACAGTAAATCATCGGGACAGCGGTACCCATCCCGATCTGCACGATCAAGTTTTATCCTTTGATGTACACATGCATTCTCTCTGTTCGCGTATGCTGCGGATGTATTCTCCAGCGTGCAGGCTACGTTCAAGGTCACCGCACAGGCTGTCGCATAAATCGCGTTAGACGTGATATACGCTATTCACCCGTTCGCTGGTTGTTCCGCTAAGGTCAGATACACGGAACCGGGTCGTTCCTGACCCGTTTAGAATTCCTCTGTATGTTGAAAGTATCAATTTCTTCCAAGACATTTTTTGTAAATTAGCTTTTTTCTAACTACTACTAGTCAAACAAGAATTCATCGAAGAATTCCGAGATCACTTCAAAGACATTGAAACAATACAAATTCGTGGACCTCGCAAACTCGGTCCGTGCACTGGAGGGCTAAATGTCAGTGAATGAACTTTGTCAGCGAATGACCTTCTCTGGAATTCGTTGCAGTATACATATCTATAAGAAATGAATGTACGATTTGTTTACAGTGCAGCAGCGTTTGTTTACTAATCCTTTGTGGAGGATTTTTAAAAATATTGTATATATTGTCCTCGAAAGTTCGTAGCATGTTTAAATTAAAATCGAAGATATAATTAACCCTTTGCACTCGGAGCTATTTTTGTGTCATTTAAATAATTAAATGATTGTTTTATTCCAATCAGTGAAACTTCAAATAGTCCGAATTTTTCAAACTTTCGTCGTTGATCGATTTACAGAGCTAACGGGTGTAAGTTATTTTGTGATAATGTCGGAGTACGGGTCAGAATTGACCCACCTGTCTCATCGAACTGCTAGGAGCATCGCAGTCGCAAGGCTGTTGCCCTCATAACCTTTTAAACGAGTAAAACGAGTTAACTTGTTCGCGTTTGACTCCTTCTTTCAGTAACCTTTTCAGACTTTTCTCTTATTCAATTAACCTTGAGTTTATTTGATCCACGCTAAATCTATTCTGCTATTTTTGTCATCCCTTATCATTTTTAATTTCTCTATTAAAGTGTAGACGTAAAATATCGGCATTTATATCCGAATGATTATAAAAATATATTATATTGAAGAATCTTGAAGTGCCTTCAGTAAAGGCAACGACTCAAAATAGATTTTTATTTATTAAACGGACGTACAGAGATATTAACCTTCTCTTGCATTCCGTTCCCGATTGGACTTAAATTTCAAATGTTCTATAGTAAATTAAGTAGACAATACTGAAGACTCTGAGCATGTGGTTCCAAGTGAGAACATTGCGCTTATGAATAAAACCGCATATGTATAAAGTTCCCATATAAGAACAGTCATAGAATGCAATAAATAACATTTACTAATAAAATTGTATTATTTATTTCATGACCACACTCATTTTTAAGTAAACTAACAGCCGTATATATTTTTTTCAACTCGTCATAAAAATTCATGCAATAGAGGGTTAATAAGTTTTCCTGGTATCGAAAGCAGAAATTGTCTCCCACTGAAAGAGTTCGCGGGACGATTACGATTTCCGTGGCCCCTACTTTGAAGGTTAAAAAACGAGAAAGAAAAAAACTATATGTTATAGGTACCAAATCGGCCTGGATTAATCCGGTAAAATAGATTTCCTGTTTTTTATCGTAATCTCCCCGAGTTCGCGATTGAAAATTCAAACGGTTAAAATATTTAACCGACTCTCTCAAAGGTCACGAGTGCATTGTCTATAATGCACTCCGACGCATAGGGCAGAATAGAATGTCAGTCGATGTTTTTGCGGGTCTTGTTGGCAAACACGACTAGGTGTCCCGGATCATTCTGCGTGTCAAATATTTGTCCGACGCGTGTTTACTTTTTTTTCGGCGTGTATGCGATTGCAGTTTCACTATCCTACTCCAAATTGCATATTTGCGAAAGAGCATATTTTTGAAATCGGAACACGAGACAGTCTTTTGATTGACTCCTAATATCCGAAACATTAATCAATTAAACCAATGATTTTCGGAGTACAAGCATGATTAACTAAATCTTGAAGCACTATATTCATTCTAAATACTGTATTATGTATTGATTCACAAACACGGGGATTGAACCAATATATTGGTAAACTGTATTCAATATTTTATTACAGTATGTTCGAGATTATTCATGCTATAATAAATGCATCAAATCTACAGACTAGCAATTTTTCATTAACGATGAAAACCACATGGAAGTACACTGATAAAGATATAAAAAATAACGTGAATGCATTGAAGCTGAATTTGTTAGAGCATAAAGTATACCGAACGAAAAGCTGCAGTTGAATGGCTCGGTGAATGCTTTAGAATTGAATGAGAACGGTACAATTAACGTTTTTCGTACAATCTAATTTATACAGCTCCTGCGTTGACAGAGTTCGATACAGATATTTTCTCAATACTCGAAGCTGAACGATCGAATTACAAGGACTCCGGCGTTTCAAAACAGCAAAGTTGCGCGATACAAGTCGGTCAGTAGTAAACGCCGAATACCTAATTAGCAGTGTCGCGATAATATCTAAATATTAATAATCAAGGTACAGGAGTGGCGGTGTTAAACATTCGAGTGATGCAACGAATGTATCGGAAACATTTTCTGCTGTGTACACCTCGCCAATTTAACTCGCAGTATCACAGGATGCATGCATAAATTACTCGATCGAATTAACTCGTTCCGAATGCATACCGAATCGAGCATGATATCTGGCAAGATATCGACCACAACAAACAGTGATAGGCACGAATTCTTAAACACATAATCACACATTGTGTAATCTTTATCGCTACGAGTGCGATAACGATCAAAGTGATTAAAGCTTTCCGCGTTTTCTGTTTGTTTTGCGAAATTATTCGACACGGTACGAGCATCACTATCTTTATTATTAGACTGCGGATTTTATACATTTATCGCAAAAACATGTTGTTGCACTCGTGCTCTGTACAATTTGATGCAGAAAGCTTTTGTTTTGCATAAAGATCCACAGTTTATTTATTATTTCTTAACCCCTTGCCGTATTTTAACGAGTCACACTCGTGATGAAGATTGTAACACCAAACCTACCATCACCGGTCAAAATGACCGGTTCCAGATTTCTTATTTTACGATTATTAATATAATAAAAATAATTTCATAAGAAATGATTGTATAGATCTATTTAGTGGAGCACATATTACAATAGGAGCTGCACAAAGTCCAAATAAAATCAATCTCGTTATTTTTATAAAGGAACATGTATCAGTTACTTTTAAGGCTCGGTAGGTTTAGTGTTAAACACAAAGTCTAACCAATATATGAATGCTACGCCTTTCTTTCTAAATGAAATAAAATTGTAAACGCGTTGAAAAAATGTAACGTCCACGTGTTGCGACTATTAAACATTGCATAAAATTATAATGAAATGTACATATATTCCTAATTTGCATTTCACCATTTTTGGGTCGACCTAATTTTTTAATGATGACGCCACGACGTCATCGAATCCGTATATCGTCCTTTTTATCGACGTTTCAACGATTATGCGAGCATGTAGAGATGGGGTAGAGCCGCTGTTTATCGAGCGAAACGGGAGCAGGAATGCCTGCGAACGGGAAAAATTAAAAAGAGGAGAAAATAGAACAAGAGTCGACGTCGAAATCGCGAATCCGCAATTATTTCCGGCGACAACTTTTTTCACGGGTCGTTTGCCCCGCGCGTTTCCACCGCCTCGCGGTGAAAATTCCGTCAGCGGAATTTCGGAACGAAGCTCCGTTTCCATGCGCGCGAGAGAGAGAAGTCTTGAAACCATTTTTCTTTTTTAGAAAAACAAACACCCGTAACGCGACCTCGTTTCGATTTACGAACCTAACGAACGGTATTCTTCCGAAGAAAAATTTAACGAGCGCGGTGAAAAGCGGTCTTGGCGGTCGCGCAAGGTCACTTGTTTCTCGGCTTTCTAGCAACTTCGAATATTTTTCGATCGGCGGGGATCTGTTTGAAAAATTACGTGTATCATTGTCCTTGACCGGTTTTTTCAAGTTCAAATGTTTTATTGCTGCATCGCAATCTATTCGTCGAGGGTATAAAACGTCTCGAAGAAACCATCGGCCGGAAATTACTCGTTCTCCTGAAAAATGATAACTATTAACCCTATTGCTGTATCATTATTCGAAATATTGTTTACATTATTAGATATGTTATTATCTAATTACTAAACATTTAACATTTTATCTACCGATAAAATCCAAAAATCGTGCTGTACCAAAAGGTAGCTTAAAAATCTTCTTTTACACAATAATCCCAAACAAAATTATTAGATTCCGCTACTAAAAGTGAGTTTTGTTGGGTCACAAAAAGGTTAAAAAATCTCTAGCCATGGCCGACGGACTTCAAAAAGTTATGGAACAATTGCCAGTAGATAATGTGTTAAGTATTGTATGAGGTATTATATTAAAAACAAAAGTAATTTCGTTTCTTGTGTAGAGATGGCATTGCTTCCATTTGTTATTACTTAACTTTATTTTAAATCGCAAAATCGTGGTATATCTTGACAACTTATATTTCTGACGTCATTTCCTATCTTGTATTGCTTTCTAACCTTTCAAGCACTTTTTTGTCATCGCAACAAATATGCAAAATCGAAGTACCCATCTCCATTACCTTTTGCTTTTTTATTACCGCAAGGGTAAAAATGCAGTGCACGAAAGAAAAAAAATTGCGTGCTGTTTAAGGAAAGGATGTACCATCGGATTACCATTTTCTTTGCTTTCATTCAACATTTTATATGCGGTGCAAATTTCATTTCAAATAAAGTCGTGAAAAAGTCGTATAACTCAATTTTTTTTTCTTTAATTTGTCTGAAAAATTGCAAAAGATCATAGAACAAATTGTCATAGAATTTATTCTAAATGGTAAAAAATTGGCTTTCATTTTCCCTTGAGAAAACGAAATGACTTTCCGAACGACTTAATAGGTTGGAAGAAATGTTTAATTTTCGTGGTTAATTACTTGTGGATTTACAGTGGATAATATTTACAGAAGATAAAACAGAAGACTGGGCCAAATATAAGCCGATAGATCCCCGCCACTGTCAAACCCGATACAAGTTTACCGGAACAATACGCTCGGTTGTCCGGCGAAACTGGTACGCCAGTCACATTTTCGAAAAGTTTGAGGTCTCGATTGAGGTCTAGATACCGTGGTCCGAAGAAAATGCATTAAAGAAATTGTTTCTTTATCCGAGGCACGAACAACGCCGAAGTCAGCGGCCGAGAATAAATACATATACTTGAAACTTCGAACCGTAGTGTTACGAATGTGCGAACGAGCGACTTCTGTTGTTCTGCTTCGCGATCACAGGTGTAACCAATGGAATCTGCATGCGTTTTGATGCACGAGGGTCACAAAAGTAATTGCTACAACAAATTTAGTCTTTTTTATTTCATATTAACCTTTCAACCGGAGATGACGAATTAACATTCTAGAAAAATGTTTCATTTTCCTCTTAATTCAATAACTTAATTGTATTATATTATTATGATTGAGTGTGGTCAATTTTTTATCATAGCAATTTTTCTTGCGCTTCCTTACATCTTTCAATCGTTCAATCAGTATTATGGCAATTGAAGTTGGCCGTTATTAACACAATGACTAGCACATCAGTGTGCATAAAAATTGCACAAACTTGGAACAACTTAAGAAGCCCATTCACGATCAAGCATATTGCGCAACAATGCCTATTGCGCAACATGATTGATCATGAATGATAGTGATTGACTAATTAATACAATATGGATTTGGATGGACATCATGCTGCACAATAATTGTTGCGCAATATGCTTGATCATGAATGGGCTTCTTAAGTTGTTCCGAGTTTGTGCAATTTTTATGCACACTGATGTGCTAGTCATTGTGTTAATAACGGCCAACTTCAATTGCCATAATACTGATTGAACGATTTACGGACACATACTCAAGGTATCAACTATACGGACCACGATTTAAATTATACACCTTTCCTCTATTCTGCACATCGGTTAATAATAGTATTTTCCTTCCTTACCACGACCGTTCATTGTTATTCACCTTTCTTCACTTTACGCGGCCAACAATGGATACCGCGGAGCGCGGTGGATGAAATATTTAATTATTCGTTATTCGCCGGCGATTTATCCGTGGCAATGAATTTCCTCGTGCTTGTTACACTCTCTTGCACAGGTAAAGTCTCTGCCAGAGTGCTCGTTGTGCCACACTGTCTCTCGTATTTTTTCATTCGACCGCGACGCGTCGAATTAGCCGGCCGCGTAATAGCCGTTTTCACCGTATATCAACAGCATCGGCGCGGTCGCGTTTGTCCGTGGGAAATCGGCCGTTCTTCCTAAATAATTATATCATAAATAATGTCCGCGAGGGAGGTGGCACGGGGTGGATCGCGTCGAGACGTCAACGCGTATCCGACTGTGCGTGCAATGAACCGGTTTCCGATATTTGAGCGCGATGCACCATCGCGGTCGACCATCCTGTCCATAAATCAGGCCCGCGCGCACACGGAAAAACGGGCCGACTCCACCCTCGACCGCGGAACCTGAAAAATCGTGGCCAACCCTCCATTCTTGCTCGCGAAACGCTGCCATGATCATGGGGATCCCGAAGAACCAAAGAGTAACTATCTTGAAAACGAAGCCTCCCACACAATTTCGTTATTCTTGATTTCCGTCTTAATTCCAGCCATAGAATCGACCTGACCTAATTTGTACCATGAATTATGACACACCCTGTATATAGTTATGAAATCATTGTACAATATGAAATCAGGCTTTCGAAGATTTATTTCTACGTCGTTACCACAGTGAACAATTAAGTAGAATATTAAGTTGAAACGTTCGCCTGTTTGTCTTTTACGCGATATCCAGTTTTCAGTAGGAAATTTATGAAGTTCCGATACTGAATGGAACTGTGTACTTGTTTTATAGTGGCGGATAAAAGATGTAGATTTACACATACAGAACTCCAGCAGTTTGAAAATAACAAAATATTATGTAGTGCGGCTTTATGCGTTTGTCGTGTACACAGATGTACGAAGCGCAACGAAATATAATAATTAGGTTAATAAAGCGTTCGTGCCAATGTTGGTTCGGCAAACACAGAATTATCGTAAGTTTATTTGCACAATTATCGTAAATTGATTCAGGACGATTGATATATACGTAACTATGCACAGCCTGACTATAATAAATATTGTTTCAGCTCGTATTGCGTTGCGCATAGTCGGATGTATCGCAAACGCAGGAATATCCGGTTACCATGCGTTATGTTTACAGTATCCACAGCAAAAATAACATACAATGACGTGTACATGTTGTTTTCTGGTTGTCGATACTTAGGTAAGTAAGCTCAACACTTCGTTCAACTGATTCAAAATATTGTTTACACGATTAAATATGTTGGGATCTAACCAATTACTAAACATTTAAGTATTGTATGAGGTGTTACATCTAGACAGTGGATTTTATGCATTTATGACAAAAATGAGTAGGTGCAATTTAAAACAGTAAAGACATTACAAAAATTTTAAAACACTGTTATGTTTTATATTATATATTATATTTTATATTGTATTTTAAATTTATTAAACTTATTTAGACTAAAAATAAATTTCAATTTCACTCCAGTTTGTTTTGCAACACGGGTAGAAGATTTTTATAGTTTAATTATTTAATGTATAAGTATTAATTAATAATGATGTTTAAGTATCAATTAATGTTTAATTTTCGAGTTAAAATAGCTCCGAGTGCAAAGGGTTAATACCTTTGTCCGACACATTATTATTATTATTTCCAATTCTGTTTATATCTTGTTTCCAATTCTGTTTCCAATTCTATTTATATCTTGCTCGAAGTATAGCGCACTGATAAGAAATTGATTTGAAGAGTTTTTATCGGCATTCCATTCGAATGCAGCACCGATTGATAATTCATAAGTACACACCGGACATTGTATCTGCCAGCACCATTGACATATTTACCGGACATCATGACGTCATGGGATTTGGACGACAAACTAGATTATTTTCAACTTTCCGACATAAACTAACACAGGTAGTATCAACCTAGGAGGCAGACCCAGATGTAACCGCAGCATTTTCCCGTGTGTGTCCAGCCACCCACGTGTGCTTACACAGCAGTCTCTGGACGTCCACAGGATATTATTCGGCCACCGTGACGCAGAGGGTTCTAACACACGACTATCTGATTACCAGCAACCCCTGCTCATACACGCCGCTTTGTGTTATCCGCGATTCCGGACCTAAGCCAGGGCGCTAACGTTTCCGATATTTGAGCACGATATGACCCGTTATTCGTCGAGGTCGCAGCATAAATCATAGGACCTGCGTGCTCAAGGACGATTGCTCGGGACTATCCGATCACACCCTCGAGGAACTATAAGTCCCGGGAACGATCAACTCCGAGAAATCACGAAGTTCGTGACTCGTTACCACAGACATTCGAGCTGTGACGAATATTACCTATCATTAAAATTATTTAGACGAGAATGACTAAAATTACGCTTTTACAGTTGCGACGAATATTACCTGTCATTTATTAAATTATTTAGACGAGAGTGATTAAAATTACTCTTTTACAGATGAATATTACCTATTTAGATGAGAATGATTAAAAATGCTCTGGGATTTCCATACTTTTGCATGCCCTAATAAATTATACCTATCCGAAATTTCGGGTTCGGGTCGGGTTGGGATCTCGAAAGTTTGCAATGTTGTACTCGAACCGGTCCAGTGACGTCAAGTTCGAGATTCCCAAAAATTTGTAATCGCTTGACAACGGATCTGTATGCAAAATAAGAACTTTCTATCCGAATTGCAACACATTAAAATAGAAATTGATTTTCCTTCTGAATATATTTAGTAGGTTGAAAATAGTATAATAGTATTCTTAAATTCTTGTAATGTGTTTACTCTTTAAATTACACCTACTCATTTTTGTCATAAAGTCATCGCACTGGATAAATTCTGGGTAGAAGGTCGCGGAGAAATATCGCGACTTTACTGTAGCAAACTTTAGGTCCGGCCCGGCTTGAATAAAGGCGGCCCAATTCTTACAGAGGTGATTTCCCTTTCGACCACTGAATTATGTCAGCCGTTATCGCGAAAGCTCTCGATAAAACCGGAATGCCGTCACGGCGGTGTGTTGCGTCACGGTTGTTTACGATCTGTCCAAGGCGAGCAGAACTGAATCTCCTAAGCGATTTAGGCCGGCAATCGGGAGCCACTCGAAAACCCGTCGAACACTTTCCCGTCGGAAGCCAACCGAGCATGAAAAGAGCTGGACTGGTTCCGATGCATCGTGCAATTCGAAGCACGCGGGCACGAGCGTGAAACTTGATTCGAGGACGCGAACCGAGGAATATTAAGCGCGTTCGCGGTTTTTCATTTGACGAATCGACGATCGAAACGTCCCATTCCATGCTGGCGACATGGCAGACGGACGTTTGTTGTCGGCCTGGACTGTCCAAGCGCTATATCGATGGGAGAATTGTAGGGCATCAACTGGGACTCTAAATGAAGTTCGATCTGTTCGAATTTCAACACCAATCGCTCGAACTTTATTCTTGTTGGAAACTACACTGACCGAACTTTCTATAGACACCATGTTTTTCGACAAATTCTTATAATTACTCCGTACCAAGGACTTTGTTTGCAACATTTACGAAGCATTTCTGTCCAACAATCCCGCATGGAAGTATTTCTTTGTTATCTCGTTGTTATTGGCAGTAATGATTCAGCTCAATATTGGCTCGTTCCGTTTCTTTAGCTGTAAACCTCATTAACAATAAATGTCTTTTCGACAGACGTATTAAACAGACGTATTGCAAATCTCGAAGGAAAGGAACTTAAAATTTTCAATAAATTGTGATTGCAGAGCTGGATTAAAGGGAAATTATTCAACAAATCCTTGACTATACAGAATGATCGGTACTGGTGGTACATTAAAATAAAAATAAGTCAAAATAAAATTTATCATGTCAATTACAACAAATTGCAGTGAAATAGAAATTTATTTCCTTTCTTAATATGTTTAATAGTTTGAAAATAATATAACAGTATCTTCAAATTTTTCTAATATTATCACTGTATTATCACTAAACCTACCAATACCGGTCAAAATGACGGGTTCCAGGTTTTTTATTTTACAATTAGAAAAATAATACAACTGATTTCACAAGAAACGATTGTATAAATATCTTTAGTAGTGCACGTATTACAATAAGAGCCGCACAAAGTCTAAATAAAATCAATCTTGTCATTTTTATAAGGGAATATGTATCAGTCAGTTTTAAGGCTCGATAGGTTTAGTGTTAAATTGCACCTGCTAATTTTTGCCATAAATGCACCAAATCCGCTTTTCTAAGTATAACCGTGGTAGAAACAGTGTTAAAGGAACAGACAGGGGTTAAGCTGACCTTAAACCTATCAACACCTCCGAGAATCTCCGGGTTAACGAACGAGAACAGCTAAAGATCTCTATCCAGGTAACATAAATATCCCGTGTATAATTTCCTCGGAGCGCATTCGTAGAATCCGAGATTAGCTGAGAACTGTAATTTCAGCAGGTAATCTACTCGGTAAACTAGTATCTTCCGGCGACGTTCGATTTCTGTCTCTCGCTTCCGTCTCGAACGGCTCTTCGATACGATCTCTCGATTGGAATTGGAGGAGGCCCGGGCGCGCAAAACAAGCCAGCCGTTGTTAACCTCGTTAACGAATCGTCGCTCGCGCGATTATTAAATGGGTCGCGCTTGTAAAACGTGGCCGGTGCGTGCTCGCTTGCGCGAGGAATACTCGTGGGAAGGCAAATTGCGAGAGAGGAGAGCTCCTTCCCGCGATTACCGACGTTAATACCCTCGTTTCACGCGGCAAACCGGCGATCGATCGGCCTAACTATTCCGTTTATAGGCCTCTTGCCGTCCAGATTTTTACGTTACCGAATATACGAGTTATTTCCCAGCCGTTCGCGAACCCTTGTCCCTTCCGATCGTAGTTATCAGCTGATACGCTTCCTGATCCTTCCGCGTTCCTTAACATTTTCAAATGCCGCAGTAATTAATTGATGCATAATTTACCGCACTTGCTTGGTAGGTCAACCAATCGTAACACGCCGATATTGATGGAATTTTTGGACTCTTTTTTTCCTTAGCTGCCGACATTCATGTTAAGGGGGTCAAAACAGCCCTCAAAATTGGGGTTTAAAAATCTATTTCATGAAATACCTCTCGAACTATTTGGCCTAGATGCAAATTTCAAAATCCAATTTGTGCGTCTTCGAATAACGAATCTTTTGGTATAAACTAATTTTAAAAACAATAATTTGTTTAAAAAATATGCTAAGAATTATTTTACATTTTTTATGTGCGCGAAGGCGTTACGGAAATTTCAAGGTCAGCTTGAGTTCTTCAAATGGAAAGACCTAACTTTTCTACCATGAATCTAAACCTAAATATGTGTTGACCTTCATATGCCCTAGATCTAATAATTATCATCATTGACTTTGCTTTTACGGATTGTTTGGAACAATCGTTCGGCAGTCGTGTTACACCTATTCGCTGCAGTGGCCGGTCACTCCGGAATTGATATCGCATTAAAATGAATCCGCGATCAAACCGGTCCGCTCACTAGTTAAATAATTGAACCTCGCACAGCTTGCATCAGCAGCTAACATGGCCGATAAAGGATCCGTACGAATCGCAGGAGGGTAAAATCGGAAGCACATCCGGCCGGTTGGATCGGTATTGTTCGACGGGGAACGGGATATTTCAATAGGTAGAACGGCTCCAGGTAATCGGAGAAGGGAGGGTAGGGGAGAGGTGGAAAACGGCCGATGATTTTAATTGAAATTTCGTCAGTCGAATGAACATTCCGGGATTGAAAAGGCAATTAAGATCAGATGCGACGATATACAGGGTGTCCCACGTACCATGGACAACCGACTGGGAAGTAATTCTACATGCTAAAGCGAGAAAAGAAAGAATGAAATTTGTTTGTTCGAAAAATTTTCTTCGTGAAGTTTCTTTTTTCAAGAAACAGCAGCCAATTACTTAATATTAACTTAAAAGTACTTAATATTAACGTAGACATGCAGCAGGTTTAATTGTACGTATATTTTATTAGTTTACAATTAAATAACTCGTTCTGTAAAATATCTTTACAAATGTTTGTTATTATATGTACTTTATGCACTTTTCAGGACCGTTTACTGCTTGTCAAACTGAGCTCAATTTCGAAAAATCGGAGCGTAGCTGGTTTACAGAGGAAGTTGAATGAAAATAGAACTCTGAAGTACCTTCCGCACATAAAAGGTTATTATTGAGCCACGGCGGAGCGGAAGTTGGCGAAACGCGTAGTTATTGCACAACCTTTCCTCTTCAGTGGAAATATTTCATGTCGTTACTAGTTGCTCGAACTTTCCGCCAGTCAATATTTAATAATCGCTATGGAAATCATGTACGATCGGAGTACCTGTGAACTTGGTTTTCCAGAGATTCGTCGATGAATTCATGTAGTAAGTATCGTACAGCTATAGCTGGTCGTAATCGCAAAATGAAACTTCTCCGTTATCGTGGTCTTTTAATCCTATCGAGAGAGTATATTCGCGTTTCATTCGGAATGCAGCGCGGAATGAATGAAACTCTTTTGATGTCCTTTAAAACTGTCAGAATATTGTCCTCCGTAGGAAGTAATAACATTGCCGGCAAAATGCGTTTCTAGCTCTTAAAATTCCCTGGTCGAGATCAGCGATACATGCACTGCGTTTGGCGAGGGGAATATTCACGTGCTCTCTTCAATCTATATTAATATATCATAAACTCGATAACTGATCTCTCTATGATGCATACTGATTCGCTCAACACTCTTCGGCCGGTTGCAGTCCGCTTAAACACTCTCCGCGAAGCGGGCAACTTCAAGCAAGTTTCGGCTGTTCTGAACTGTTCCGGGCAACTCTCAATTATTTTGAGCAACTGCGGCCTGCTCGAGCCAACTCGGGTTTGTCTTGGCTGGATCCGGTTTGCTTTAATGTTGTTTGGTTTGCCTCAGTTTGCTCTGGTTTGTTTCTTTTTCGGTTTGAATAACGTCTACTGATTTCTTTGGATAACGTCTACTGACCCAGGAGTAGGGAGAGTTGCCTAGGCCTGGTCTGAATACACGTACCGTTATATGATGCTGAAAACGGAAGAGACAGGAATCCCCTACTGTCGAGATTTTTTTTATATAGTTAGAAGAATAGCCAATGAAACTTTGCTGTGGCCGGTTTGCGCATGTTTGTACAAGTCTTTTAACGAGTTCTAATTGAGATGTCCAGATCGTCGGTTCATTGTTTGTCTCGCTTCTTGTTGCAAAGCTCGCGTCCGCCGATCTCATAAAGCCGCGTTGTATCTTATGTATCCACGAATTGCTCGGCAAACGTTAACAAATCGAAAAAGAGGGAGCCGCACGCGCTGTGTTTGCGAATCTTGGTGGTCGCAGCGTATTTATCTTGGGTGGATGGTGGCCAGCCGAACAATAGCCGAAACAGCTTGTTGGATGGATTAGTACGCGCGACATAATTCGAAGAGGTATCCGCGCGGAATCCGGCCGCGACTGACTGCAAAGCTGAAGCGAGTTCTGACCGTTGCCGCGGGCGGGCAAACGCCGGAAACGAGGTAATTGGATCGCGGTCCCTTTCCAGAGGAATCCGGGTTGCCTCTTTTAACTCGGTTTGTTCGCCATCGTTTAGTCCTCCTGGTACGTTTCATCTGCGCGCGGAACCGTGCCGCGTCCGTGCTCGGTTTACGATGTTACCGAACTGATCCTTCGGTCTCACATTTTACCGTCTAATCGGATCGTTCTCCCGTTTTCTGTGAACCCATTGATCTCACGTGAACATTTCGGAGCCGTAATGTCACTCATATCGTGCGCGGACGCCATTTTCTTTCACTGATTTTAATAATTCTGCTAACCTCTTCATAGTTTTGTATTTCACCTATCTATTTTTCATCATGAACGTACAAGTATATGGACAAGTAGGTAATTGACAAGTAACACAACATTTCAGTTGATTTGTTTTGATGTAGCGCATGAATAATGCAGTGTTCGAAGTCAATTAGCTTCCCAAATGTTCACCGATCATCAATTAAAGACACGCAACATCGCCTCACGAGTAAGCCTACACGAATTTCATTTGTCCTAGCGCATGAATAATGCAGCTTTTCTAGAAAACATTGTGAACGACGGGTTTCAAAATCAGTTGGCCAAGAGAGGTACTTTATTAAAAATTGGACTTCGACGGTCGAAGTGGTGTGCACGCAAGAGGCAGACCACTTCGCTGGACGACCATTGTCGAGTAACCGAAAACGCGTGCATTCCGATGGAAATAGCAGGCATATCGAATCCCGGTCCTGAATTGGCCCGAGTTTTCGTGGACCGCCGCCCGGGCATGTCCTTCTGATTCCAGCGTTCGATGTTTTCGCGTCGTTGCACGTCCTCGCGAGTCGGTCGATTTAGTTGCGACTGAATTTGATCGCGACCCGATGGCCCTGCCCACTGAATATCGAGTCGCGACTCGAAAATATAACGCTGCGAGCGTTCGATACCCTATTCTCCGTTTCGAAATCCGGTTCCCCGGATTCAATCTTCCGGGCGGTGCGGTTTCCTCTACCGTGTTGTTTAGCTCAGGGAAATTGTTCCGACGTATCCGTAAATTCCGCGTGAACGCTCGCAGCCGGCTTTCTTTCGGTGAGAGAGAGACGCTCAGCCTCGAAAGTCCTCGAGCACGCGGTGACAAAGTGGCTGCGATGACGTTCTGAAACACTATTCGAGCGATGCGAGCATGTGTTAGCCGTGCGAGGGAAATCTCGCGAAAGAAGGACCAGCTGAGTTCGCACGTCAGTTTTCCTTCTCATCGTTCGCGTTTCTACGTTCGCGAACGATGTTTCGCTTTCAGGCTCCCATAACAACGAGCTGCTGCACTCTCGCACCCTTTCCCTGTCCTTCGACGATCGTTCCCGCACCACCCTTTCGCGAACTTCTCTCCTCTTCAACGCTTCTTCACGTCTTCTCGTTGCTGGCGCACCGCGAGACACTTCGCGGACCGCTCTGCAAAACCTAGTCTGTTAATTGTTGCCGTCCGAAGTATTCGCAATTTGTTATTTTAACCCTTTGCACTCCGAATTATTTTCCAATTTTGTTGCCAATAACTCACTACTATTTGAAAATCGAGTGCGACTCAACATATGTAGGAGTTCCTGTGATAAAAACTGATTTTGAGTCACACTCGACAAAGGAGTGCAAATTAAATCTCAATACTTTGACAATTTTTGGAGCAACACTTAAAAATACTAAAAATAGATGTGTAACCTTATACAGCGTCAGAGAAGATTAAAACGCCTTCAATCGTTTGGAACCTACAGTATTCAGCTCCGTCAAGATCTATAGCGCTGAGATCTATAGAAATTTAAGTGTCGACGAGGCGACGCTGTCGAAAATAAAGACCAACCTGTCGCGTGCACCTAAGTCATGATAAGGGGCGCGGGAGAACCGCTGGATCGCGTCCAATTTTCGGTAAAATTCCTTACTCGATTCCTTTTGTCCTGCTGGACGAAATGGTCGCACTTTGTGCGCGACGTTCCGCGTAATTTCGACCGCTTATTAGTTGGGCGACTAGCGTGGAAATACGAGGGTCAGTCTTTTTCCCTAATTTTGTATTCTCGTTGAATTCTCTGAAAATTAAAATGTGCACTTGCTATGCACGTTCACCTGCATTCTACACACATTTGCTACCCTTCTGCTATTTTTTGGTAATTTCTTGATACCAGCTACTACTAGAAAGTAGAAAACCACGGGGCAATAAATTCGAACAGTAAAGAGGATGTTCAAGAGTAATAATTTTCTTGTGCTCAAACCACTGCTGCATCAGCTTTTCAATGGCTCGAACGGTTTCTGACGTTCATCTTGAGGCGCCGCAAATATGTTGTGTTTGGAACGTGTTGACGTCTGCTAGCAAATTATTTATGCAAAGTACTTGTATCCTGTGCAATATTCCACTTTTAAAGTGTAAAAACAGTTCATACAAGACTCCAAACAACTTAATAATAATGTCTTACGCGATGACAGTCAGCACTTCTTGCTGTTGAAAAACTGGTTAAGCAAAATAGCATGCTGGACAGAATGTAAAACACACCTAATTGATCTCGACTCGGTCTGGTGTAAATAAAAATGATTGTACTTCCGCGATGGAAAATCTGGTTAATATGATGATCGTCATAAATTTTGTATGTATAATGTAATACATATTTACATGTTGCCGTGTGCCTCCTTCTTACTCGTCACTTTGTAGTGCACCGATGCTCAGACAATGGAATCCGTTCTCGAGCACAAGTCGACAGAGCTCCGGCGGCGCGAAACACCAAGATCTCCGAGACACCAGGGAGCCAACGAGCTTAACATATTCATTATAATCCCCCCTGCACTCACGCTAATGCTCCGGTATCTCTAGCCCGGCTAAAAGCAGACTAGGAGAAACTCCATTGAATTTTCGGGGGGCGACCAGAACTCGGCTTTACGGAAACGAAACGAATGGAAGTGCCTTGCCGGGGCGCGCTGGTTTTCGGGAACGAATGGGCAATGACCCACTGGGACAGGACACCGGAAATGCTTTACGCGGTGTTTAATACTTCACACCGCGCTGAAGCCCGTCGCATTTCGAACTGTTAGCAAATTACTTACAAGAAACGCTACTCGAATGTCGCTCTCACGAACGCCGTGAAATTCCGCAAGTTACAGCACCGCAAACATTAAGCTCGCTACCTTTTCAACGGTTGAAAAATAGGCGACATTCAACAATTTTGACTTTCTAACACTTCTGTACAGGGTATACAGAAATTATATGTCGAGATTCTACACCCTCGATTTGGTGGAAATTGATGTAAGGAAGCAAAATTAATTTCAAGGTTAATTTCAATTAATTTCAGAAGGTCAACAATTTCTTTTTATTGCGTCTTATACCGTAGGTGAAAACTCAACCGTTCTCTTAAAAAATTATGCTAAAGTTCCTTCCTTTGTATTATTTATTCTACAAAAAACCGTTTGTGCTATGAGATATATCCACCTGGGTTTTGTAATTTTACAGTTTTTGGTGCACTGAAAAAATTATTCATATTCCGGAATACTAGAAAAGGTCTTACGTATTAATTTTAGATAAGAGACTCCGCTTTATCTCTTGTTCATCTGTTGAGAGGGCTAAATGGTTCCGTTTTCGTTGTTATAAAATATACATTTGAGCTTCTCTCTGCTGCATTTTCACTTCCATGCACCGCTTTTTCCAACGAGCCAGTTATTTTCGCTTGTTTACGCTTTCTCCAGAGACCTTCATAAATTTCATATTAAAACGCACGTTTTGTAAAGGTTTTCCTTGAATCTTCTGCTTCCCTCCTAACCGTATTGAAGTAAAACCAGGTTCTGGAAATGCTGTGTTATACGTTAAACTGTTTGTGTCAAGCTCTGTTTTATAATCTTTTTGTAGCTTTCGCTGTTTTCCTAGCAATTTGCTTCATTACCTAAATCAACAAATAACCTGATATTGGAAAAATATAAAAGCTAGAGTGAACTGCATTAACCCCTTGCCTTACAATATCGTGTCTGACACGTGATGAAGATTCTGAACACATTCTGATAAAAATGTATGTTAATAATTTCCTTTAAACCGAAATAAAATTCTACTTAGGTTTTGTTAATATACAACTATTGGAGAACATATAGGTATACAATTAATATCAATATTTTCCATTTTTAGGAAATTACGATCTACCAAAAAAGTTCTAGTCACTGAAACCGTAAAATAACTCGTATAGCAAGGGGTTAATGTCTTGATTTAAGAAATCGAGAGCTTTAGGGTCTAAGAAAATTGCCTATCCCCTCCACTGCGGGGCATACGCGTGTTTATACTCGCTGTCCCTGAATTCGATCCGTAAGGAGATTCGAAACGCACAATTACCGTTCCATTGGCCATCCAGTTGCGTATAAGTCCTTAACAGGATGTCACAGGATTACGCTACACTGAATGGAAGGTGTTCGAGGCATTGTGGCGCAATGGGATGTAACGCTCATTATGCGTGGGTCGTCGTCGTCTCTGCTCGCGAGTTAAGGGTATCTCGCGTATTTAACGTGTACAGCACAGCAGAAATATGTTCATGGCGCTCGGAGTTTCTACAATACTTTGTGTCTTCAATTTCCCGTCCCCTGAGCGCTTCATCGTATCACTTCCCTTTTAAATGCTTTTTTCCCCTTATTACGCATTCAACCATGATTAGACCGAGTTTTTCACTGAAATTTTCCATGCACCCCTTTCGCTAATTAAAATTACTCCCTTGTAGATTTTATTTTTGATCAAGTGAAACGTGCAATTATCTGATATGCCAATGTCTCTCAATTGCCAGTTAAATGAAATTATTCATTTTTGCCCATTTTGGTATCTTTCCTGTGTACCCACGTATTATTAATGCATATTTATATTAAAAATTTCTATTTCTTTTTATTACAGTTGATCCAAGGTGTGGCTGATCCTCCAACTAGGGGTGCTTCTAAATTTTAGAGTAAGTTTACATGTTTTTAAGATGTAAATTCATTAAAAGGTTCCATAGAATCAAAGTAACTTATTTAATTAGGCAAAAATTTCAGATGTACGATACTCTGTCGACCTCCTTGCATTTTGCAGATCCGAAATTTCATTTTTTAAATTCGACTGAAAGTGTTAATTTGTATCTAGAATTTCGAACGAAGTACATTTTTGTGTACCCATAACACAATCCAGACTACAGAGGGTTAAAGATTGTGGAGGTTCACTGACGATCATCAATGCCATGTTCCCTGGATCGCAGATCGAATCTTTCGTATAAAGTTTCCTGGTTCATCTGACGAATCAGGGGAACGATACGGGAGAGAAAAGAGAGAAAAAAAGCCGAAGGCGAGGATTCTTCGATATTCCTCTCATGAGCCAACGAGTTTCCTTCTATTTTCGGGGGGACGAATTACATAATTCGCAAACCGCTGCCGTCTCCATTTTCCAATAGGGTATTGGTAATAGGGGAAGCCATGCATCAACGTATCGCGGTTGTATCTGAGCGCACGTTGCACGAAGGAAATCGACTTGCACGCCTGTCTTACCAAATTGGAGCCGCGAGTTACGTCAAGCACAGACAACCGCGACATACATCATGGTATTACAACCGGATCTGGGTCTAACAGATGTAGAGAGCTATCTCTGACTCGCTGGGGAAAGCCATTCTTTCTACCTGCTCGTGTTCAGCCTCCTCTCTCGATCTCTCTCTCCCTCTCTCGACCATCTTTCCCTTTAGAGTCCTTTTGATCCCTATAAAGAATCACTTTATTCAGAGGTTATAGTAGTTTTCTATACCTTCCTGTGATCAATTTTTGTTGATACTGGGGAAGACAAAGATCTAGTTACAGTCGGAGGCACTTCGAATAATAGGAACATCTCTTAGTTACATTAAGCTCATCATTAGACTGCGAATGTTCCAATGCATTTTCCAATTTTTGTCGACAAATTTTAAAAAAGTGGCATGAAATAAAATCATATTTTTAATGGAAACAGCCTTTGTAGATTCAAAACAAATTGAACAAAATTCTATCAAATTTTATATTCTAGCCTTTTTCGAACATTTTTTCATAAGCCATAAATGCATAAAAAGATCCGCATCATTATCTCCGCCGTTTTGGGGAATATGAAAAAACTTTATCAACCAAAGTTTCTCAGTATAAAGAGGACGACAATATAGCAGTAGCAGTGTATTTTTAGGTGAAAGTTTAGGTGAAATTTTTCTATACTAATGAAAATGTATTCACACCATACATGTACGTCGAAAACAACTTGAATTTCGTTGAATTAAATTTCTCCTATTACTTCTTCAGTTTCGATTTTGCATCGCAGGCTACACTAATAATAAGAATGTTCCTGGTGACAGACATTTCCATGAAGCGACAGCAAGTAATTTTCGGCGAGATGCGACCGAAGTTTCCCACAATTCCTACGACCTCGTTAGTCGCATTCAAGAGAAGACGTAACCTCGAACAGAAACGAAAAACGAAACGAGATGATACCGAGTCGGTTCCTTTCACCGGAAAGATAGAAGATCCATATTCGAGGGTAGAGGAGCACCATCAAAGGCGGCCGACACAAGAAAAAATAACAAGGACCAGGAGTCCTGCTCGAATAATCGTAAATCGGCGTTCGAGGATTCTCGATCCGTCGTTATTTGCAGAACTGGCATAATTTCGCACTCTAACCTCGCGAGTCGAGTATTCCTCGTGGGATCGATCGATAGCCTTTGTACTCTTGTCACGGGCTCGCGTCTACTCGAGAAATTCCAGTTATCTCGCAATTCCCGCGAGGATACCGCGCGCGGCTGCTGCTATAATCCGTAAACTCGATGATATAGCCGCGACCATGATCGCGGATCCGAATCTGCTCGTTGAAGACTCGCGAAAACGGCATGAAAGTCAATCTCATAAAAATGTTGAAACTGAGAGACGCTCGCTCGCGACGGCAATGATTTCGTGCCGTAAAAATCGCGGTGATCGAGAGGATCGACACTGTCCAAACACTACCAACCCCGGCATCACAACATAAAATGTTATGGGCATAACGAACGTGATCTTTCCGAATTACTCTTTTGTTTGCGGGTCGCAATTTCTTTTGCGCCGCGTTCTAGAGGCATTAAAAATGTTCGTAATACGCTTGGAACGAGTGTGGAATGGATCGTAAAAATATTGGCATGCTAAACAGTGATTACAAGACTGTCAGAAGCTGTTTGGAACATTTTGTGCGAGAGAATAAAAATTTTTAGCTGTTCTAGCACATCATTTGATCACATTTAGTGGATCATGATGTTAGCAAAGAATTACGTCAATCTCTCTAAAAAAGCTTGCGCTAAAATCTGAACAGTGAGACACTATAGTGAACCATGGAAGCCCGGAAGCCCTCATCGAGTCAGCCAAAGTCCTCGTTATCACCTCGTTATCAAAATATTCGCGAAAAGGCCGACACAGTTCTCCGAGGATTGCGTGCAGCAGAGAAGCAACGTCCATTGCTGGAATTTCACGTTCGAGAGTCAACGACGCGCGCCGTTGTTTAAAACAATCGAACACGGTATCGTTAAAAATTTACATGACGTCGATTATTAAACGTGTATAAAAGCTGACGGGCAGACGGGCTCGTGTAAACGAGCGATAAAACAGCCCGCGCAAGTGGAACGATGTGACAGCGATAAAAAAGCCACAAGCAAACGAAGCGGTAGTAATTTGACGCTGTTTTTAATTACTTGAGCCGGGAACGAGTTATTAAACTGCGGCGGAGGCAGCGAAGTGGCTGACGGTGTATTATATACTTCGACCTCCCGGTGAACTTAAGGGTGATTAATCTCCGAAAACATTATCGGACCTGAAAATAACCCCTTTTCCATTGTGCTCGTTAGCTCGATCGATCCGATCTTCTTCCGATCACCCAATAACCGTTCACTTGCAAAAACTCCGTTCCCTTTATTCGACGAAAATCCGAGGCTTTCCTTGCTGACACAGCGTATTATACAGGGTGGTTCCTCGCGACTTGCACACCTTGAATGTTATCTTTAGGATCTTTCCATTTAAAGAAATCAAGGTGACCTTGAAATCTCCGAAACGACTTCACGCACATAAAACATGTTTACATCACAATATCATGCAACTTTTGTACAACTCTTTCTTCCATATTATTACTAAGTACCAGACCACTTTCATAATTATTCGCACAACAATGCGGGGTGAGTGACGAGCAAGAAACATACAGACTTTATTAATCTAACTAAATTTAGAATAATGTTTGCTGGAAATGTCATTCGAGCGCAAGTGGCAGAAATTAAAAGCAATTTCTCTTGGAATCGTGTTTCTCTTCGCAGAACAATTGTCTGTGCGTACTTCCAGAAGTGAAATTTTACACTGTAATTTTGTGGAAGCTACGGGTTCTATTTAATGAGACGTAAGTCGAAATACCTGTTAGGGACAGGCGAGGCTGGCATGATTTCCAATTACAAATTTATGAAGCGATTATAGCAAAATAATGCAAAAATACTGATTTCATAATAGTTCATTTGTTATTGTATATGTAAGAAATCAATAGTCCAAGTTGGCTGTAAGGTGGAGAGCGAAAATGCAGATGATTAATATAATATTCCTGTGCATAGAATAACTTCTCTTTGCCAGAAATACCGTTCTGAGAAGTTGCGAACCCTTGTAAAATATGTTGGACGAAGTTTAAAATTCTTTGCATTAGTTGGATACGTACTGAAGGTAGAAGCTGTAAGTCATGAACAGGCGCGTTAGCCCATGCTTATTCCATCGCACGCTTATCCTATGAATCTTCCAACTCGATTTTCTTGGAATCGAGGTCTCAAATGAGAAATTGTTATTCTACGTTTCTGACGTTTCCATGAGAAATCGCTCTGACGTTCGATTTCAATACACATCCCGCTCTATACCACACGTTATTACAAAATAAGGTGAACCTTTCGATGTGTGACGCTACTTCCAACCTAAATTGAACGAAAGTCTAATGGAGCGATAATCTAATAATTAGACTGCGGATCTTTATGCATTTATAGCAAAATTGAGTAGATGAAATTCAAAATTGCAGGAAAATTTTGGAAATTGAAGATGTCAATGTATAATTTCTCATCTATTAAAATGATTAAGGGAGGAAATAACATTTTTGGATACTATTTCTTGCAATCGACGCAGACAATTTTTATTTTGCATAAAGATCCGCAGTCTACTAATAATTATCCAGGACGAGCGAGCAAAGATGGCCGTCGTCTACGACCAATTTCCATCGGGAACACGCAGCAGAGGCCAAACGCTGTCCAAAATCGCACAGTTGCTAGGGGATGAAACTATCCCATCGGGCGCAGGGTTGATAAGCCCTGCCGTCGAAGATCACGTGCAAGTGAGGGTTGCGTGATGCGTGGGGTTGCGTCAGGTGGCAAGATCACGTTCAAGAATGGATGTCGGCCGTAGCGTAGCCCGGTGTCGAGACCCGTCGCAAAGGCGGGTACAACATCGCGGGTAGAAGCTGGCTCCGTCACGCGGGTTCACATAGTCGAACGGCAGATCGTGTAGGGTTGTGTGCCTGGATGAAGGACGCCAAAGAAGTTGCCGGCTCGTTACAACGAGCTCTTCGTGCGCGGAATTCGCGAATACACGAAGATTCAAGGGTTCCTAACGTTCAAACGTTTGCCCCGATTTCGCCCCGTAAAACCGAGACCAGGTAAAACTTCCTGGCAGGGCCGCCGGACCACCGTCTTGCTTTTCATAAGTTTCGCCAGCGACGAAAGTTTGCATAGGAGGACTCCTCTTAACATCGTCGAGCATGGATTCCACGTGATACATTCTTCGATGGGGTTTCGTCATTGTTATGCATTGCACGAGACGTCAGCCAAATATGGATCAGCATTCGAACGAGACGCTGTCAAAGATTCGCGAAAGAAACCACCAGACAACCTGGAAACTCGATTATAAGGACAAGCGATGCGGAAAGTTGCAACACATTGGCAGAATCCCCGGCAAATTTTTGGTCGGGGGATATTTTATGGAAATCTGGGGATATGATGCAGACAGAGCTGTTTGTCTTGCTGAGACTTCTTACCATGATTGGGTTGAAATGACTTTTTTGAGTAAATGAAGGTTGGAACGCATCAAGACATCGATCAATTTTCTAGTTGCGGTGTGTTGCTTCGGCGGTTCGTCGACGAAAATTTTTCCAAGTTCCCACCGCTAAGAGGAAACGTTGTTCACCAGGATAAATTAGCAAATGTGCTTGTATCTCCCCGTGAACAGGATTGACGACCGGTTGCGAGAGGGATGGAAATAAATTTGCGTATCCCTTATTCCCATAATCGCGAAGCTGTTCGGTGAGCGCGCAGGATCGGCATGAAATTCAATTCGGTCGAACGAATTATTTATTGGGGAGCCGACGTGGCACGTGATCGCGGAGCGACGGGCGGCTATCGTTGAAATCGCGGAGGAACACGCGAGACCGAACCCTCGTCGTAACCGTTCGAATTAGTGGTCTTCTGCGGAAGAACGATCGATGGTAATTACGTAAGTCGAACACGGTAGTTTGGACACGATCGACTTCGGGTTTGCGCCGCGTAAATCTTCGGAGGAGAACCCCTCGACGATCCTCCGGGTTCTCGTCCGCGCCGATCGGGTCGGACGAGATTGGGCTTCCGAATTAGCTTTGCGCCGGATGGACTCTCCTTTAATCACGAAATGCTCGAATTATTACTTTTAACCGGGCTTTCAGCGCTGATTGTACTAGTTCGACATCCTTTTTATTGGCTCGATGGGAAAGCTTTTTCACTTTCCATAATAGAAAGCTGATGAAATTGTAGAGGCACTTAACTGCGCTGACTAAAACCTGTTAATTATTTGTTGGACAGAAAAATGTTGCAAATGTTTAATTTGCTGCTTTTTTTATCAATGCACTATTATTTGATCTTGTGGTTAAAAATGAATAATTCCTGAGATTTTGAGGGCAGAGACTCCAAGCTCGCGCGTGACTGTGTGTGAGTGCACACACCGCTAGGCACTTCTGATTTCTCAATAATGCAAAGACAGGGTTTCTTAGTAGTCAAAATCGCTAGATGAAAGATCAATCTAGGGTGCTATTTAGCATAAAAATCCGCAGTCCAATGATAATAATAATAACCGAGGCTCTCGCGAACATGGAGATAATAACGAATAAAGTCAAAGCTGAGAAACAATTACCGTTGCCTCCTCGAACTAATGCGATGAATCTCATTCACACTTTCGTCGGGGGGAATTCCATCGGTCGTTCGGTTTTTCGTTCGGCCTCGTAAATCGTGGCTGCGGTTTCCGGTGAAACGACCCGTACACAACGTTTCTTACGTCGCGGCGCGACGCGATGATTTCGATAATGCGCCGCACGAAACTCCGGAATTGCTCTAGCCCATTAGCCTCTCCGTAATTCATAGAACCATGAATTATTCCACGTGTTGCTCGAAATACGTTTAGTTAACTCGCTCGGAATAGTTGAGTCAAATTAATCGAGCGTAATTGTCCGAGTCGCTCGGAGCTGTCCGGCGCGAACGGAATCGCGGTCCACCGACGCCGAGATCTCAATATACCAGTACCAGTTTGTCCCGAAAGTTTATTTCACTTCAGTGTCCTGTTTTTCTGTAGCGTAGTCATTAAAAGCCATACTAATAGGTTTCCCGATACACAAATGGCCACAGGGCCTTCCAATAAGAACGATATTATCTTTCAATTGGCACAGCCGCCATGCTTGTTGTTCGACTGTCAGAGTCACGTGACATTGGTATCCAATGTTGCTCGACAACAGGGATTCTAACGGGGTTGCTCGACAAGCTATGAAGGAGACATAGTTGCTCAACGAGTTCGAACGTTGGAACTGTTAAAATCTATTGATAAATTTTATAAACTTCATTTTTAATTTCTGAGAAATGAAATAATCCCTGAATCGGTTCCTTTTATAGCAGTTACGCGAGAATACCTTAGCATTATGCAGAATCCGTTCGGTGAACGCGAGTTGTCGACGTCCGCGTTGGATGAATAGATTTCCGAGCACGTCGAATTCAATTATGGGGCGCGGCGCCGCGCGTTGCACTCGCCGTTACGCGTCGCGTCGACGTGCGGTCGCGTCGTTGCGTCCAAAAACGTCGATCGTGCTCGTCGAACGCGTATCGATGACCGGCGTAAGTGGGAACAGAGACAGCAAAAGAGGAAGGGAGATGAAGAGAAGAGGGGAATTTGCAGTAGCCGGGGCTACGGTTCGTCGTCGTTCATTGTTTCATTGAAGATCGTTAACCATCGTTAGCGGTTGTTCGTCCGCTTGTCGCGTCGGTTTGCGGGCCGCCGCAGAGCCCGCTAAACACGAGGCAAAACCGTTCTACCGGGAGGACCGCAATCAAACGGAAGCAAAAACGATCGTTCGCATGCCGATCGCTCGCGAAACGGAAACTACCGATCAACGGGCGCCGAGTTTGATATTGCTTCTGCTCCACGGAAATTCTCGCAGTGTAACAACTCGTTTTATGCGACTCTTAATCCTTTCATTGCGGAAGTCATTTGAAATCAACAAAACGAGATTAATTTCAATTCTTTTAACGTTTATATTTCCCTCACAGGCGGGATGAGTCGGATTTTCGAATATTTCGGGAACCCCGAAATTTTCCGTCCCGACCACGAATAAAATTCTCGGCCCGTCCCGACTTTTCGGGCCCTCGGCCACGTCTAGTGATAGTATTCACACGCCAGACTATTTGTTTATCGACGTTTCCATCTAGGCGCGAGCCAAACGCGATCGAAGTGGCTGTTAGTTGGTCGTGTTTGATCCGATTACAGTGCTCTTTGACACCCAAACTCCGAATCCTGATATCCTTCGTTATCAACGTGTAACGTGTACCTTGCGATTGCAGGGGACTAGAGTTTCGGTACTACGAGATGAGCCTTTGCAACCGAAAAGCGAAGACGCAGTCCTTATTGTGGCTGAGAACAGCCAAAGGAGCTTCCCCTGTTTCGTGGTACACGCTACGCGGATTAAAACTTTTCCATTTGATACGTCAGAGAAGCTGCTACGCTTCTCAGGTTTCGATGCCGAGGGAGATACACGAAATCAAGCGGTCCCGATCGATATGCGTCCATTAGAACCAAACTATCGGCTCCGTTCCATAAGTAATGTCGTTTTTCGACGCTAACTTTCAATGTAAAGCCTTCCGTTTGATCGACGTTCTCTTTGATCATCGCGCATCTATTAATTTATGGATCCTGCTGAAAATGCTACGACCCTCGATTGTTAGGCTGCAGTTTTGAGAAAACCGACAGCGGATTCTAACTGCATTACGAACATCAAAAAGTTACCTTCAAGAATATGTTTTAAAAAATTGCTAAGAATGGTCCGGTATCTTAGAGTCAATAACAATTACAACTTCCGAGACTCGAATCATACTTTTCCAGTAGAAATCGAATAGAGCCGATTACGTAGAGACTTTCTCGGGCATTACGTGCTCTCCCGGTCGATTATTCTCGCGCGCGGACAAATCATCGCTAATTCCGTCCCAGGCGACCAGTTCGCTGCAACAATTACACGGGAAACGCATCGTCAGCCGCGCCACACCCACCGAACGATAAATAAACGCGTCTTGTTGCCAAGTGGCACGCGTTGGACGAAGTTCGCGGGGCGAAGTTCCACGGAGCTCGTGCCGCTAACAGTTTCCGAAAGCCTTTTAAAACTTCGTAAACCAGTTCCATCGAGCCGAAAAGGAAGCGGCCCGGTAGTACGCGGAGCATGTAGAACACGTCGCAGCGACAAGATTACCAATCTCGAACGATCGTCGGGGCTTCCGCGATCCCGGTCTATTCTCTACGTCCTTTTCCGGCAGCTGTCACCGAGTAGCCGAGAACGCCCATCGAGAACCGCGAAATTACAAGCCGGGCCAGAGCTCCTTAAGGTGGGACGCGTTCGCGTGCCAATTTGCGGCGCGGAGATTGTGAGTCTCAAACGAGAAAGACCTCCGCAAACGAGATCCCCGCCTCTATTATTAGCGTTGCTTCTACAAGTTCACGGAGTCGTGCTCCGCGAACAGTCATTAGCGACGACAGAGTTTAGCTGGCGATAGAGGGTGTCCCGTCGCAGATGCTTTATTCTCTTTATTCTTTATTCTCTGTCATCCGAATCACTGCTACAGTTTCCAACCGATACAGATTCCGATGGTATCCGATGATAATGATCACGGTCTGTCCTTCTGTTACGTCCTAAGATGGACGTTTTAAGAGGTAATATTATTTTAAAGATTTATATCGAGGATAAAACGCAGTTTTCGAACCTACCTGCATTCACCGGCTTCGGTTCGGGAAATTGAAGATTTCTTAAACACTAATTGGCCTTGATTATTGGATTTGGATCGCAGAAGTCGAAGTTGGGTATTCTCAAATGATTTATGAATTGATTTAGAGTAAATAAACAAGAATATATTTTGAGTCACAAATGTCGGATGCACAGAGTTTGGAGCACGGAATCTTTTACTATTATTATTATAATTGTAATCTAGCTAGATCATATTCTCTACACATCCTCCTAGATAGTTAGTCACCAGTCTATTATTCATCGATTTTTTGTCCATTTCTTCTACGTAGTGTCTATCTTGGTTTCTTCTGGACTATCTTTTACATTCTTCAGTGATGAATGAATAGGTTTCTACGGATGTTTCGTTTAATTATTCGCTCGCATAATATATTTCGGATTATCTCATTTGTTTAATAAAATAGATTTCGCTGTATTTTTAAATTGTTCAATGAAGTTTTAAATGCAAGATGAGTTTATTAAATGTAAGAAATTCGATCATCAGTAGAGTCACCTTTAATCGTCTATATCTTAATCGTTCAAGTTCGATATAGCCAGCTGCTCAACTACGAAACGAGGTATTCTACTGCGCCGCGAAGTCGGATACGTGCCTCGGTATCTCACGAATGAGGCATCGGTTCAACGAAGTACGAGGGAGGCGGTAAACTTGTCTCGGTAGAAAGGTTGGCCCCGGTGAAATTGCACGTGACACGGGGAAGAAACTGGCTGGCGGAGTTTCCGAGCTGGCCGCCATATTTCTATCGCGGCGGATTAATATCCGTGGACGTCTTGTCGAGTCAACGTGTCTCGTCGAGAAAATGAAGTTGGCCGGACTGACGGGTCAGCAGGTGGCGGGATATCGGGCCGGACGGGCGGGACGGGCGTCGATCAACTGGCTCGAAGGATCCTTGCATGCGCGGAAACTAAATTCGGTTTGTCTATCTCCCTCGGCAGGACCGTCTGGCTCTCTGGCCAGAAGTGAATCCCGGCTACGATCTGGCAGAGTTCCAGCATCCACTTCCGATTCTCCGGCCGGCTGGCCTCGGAGATTCGGGTTTGACCGGCATCATTATCATTTCGGACTGGCAACACGCAGTTCAGGATATCCTGGGAGTTGGCCGGCGCGACGTCGATCATCACCGCGGAAAAACCTTGTCTGCTCCCTACACTGCTCGCAGGAAATTGAACGATTTACGGTTCCGATGGTTTTTCGGGACCTCGTTAGGGATCTGCAGCTCGTTCTTATTCGGGCGCCTTGGTTTCATTCCTGGGGGTAATTCAATAATTAGTGGACCTTCGTTCATTTATTGTATTCTTGGTTTCAGCTATTATATGAATTTCATATCCACCAAATTTAAAAAATCATTCTGAACGGACATATTCTAGTTCGGAAGAAATGTTTAATTTCCGAGTTAAAATAGCTCCCGGTGCAAAGGATTAAGGACTAAGGATTAAGGATTAAGGACCACGTACCGGAGGACAGCTGATCAATTTACACTAGATCCTCTCTGAGAGATAATTTTTATGACAATCGGTGACGATAAAAAAAAAGGGATTCGTTGTTCGCGAGACGCTGGTCTCTCGTTCGAAAGTTTACGCGAAATTCGGGAAGCAGGGCTCCTTTGGAAACGAATTCCTCGGTTCGACGGAGCGAAATGAAACCCGGGAACGAGAACGAAAGTCGGAGGAAGTTGGCTACTTGGCGGATCCTTTTGATTCGGTGAAAGGTTTCTGGGTAGTATCTTCAAAGAGAGTTCCCCGTTGGCAGAGCCGCGGCCACCGGACCGTAAAAACAGAGGAGGGAACTGCTGCTCGCTTTTAATTTCGCCAAGCTTGGCGTAAAGCCGCCATCATCCGAGGCGAACGTTACGTGTGTAGGGCCCCGTCCATCGACGTTGCGTGTGGTTTTCGGTCTTCGGAAATATCAGCCGCGCCTCGAGATTCCGGCTGTTCACTCCTTCGAATCGTTTCCTCGTTCGGATTCACCTCTGACGTGCAGTTGCCCGCTCTTTAAGCGCGGGAAGAACAGCCCCGTTGCTTTCCGGCCACCACCGTTCGCGGAACTGTTCCTCGAACCCCTGAATTGTTTGAGTTCAACTCTCCCGGAAGTTTCTCGCCCGCGAGTCGTCCTCCCGCCTCGATCTTTGCGCGCGGATTTCAGGTTCGGTCTGTTAGCGAGCATAATTAATTTTCTGACGGCGGGAGCTCTTCTTGCCGAACGTCTGCGGTATTGCAGCTCTCCTTGCTGGTCGAGGGTCTCTGGGTCGCGTGCACTATTTTATTGTTTCCAGCGTAAAATTGTAGTGAAATTTCACTTTTGAATTAGCACAAAAAGTGACATCTTCCTGTTATTACAGTATACGTTTGATTTAAGAAATTCTATTAAGCTTAGCAGAAGGACCCGGTCTGCTACCAGACTTTTTACCGGCGATGATGTAATCTCGAAAGAACATCGGCACTTAAGGATAATTCTTGACTCGAAACTTCCATGGGGAACCATCACAGGTTCCCGCGGAAAGCTTTAGCTACAATAGGAGCATCCAAAATGTTAATACCAGCCTTATCTAAGTTGCCGTACAAACTGAAACTGTTAATCTGCACATTCGACCAATCCTGCTATACATAGTGCAAATATGAGTCATCGGCAACTCCTTTACCCTACAGAGCTTACAGAATAAGGTGTAAATAAGTTCAAGTGGTCCTCTTTTATCCAACAAATGTAGTAATCCCCGCGCTATCTAGGTTGCCATACAAACTTCAGTTGTTGATCCTTAGATTCCACAAAATTGTGGTCCCCTTCCATCCAACAAAGGCAGTAATTCTACACAGACTCCTGGAATACGATTAATTGTATCTGTATACTAATTAAGCGTAGATCTTCTTGCTTAGACTATAAAAATATGATTCATGATGATGAATTACGAGTGGTATTAAATTGTTGTACTCCTTATCTTTCATTTTATCTCTCAGCCTTGTGCACTCAGTCAGCGAAATCTGGGTAATTAGGTGACCCCTAACTGCGATAACTAGCTTCTAACTACTGTGGCACTCAGATATTGCACAAGACATGTGCAATCTGTTTATCAAATTATTGTACCATCAAGTTCTCGCGGTAAATGGGCGCTAATGCTACGATGGCTTGAAACTGATAAGAAAATCCATTATAGAAGAATTGTAAAGACGCACTTGAAAAATCTGTTCTCCATCCTCGCTTCACCCCCAATTCTTGGAGTGGCAATTGTTGCGCACCGAAGGGTCAGCATCCTTCGTAGACCCTGTCACAAAGCTCTCCGGCCTAGCGGCGTTGATGATTCACTCCGCTTCGCTCAATAATCACAATCTCCTGAATTATCAATCAGACTTCCACGAGATTGTGTTTCGCACGCACGATGAAATTCCAGGCTGAGTGGAAGATTACTCTTTTTGTCCCTGTCTTTTCTCTCAGCGTTGTGCGAGAGATCCCCTTTCTTCGCGCCCTCCTTTATTATTACGCAGGCTCCCACGCCAACGACGACGGGCGAAAGTTTACCGGTGCCTCGGCATTCTGCGCATTTCGTCGATAACCAGCTATGTCAGGGAAATTCCTTCCACGTAGTCAAAGGACCACGACAGGTTACCGGCGCACACAGGTCGGGACCCTTCGTGCCGAACGCGCTATGGCTGCCAGCAGCGAGAGACTCGATTATTGCGGGGGATATCCGGGCGCAGGGCGCAGGGCGTCGGGTGCAGGGCGTCGCCAAGAGATTTGCATTTCTTGCACACGCTGATCAGCTCGGGGGCTAATCACTCGGGATGGCTCCGAGGTGTTTGAGACCGTGCGTAAAACAGGGAACGTCGGGACGGTTACAGGCTAACCGGCATTGTACCCTAACTGATTACTTCACTAGTGCATAAAAGGAGAGAAAGGTGGCAGGAGTGCACGAGGAGAAATGGGTACAAAGTTGGGGATAATGCAATTGAGATAGACATGTGGTGGAGATTCTAGGGGATATTATATTTTTTATTTTACATGTCGTTCGAAACGCTCCTCGCAGGAGGTACAATATCGTCCCTTAAAAAACGTCAGAGAAACATCACTAATGGCAGTTTCAGATAGCCCCGCCGTTTTCACGATTTACTTACTGCTTATCCCGAATTGATCGCCCACGGGGCTGGCAAATAGGGCACCGGAGTGGCGCACACAGTTTGCATATTTGCATAATTGTAGAATGATGATACATCACTCGCCGTTGCATTGCAAGAGGATCGCAGCGCTCTTCTTGTTCTGCACATGTAAAAATAAAGAGCTGAAAGCCAGCAAACGTCCGCTGAAAAATAGCAAACAAATTACGCCCGCATTGGAAATCTGTCTAAACTTATGTATCTCTAGTAGATATCCGTCAGCGAACAGAATCATACTGTTCCGCGATGAGACGCTGATGAAGGATGGCTCGATGTCCGATCAGATTTCCTCGGGAAGAGGATGATTCCTTGAGACGGACGACCACTCTTGGCGAATCCTTCTCGCGCCCAAGACAAGACGGAAGCTATTCGATTCGATCTCGGCTCGGGGAAATCGGTAAAGTGGTTAATTGAAGTCTCGGTGTCGATGATATTAGACGGTCTCTTCCTCGCAACGCGGCGGATTTTGCGGGCTAAGCCACCGGGTCCTGGCTTCTCGTTCCGATTCTTTCGACTGTCTTGTCTCCTTTTTTCTCTCTTCTTCTTCAAACGCCGACCTCCTCGGTCTTCGCCGCCGGTGCGTCCCCTTCATCCCCTTTTTCTCGCCCCTCTTCGCTTTTCTCGTCCTTTTGCTCCGGAAGCTTAATTCAATTTCGACGGGGCCGCGATCGATAAGTAGCGAATGGCGCGAGACGCCTGCTGAAACGACGGCCACTCGATGCAAGAAAGCTATTTTTTTTTATTTTCCTGTTCGAGCCTCGGGACCCGGGGTTAATGCCGCCCTCGGCCACCCCATGCTTGACCCATATTTTCAGCCTGGCGATCGAGCGTCTCGTTAAAACGCGCGGGGTTCGATAGCTACTCCTTGCTCAAGGTCGATCACCCTAGGCCGATCGCTCGATCGTGAAGAGTATCGTCGCAGACTCGGCGGGACAGTTTTTAGAGCTCTTTGGCACACCCTGTTATGCACACGTCGCTGGGGTGGACTCTATTCTAAGTAAGGGAGAGCGATTTCATGATTATACCCTTCATAGCAGCCGCACAGCCTGCCTAACATGATCCACAATGATTCAAACAATCTTTAGTGACCGGTTCTTTTATTTGTCAATGAATTTTTAGAGACACTCCATAGAAAATGATTGAATAAATATTATTTCTTGTACTTTATTATCCTCCACATAAATAGAAGAAAATCGAACATTTTATCTTTTTTTGGCAGGAAAAGGTTTTCAACACATCAGAAAATTTAGTTCCCACGAGAACAACTCTCCCCACTCCCCGTGACTCTGTAAACTATTACTCGTTAGATGCTCTGCTTCGCTCTAAGGGCTGAAATTCGCACCCCCTACATACTGAATCGCTAACTCCTAAGACCAAAGTTATCCTCTACCACTAAAGCACTATAACCGGTTTCCCCCGCGATTAATTACCACAGTTTTGACAACATTAGCCTACAAAAACTGAGAAACCCGGTCTAAACACACCTCCTGCAAACTACCCTGCCAACTTCCACGAGGATATCCTGCTCTCGACACAACCGGAGAAAAAAATTCCAAAGCACATCCCGAAAATAATCTTGGAACGTCCTTTAACCGGGGGTTCGAGGCTTGACTTGAAGAAAAGGAAAACAGTGTAAACTCGGCTCGACTGTTGTTGCACACTGACACGGGCGGGAGGTAACTGTTCGCTGGAGACTAGGTGGTTGAATATTGTATGAACTTCGGAGTGGAATTGGAAACTGGCAAGTGAGAACCGGGCTATTTATTAGAGTTTGGTGGCTGTAAAAACTGGGCAGAATGACTTCAAGTGTGGCGCCAACGTGTTTTAATCCTTTGTTCTATCAAGGTTCATTTATTACCACTGTTAAGGGTGGAAATTAATTTTTATTCTTCGCTTCTCACAATCGACACAGTACATTTCTATAGTGTTTAACAGTAATACAGTAAAGTCGCGATTCTTGTCAAACAGCCTGAAAACCTGTCACTTTTCATTGATCTTGTCATTGAAAAGAACAAGTATAGGTGCTCGGGAGACCAAAATGGCGCAGAGTGCATCAGCGTGAGTTCCGTCGGAGATCGGACTCGGCGACAAGGGCCTGCCGCGATCACGATAGTGGTTCGAAATAAACCTGCTCGCAATTCATGGGACCGTTGGGGGGAGGGGTCGTAATTATTCGTCGTGTGTAACGGAGATCGTTTCCGGCGATCGGGGTGAAATCGGCGTTCGGATCGCGGCGCGGCGCGGGTTTCTCTCTCTCGTCAATTTTCCACGCGTCCAGATTAAGTTCGGTGGAACATAGATTACGGTGACGGCCGGGTTGCAGCAGCTTCCGCATCCGGGTGTTCGGGGCCGACGAACCGTAACGTAATCCTATCTCGCAGCTCGTGGCTCGATTCGTCGCCGACACGACTCGCCGTCCCGTTTCTGTCGCGGCGCATAAAACACGACGCTCTTGACGCGATTACCGACGTCGAGTTACCGGAATTTCGTCCGTCCGCCCGCCCGCCCGCCAGTTGCCCGTTGCACCCGTTGTCGCATTATGCGCGCCCCGTCGCGAGAATTGCCGATCGAATCACGAGTGACCGATGCGAGCACCGATTCCATTAATCGAGCCCATCGGACTCGGTCCGATCCGCCATCCACTTCCTATTAAGATGTCTGCAGTCGGGTTTGCCTCGGCAAACTGGCACTCGTGCATTAACCAGCGCGCGGCTGCCTCTTTGTCAATCAACGCTCCATATCTGTGTGTAATTTCGCGATTATTCGGTCGCGAATGCACCGTCGAATTTAGTGATTTCGAGGGATGAAAATCGGGTGTTTGGAACTATTCGAGATGCTCGATCGTTTGAGTATGGGGTGTGTTTATTTAGGGGTGGTTTGCTCCAGCTACTAGCATTGCAGAGAAATTGCTAAATGAGGGAACTGTCTGTCAAAAAGGAAGAACGTTAGTTAAGGAATAACATAAAATTAAATGTGGTTTTTGTTATGTAATTTAAGATTAAACAATCCGAATGTTCTAAACCAGTTTTAAAAAAACTTGATGTTTACAATTATCGCAGGATACACTAGCGAAAGTGTACAGAAATTCTGTTCAGGTCTTAAGAGACCTCAATACATATGTTAGTTAAGGGTTAACCCTCCGCCGGCAATAAAATATCAAATTATTAAGTCAGTTGATGGTAAACAATTTTAACAGCGATTTATTTCATTTTTGTGGGTATATTGGATGAGATTGGATATTTTGCTGGACAAGTTTTTTTATTTGTTAATCTCTTCCTACGGGATAGGGAAATTTGAAAATGGTGGCAGAGGACGCAGCTGAAGTCGAGTGGTCGTGCAACCGTTAGGAGAATTTATGGTCGTGTTCCTGGCGTTCGGATTTACACTGAAAGTGTGCGATAAAGTCATTTTTGAAGATTTCGGGCTCCTCGCTTTCCATATAGGATGTAGAACGTGTTTCTGACGATGCTATTGTAATAAATATTTTGAGAGACGGATATAACTTTTACGTTGACGACCGTTTAACAAATTTTTATTTTGTTTTTATCTTAGGGAATGTTTTAGGCGGTGAAATAAATTTTTCACTTCTTTTGGAATTTGTAAAATCAGCTATTATGCGAATTTAAAAATCAAATTGCTTTATTTCGTCGTTCACCGAATTTATTTTCTTGATTAGCGTTTTAAGGTAACAAGAATGTTTCCAATGATACTTCATATAAATACCGTAAATATTTACAGGTTCTTTTAAAAGAAATATGTTAAAGTTGAAACCTCTGTTTTCGAATAATTATGAGCGGTGGCTGCACTAAATTTGGCACGTCACGTTTATTTTCCACAAAGGACAGCCCATTCGTTTCACGAGCTTTACAAATAAATGTTCCACATTTTTACTGTGCTTTTTACAACCACAGGACTACAAATATTTACATTTCGATCGCCAGATGTTGCTCAACCGCATTAATACAGACCTTTATTTCCTACATCAATAATTTCACTGTTCTACAAATAATATAAAAAAGAACAAAACCCTATAGAAATTCCGATTTCATTAAAATCTGGCCGACAGTAAAGGACAACTTTAAAGGAGGCAAAACAGACAACTTCATCCAGTTCTTAAGGAAAACAACATTAATATTCCAAAATAGTAAAAACAACATTAATAGCCAAAATAATAGTAAAAATCTTTTTATCTTTTTTTGAAATGTTTAAACGAGCTTAACTTTCTATTATTGTAAGCTAATAGAGATTTTCCAGCAAAATCAAACAGTTTTACGAGTCATAAATTTTTTATTATAAAATATATTCAGTGAATAACAATCGTAAAACAAGTAGTACAGTCATTGGCACATTTGCTAACAGTCATATGAAACTGACAACATTGCTTTGAAATATAAATAAGAAGCAATAAAAAATGATTTTCTATACCAGGAAGTGCTAGTAACTACTGCAGTGCCAGCAATAGTACAGTTTACCCTATAAGAAAAATATATATAATTATTACATTACCGATGCACATACCATGATCGTATCTTATTTCTCGTTTGTATTATAAAATATCAAAGATATTTGTTCTCCTTGAGACTGATATTCATGTTTCCATTGTTCCTTCAACTATACTTACTGTAATTCGAGTCATGCGAGCTCTCCTTCCGCTCTTAGTCTTCTCATTGGAATAACAAACTTCATTTCTTGTTCTATGGTGCCTGGAGAATTGATTATGACAAAATGGTTGGGTGTAATTCAATGTTGCCGAATTCGTCGCGTTTCGTCTTTGTCGTGCATGTGTTCCGGTACTGGCAGAGAGAGAGAGAAAGAGAGAGAGAGAGGGTATTCTCCACACTGGTATAATTGGAGATTTTGGTGTAGAAGCAAGTCCATTTTTTAGTGAAAATCTATTTGTTAAAATTTTCAAAAATCTGGACTTACCAGTCTTCGATTTCACACAATATGAAAATTGAAAGAACACAACTTCAAAATGCAATTAAAAAGAGAAATAAGTTTCTACTTGGTTCCCGTGTCCTGCAATTTATACGAACAATTTTTATTGCACACAAAGATCCGCATTCTAATGGCAAAATGATGAATCCGCATCAACTGAAGATGCCAGTTCGAGTAGGCTGCATACTGAGGCAGGTAATCGAAGGCGGAATTGGAATAGCTTCCATCGAGTTTCATTATCCGGGACGAATATTGGGTAAAGATGGTTCCCAACTTGTATCCACTTCCACGAATAACATAATTCGATCTGGGAGAGGAAATCCACGTGGTAAGTGTAATTGTTTCGCGACAGATATAGACAGACCCTGAACTTCCGAAGGCACGTGACCAATTAAACGGATTTCCGGCATATCCGGTGTTAATTGCGATCCAGTCACAATTATCCTGTAATTACTTCCCGAGTCACGACGGTCGCGCACTGTTTCGACGTTTCCCCGATATCGTACCGCAACAAGAACCTTAATCCGGAAACCACTCCTTGATAATAGTTGTGCAGGAACGTCATTGTGTCAGGTGTTTCCTTGTCGCAGATATAAATTGATAACTCGGCCATTTTCTGAAAGGAGATCTTCAGCAAAGTTATCAAACCTTACCTTATCAATTAACACGTTATTATACTGGACTACAACAACAATTTTATTTCATTTTTACCACAATAAATCTTCCAATCAATCAAAGAATTTCTTCCCCTATTTTATTTTTCATAAAATTGGCTCCCAGACGCATGAAATTATTTTCTTGGAATATTAAACAGAGATATGTTACCCTTTCATTTGATGCATATATTTTTTCCTTCATTGTCTCAAGGAAATTTTTAACGCTTCGACTAAATTTTCAACAATTGTTTGACTTAACTTAAAAATAAATTTCAATTTTAACTTGAAAATAAATTGTAAATAAATTGATGCATATATTTTTGTTAAAAAAGTATTCTTCATTTTCTCGAGGAGCCAAAATTTTAAACTCTTTCACTAAATTTTTAACAATTGTTTTTAACAATTTCTAAGTAAACGAAATTTTATTGGGATCTGCGAGATGTAAGAATGTTATTAAATAAATTGTTTTAATGCTGTTTTATAGGCATTTACGTTATCAGCAACTTTTCTTGAAATATTCGCATCGAGGAGTCATATATATCGCGAGCCTGTTGCGAATCATTCTCGCAACTCACTCATCGGTGTTTTCGCGATCGAAGCAAACGAAGAATATTTTTCACGTTTGATTTAATATTCCCCGGACAGTTCGTTTCACGCGTAATCTGACTCGGTGCCGCGTAAATTTCGCTTTATGCATGCGTCTCTGATTTTCGCATCCGCGGTACGTTATTCCCGTGGTGAATCTCGAATTCACGGGATTTCCGCTTTAAAAGAAAATTATATGCAGCGTGGACGGGCAGTCGCGATCGGCAGCTGGTTATATCTCGCATGCAAAAATCAGTCGGAAAGGTGGAACAACATTCCTGCGACGGCTTCGTTCGCGAGACAATAGGATCTGAACGTTTGCTGGTCATTCGTGATATTGAACGGGGATTGGGGAACGTGTCTGTACGTGGTTGACCGTTTCTACTTTTTCGAAGACTGAATAAGCACTTTCATACTCCATTTTTTAGAACAAAACTGCTCATTCTACAGTCTTCTCGATCCCTTTTTTATGCAGTGTTTTATCTCTATCATTCTGGAGCTGCGATGCTTCTAGAATATTGTTATTAGAGAGGGCGGATCTTTAACCAAAATAAAAATGTTCTACTTTAGTTTCCAAAAATTAAAGTAATGCAACAGTTTAAATTGTTTCAATGTTTTTAAAAAATAAGTATAAGAACATTAACCCCTTGCCTTACGATTTATTTTACGGTTTCAGTGACTCGAACTTTTTTTGTAGATCGTAATTTCCTAAAAAAGGAGAATATTGATATAAATTGTATGCCTATATGTTCTCCAATAGATGTATATTAACAAAACCAAAATAGAATTTTGTTTCGGTTTAAAGGAAATTATTAACATACATTTTTATCAGAATGTGTTCAGAATCTTCATCATGTGTCAGACACGATATTGTAAGGCAAGGGGTTAATAATGAACATAAATAATACAGAAATAAAATAATAGGTTTAGATCACGTTTTATCATCAAAATAGCTACACATTAAATTTATAAAAAGCATTACAAATCAGAGCAGCAGTATCGAATGGAATCGACACATCGTGAATAATGTAAAAATGCATTTTAAATCCGAGAAAAAATATTTACGTAAAGGAATCGACATATCGTAAATGATGGATTGCATCGATTGTGGTTCTCGAAGGTTTCAAAATTTCAATCCCAACAACGCGCTTCGTGTTTCGGAGAGCTAACGAAGATTGACACTGACGAAATAAAGATTTAATTGAAAACAGCAGAAGCTTTTCGAACAGCGTGAACAACACAATGTTTGATTAAGTTCAAATTCATTCTCTTCAATCATGATATCTGTTTACCTTAAACATGTTGTTTGGGAAATCCACAAATTTTTCACAAGCGATTTCATTTTATTTCACTAAATTGCACTATAATTACAGACTATGTATTACTGAATCATAGTAAAATTAGAAACGTGTTATAATTTATCTTATTGATTAAGTGACTGTCGATTGCCATTCGTTAGTTAAATTTAAAAGGAAAATAGATAAATTAAAATAAAGCATTTTTCTTTAATTTAGTGGGATTTTCAGTGAAAATGATAATTTATAAATTAATGTTTACCAATATATCAATATATTTCATCCTTTTTTATAATAAAAGACCGAAATAACCCAATGTACAAGGATCTACTTGAACGCTAGAATTTCAAAAAGTTCTTCAATTCAATAAAAAATCGCTCGGGCCAATCGACCAGAGTAATTGCGTGTTCAACTGTACGGTATAGCCGCGATTCTTGCCGGACGAAACTTCCGAGGAACGGGGTCCGAAACTCGAGAAGTCAGTCTAATCATCGAGATTCGTTTCGAAAGACGATAAGCCAAGGGCTGAGGCAATCTCGGCTTGCTCGTCCGATGAATCCTCTGAGTAAAATTTTCGTTTGGTCTCTGTGTGCTGTTGGGCGAGTTCGCCATCCGCACGGGGGCTTTCTCGCGAGCTGTAAAGACGAGGAAACGTGTCGCTTTAACGAGGAAGCGGAGGCTGCATGGGAATGATAGCGGAAGTGTTCGTACAGACTGACCACCACCGTCACGGTGTTTGGGTTATTCCGGAGAAAAGCGACAGTCGTCCGCGTGTTCCCGTTCCACGGCATCGGCTGTTTTACGAACGACTGGAATGTTAGTTTGAAAATCCCGTTCCTTGGACGGACTCGGGTTAACTTCTGTTTAAACGCGCGACACGCTGCACGTTGACTCTTCCGTTCCCGGACACGGTGAACCTCGACCCTGTCTTTTCACGAATCGTTATTTTCTATTTTGCAAACTGACCTCGCAACTTCCGAGTTTCGCGTCGTTGACCATGTTTCCACTCGTGTAACTGATGTTTTTATTTTTAAAAGAAAATAAACGGTTCTTTTTCTCATTTTAGTTTTCTATCTTAAAAAATATACGGCAAGCATCTTTTTCTCATCTCTCACTTCTTCCCTATATTTTCCAACAAATATTTTAGATAATAATAAAGATAATAAGAAATATATCCTATATTTTCTAAATTTTAATTATTATTCGTATATTTCCTAATCTTTAAAATTTAAGTGGGATAATTATTCTCCGATTTCGCTTCTAGAGTTGTCCATAATCATCCCACAATTTCTCAATCTCTTGTTTCCAACATTTATTCAAACAGTATACATATGTATATGTATATTTAATTTTGCATTCAAATATTATCTTATAATAGCTACATGTACTTGTATTCTTCAATTTTGTTGAAGATAAGTAAGTGTCCGGGGATTTTTGGACGGGGATGTATGTATCTTCTGTGGTTGTAAGTTGACAGGCTTGAATAAAACAATATTTTATGTACTGACTGTAATATTGACTGCCACGCTTGTTATAAATGCATAAAATCCGCAGTCCGATTACGATTGGCACAATTGGTCTCTGTCAAAGAACAATCACAGGTGATGACAAGTCAGTCGTGCGCTAGACGAGTTTAAAAGCGAATCTGCCCGCGATCGCGGGTCAGGGGACATCGAACGATGCAGGGCGAGGGATCTACGGGGTGGAACGTCCTCGAGTTGCTAATTAAATTCGTTACCGAATTGACACGCGACCAGACGTGACCGTTTATCCAAGCACGACGGCTCCCTGACCAGCGCGTCGACGGAATATTCCGACGGTAAGTGATCTAATTGTCGGCGATTCGAGGGATATGGATGAAGGACGAATCGCGGAACGACCGTGCAACGGTATAATAGGATTCGCAGCTGACGCCGGTAATAGAAGGATTTCGAGTAGACCTTCCTCGACGGTGGACTAATTAACCTCGTTATTTCGGCCGTCCTGACGGGACACACCGCTGCTGCCGGCGACGTAACGCGAGCGGACACCATCGAGCTAATGGAAGACACCTACGTTTACAGTCTTGTCCTACTCTACCATCCGTACGCCCCATCCTCTCCACACAGCCCCGTAATAATCGACGTTCATCGGGCCCGATGACTCTACACCCGCGAGATACACGTTAATGATCCCTGTTGTTCATAATCCTCGAGCAGACCATTAGCACGCAAACTCGCTCGACGAAGGCCGGGCTCATTGCGGATCGAATCATGCGTTTCATCGACGATTCCTCGTTTGAACGGTATCACCTCACCCGAAAATTAAGCGGGCCTTGGTCGGCGCGGAATTCCTTCACACGGGGTTGTTCCGAGTCCGTGGAACAATAATTTTGCAATTTTTCTTTTAATATTCTAATATTAGCCCTTAGCACTCGAATGTTGACTCTGAGGCGACACTAAACATTGTATCTAATCAATTACTAAACATCTAGGTATTGTATAAGGTATTATACCAATTTCATATCCATAAAATTGAAAAAATCATAGGGAATGGAAATATTCTAGGTCGGCAGGAATGTTTAATTTTAAAACCCTTGTAACAAAGGGTTAAAAGTGTCGATGGGAATGAAGAAAGACAAGTTCTTAGAAGTAACAGGGTTAGTTTGAACTGGAGCTATAGAATATCACAATAAACATATTCATTATATTACGTGCTTGTATAAAGAAGTTTAGTCTAAAATTTCCGATGGAAATATATTTACAATTTTAATTGTTGTGAAAGAAAAAATTAGCAACAAGCCATTTTGATCCATTCAGCATCTAGTTCTAAAATTAAAATGCATGAAGCGGTCTAGTCGCATTGAACTTATTTTTTAAATAATTTTCCATCAACTCGAGATTTTTACGAATTCTAGTGAAGTAATGCTGAAGGGATTGTTTTCGAGAAGAACGCCCACAAAGTAAGCTCTTCCTCCCTTCACAAGGCTATTGAAATTTTTAAATATCAACTTCGGTATTGATTTTAAAGATTACTCAGCTGTAAGAGCTCTTTGCAGACCGCGAATCGTATGAAAGTTGTTTGAAAACTTTTTATATTAGGGAAAGCATCAATTACATCTTGAAAATTATTCAGCTCGAAACTACACTTTTAATCATGCTGGACATGATGACTATCGAACGGGTAAATATTTTCACGTCAAATATTTTGTGAATACGCGGAATACCATTCCGTACGAAGTGGAACTTGAAATAAATTATTGACCGCGAGGTTTGCCGACGAAAACACCGAATGAGGATTATTTCATGTGTAATTTTCATAATTTTCTAAAAACTCTTCCGAAGAGAGTTCCACTTCCTGGCATTGGGTTACCGAAAAGCTTTAACATTTCAGAACAATACTACTTTCCACCAACCAAATTTGCAAACACTAGAAATTCTTTTGTGCTTTCTAAAACGCACCTGCTCATTTTAATTACAGTGGTCGCAGTCTAATTAAATGGCGCTTACCTTGATCAATAAGTTTTATTTAGAGCGAGATTATGTTTTTCAACAACACAACGCAATCCGATGCGTATAGCGTAAAGGCGCAGAGACTCGCGTCGTCAATCCTCTCTGTATCAGGTATTCCGAAGCTCCATAGAATCCGCACGGTTTCCGTAATTAAAAAGTTTCATAGCGTAGATGCAGATTAACTGGTAATCGCATTAACGAACAATAATGCAGCTGGGGATTCCTCAATATTATCGAATGGTGTGCAGGGCCACAAAGGGTTCTCGGTGCGGAAGATCAAACCAGATGGGCTACAGAAGGACACGTCCGATCAGTGGGCGGCTGGTCCATCGTGCGCACGCGATAACGAGGTTAATTAGCTCACGACGCCTGTCGCCAGCTCGTCCTGCTGCTGAATAATTTATCGACCAGCATCAGGCGCGTGTGTACACGTGGTCTGCCGGTCGAGAAGACCGGCTGACGTCTAGGTCTGGCCGGCCGCGTATACACATTGTGATCCCTTGGCCCTCTCTCCTTATATCCGTGGGAAATGGTTCCGCCTAATTAATTAGATCGACCGCCTTACGTGTTTCCCGATAAACTCGTTAGCGCCGGGGCGGGGCGGACCGGCTTGAAGCAAAGGCTGGCTTGTTCCTGCTCTTGATTAGAGGGTGGTTCGACTTTATCGGGGGTTGAAACGAATTGTTTCTGATTAATGTTACTGCCGCGTCGCGTCGCTTCTATGAGCACGGTCCTAGTCTCGTTCCCCGAGGGTATGGGACAATTATTATCGTAATTTGATCATAGAGCCTGCTCCTAATAATTATCTCGCTGAAACGATCGTCTATTCCGGCGCCTCGCGTTACTCTCCGTCTTCCATCCGGGTCCGAGATTAAGCTATTGGGCTCTATCAGTTTTCTTTTACGGTGCCAGCACCGGAGCTTCCACCACGGCGACTAACTTCCACCCTGCGTTAATTGTATTAACTATAGATGCAAAGTGTACTCGACTAGACCCCCCGATATTTACCCAGTCTTCGAGGGCCTTCATTTTCTTACGCTCCCCCACGAACCTGGATAACCGCTCTCCTCTTCACCAGCAGACGCTCTTCCTTCTTCGGGGCGTGTTTCCGAAACTTTTAACCGATCAAGATACGTCCCGAGCAGATCGACCCCTGTTCCAGACCCTGCTCGATTTGAATGAGAACGTCTGGCCTGAGTCAACCTTCATCCCCCATGGTTATCGAATTTTCCGCAGTGAGCAGAACGGATTCCATATCAATTATATCGCGGTCGATCCCCATCGATTTCCCGTCCCGCGAACTCTCTTATTTCAGAATCATTCCCTCGCCGAGGAAATTAAATTACCGCACCATTAAAATACCGCTGAGGTTGGTCCCGGCGGCGGCTACCAGTTAGCGTCGCCGCGGAATAAGCTGAGTTATGGTTGCACTGGGAGTAGCTGCTCCACGGTGAACGCAAAGGGTCGCACCTGTGGCGTTCTTTCCTTCTCGCTTTATTAGCTGGACCTGTTAGATTGCATTAATCTAGGTAAAAAATTCCCTAGCTAGAAAATTATTTGTTCTCGAGATATTTTCAAAACCTATCTTTTGCCGTGGTACCCTAATAATTTTTTACGTAGAATGAACAAAGTTCACTTCGGTACGTCACGAGATATTTCCGTTCTTAGATAAACGAAACACCCTGTATAATGTAGAAAACTTGTATAGTATAATTGTAGTATAGTATAGTCTCTTTCTCTATAGCTTGATCTCTGTGCAAAGCTGTTTGGCAGTAAAGCACGTTCAAAGCGGTTCGAGCACACCTACCTGCATTAGGCGATCTGTTGTAACCCTCGTGGTCCTCAGCACTGTCTTCCAGGAGGTGATCCATTAGTCTTTCCCTGGGTGGTTTCATTAGTCTTCCGTTCTGTATCCGGTCCCCAACGATCGATTCACGCGTCAGAATCGCCGCCGACATACGTCAGGCTGTCTCCTGACTTGACTAAGTGTCGTTCGGCCGCATTGCGAAGGCCAAAGTCCTGAACACAGGACACTCTCGTTTATTCTTGCTGAGTAAACATGGGACCTCAATGGGTCCCACAATTTATCTGTAGTGATAAATAGGTCTCTTGGACTGTTAGCATAATGCTTTGATGTTGGTCCAACTTGGTTAGCTACTTTCTCGTCATTTCTTCCTTGGATTGGTGGACACTTATCGGTGGGGCTTGTGGTTTATTCGAGGAATTCACAGAGATCAGATGATAATTGTAGGATTGGGGACATGATGCAGAGAATTCAACAGTAGAATCGTTCCACTTAAACAGGAATGCTACAATGATCTCACTAAAACGGCTCCAGTGGTCCTATCAAAATGATTTAACCAATATGATGCCACCAAAATGGTTTCACTGAAACGGTCCCACTAAAATGGTCTCATCAAAACGAGTCGACTACGATTTCACCTAAATCGTCTTACCAAAGTGGTCGCACTAAAATGGCCCCATTAGAACCACCTCGTTGAAATCAACTCTGCTAATACGAGAATTCAAACGCTCGATTTCGCGAATTGCGCAACATATAAATTAAGACTGTACAAACTAGGACACCTGTGACGGCGAAATTTTCGATACACAGTGTATTCCAGCCAGTTTTCGAAATCCTTCTTGTCGAAAACAGTCAGCGCACGGAATGTGTCAAGAATAAAACGGTTATACCCGAAGTTGCCAAACTTTCGAAACCCGGTGAACAAAAACAGCGACCGCCGACGCATCGAATCGTAGAAACTCGGCGAGCATGTATGGCGCATCACGGTGACTGAGCAGAGAATAGCAAGGTTCGTAAATACGGGAGCGTGCGCGGGGCCAGGGAGCATAATAACATGATATTTTTCTGACTGTTGTGTCGCACGCGGTGCGGGGCAGCCTGGCGGAAATGAAAAAGGAGGAATCGTTGCGGTGCTCGCATGCCTTCCATTGGTAGATAGTACGAGAGACTTGTCCGAGGGATGAGCGTAACGTTCGCTGTTATTGTCTATTGTCTTTCTCGAATTCTTCGGAGGGTTTTTCAGCGGGAATCCACCGTGGACATCAGCTCCCGTCCGGTCTCGTATTTTCGAGTCGTATTTCGGAGTCGTTCGCTGTTTACGGGACCGTGATAATACTAATTGGTGCCGGGCGTACTCCGTTCGCGAATTTTCCGTTTATCTGCTCTCGGGAGGAGCGGTTCGAACGAGGTCCGTGTGTCCCGGCGATAGCGTACGGGAGAAACTTAGTTCGGTAACGATCGGGCCCATTAAGTATTGTGTAATTCAAATGGAACTGTTAGCGACGCCGGAGTTCCAGTTTCCAGAACCGGGTAGAGTCGTCGACGAGACCGAACCGACCCGACGGCGATACGCGAGCTACTTGCAACATGTTGCATTGTTCCATTGTGACTTCGTTTTCATCGCCAGTAGAACACCGTCTGGCAATTATTCTAATTAGTCGTAGGAATTTTCATTCCACCCGGTAATTTTCTAGTGTGCCTGGTTACTTGCGCTGCCATTGTGTGTGTGCAAAAGTCAGCCGCCGCGGATCTCCCCCTTCTTTCTCTTCTGGATCGATGTATCCCGTTAACCGGACCGATTCGATTATTGTCGCACAATGGGCGCCGATCGAAAGACGTTATCGGTTAATTGCTCGTCTCGTAGACACGCTGACTCATTCCCAATGACGAGCCCGTTTCGGCGCACTCGAATCGCGTCGTTACCAGAACCGAACTGCCGTCGAAGCAGAACCTTGCTCCCGGGACCATCAGACCACCGATCGAGCAATAATTCGGGTGATCTGGATCGCCAGCTTCATGATTTCAGGGGATTATTGCTTATTCCGATCGGTTATGATCGGCGGAGAACACGGTTGTACATTATCTTGCACGTCTTTTGACATTACGAGGATCTGCGAAAAATGTAGTTAGCGCGAAACAGTAGAAACAGTAGAAAATTTTAAGATACAGTGAAGCCTTGATCTAAGAAAGTCCTTCGGGCTCGTGTTATCATCTAGCAGTTCTGCTCGGTAAGCGGCTCGCGATCTCACTATAAACCAATCACTATAAATGTCTTTCTCCTGATCTCAAGCCTCGATAAATAGAGCGATCGCTCGGAATCGATGTTAGACACCAAGCTCAAGTTTAAAAAGAAACTGGCCCACTGATAATTTCATGAAAACCGCCGAGGCGTGTAACCCAAATGTCCACAGTTCGAACTTTCCAAGACGCTGTTAGAACGTCCATCCTGTAACCGACCACCGAATATGTTGAATCGATAATTTGTAATTCTGCATTGCTTGTTACAGGCAGACATTGATCGAAGAAGAGAGTGAGCCAGTCGAGGGAGGAACTTGAAGCAGCGTGAACGAAAACGGTAAGCGTTGAATTTTTCATCGAACGTGAAACTTTTTGCGGAATTTCGTTGAGACGAGCGAAACCCGCGGTCTTTACCATCTTAGCAGGTCCTTTAGCCTTAAGAGAACCCTAGGGGTGGCTCACCCCTCGAATCTGCTCCGCTTTCAACGTCAATTGCGCGAGCAGTTGCGCCTCAAGAAATTCGATCGCGTCGTTTAGTGCCATTTTCCAGGAACAATTCTTTTAATTCGAGCACTTCCACCCCCGATGGCCGTTGAAGCCAGAGACGGGTAGGATGAGGTGGTAGAGATGCTTGTTCCTTCGGACATGTTCATTAAAGTTCCAGTCGCGCGAGTCTGCGCTACTCCCCCGGGGGCTGACAGTTTTTATCGCGAGCTCGAGCCAACATTCCAGGAGGATTATACGAAACGAATTCAAGCACCGCGCCTTCACCCCTAACGCCGCGCCGCTGCCAGGCAAAACCGGGTGGTTTTAGCATGGCGCGCAAGCTGTCGTGAAAAGTAAAATCGAAAAACTCTTGAAAAGCCCGAGGCCGAAAATGTCGGGCTGTCTGTTGTCGGCCGCCTGTTAAACAAGAGTTCCACGATGCCTGGTTAAGATAAATAACAAAACACCTCCGCCAGTGGTCCAGCAAGTCAGGACTTAAATCCTCCGTCCGGTCTCATCTGTTCATTAAACAACCTTCGGTACAACTTTGAATATCCGAACTAAACTTGGAAACATGACTGTTCGAATGTTAGAACAGTTACTCAATTATTCAATGCTTAGACTGAGATAACAAAGTGTCATAGAACTTATTCTAAATGGTAAAAAATTTGCTTTCATTTCCCCTTGAGAAAACTTGGGGTAGACTGATAAACTCGGCACCTGTAAACAAACTGTGCGACAGATCGAGCTCAAAATCTGCGTCGTAATAGTTTACAGTCCTACTAACTTCTATAAACAAACAATTTTTAATACGCGGGCAGTTTAAATGAGGATGGATGTCTCGGTACCTTTTTTACACAATGTATAACTTCAATATCAAATTTTGAATTTCCGACATTTTTGAAAAATTGATTTTGCAGTTGAAAATTCGGAAAAAATTCATAGTTGTGTGTACTATTGGGTAGAAGGTCGATGAATTTTTTCGTAATTTTTTGTTAAGCAGGACGGAGGAAATAATTCATTGAACCGTGCTCATCCTATAACTACCCTTGTGGTAGGACTTGGATGCGTATGAGGATTAACAACAGGCTACTATATGAATGCAATGAAATAGAACAACAAAGAAATACGATGTAAAACCAGCTCTACCTCCACAGGACCACATAAAGAAGACAATACCTCAAAGAAATGATCTTCACTGAAATATGAAGCCACCTACCACGCTAATGACCCCGAAGTCGAACGACGAAAACCAACGGAGAAGAAGAAAATAGGCGCTACCAACGTTTCCCGAGCAACTTTCGACCTCGGATCGTTAAATCCTGGAGATGTAACACAACCGCCAAATTTCCTGCGCTACCACGGACGATAAGTCAACGCTTGCGAATGGGCCAGCCAGCGTGAATCGCGAACCATATTTCAACTCGATACTCCGGCATTTTGGCGAAATAGGTGGAAGTCTGTTCGCGAAAGGAGTTGAGATCAGGTTCGGGAATCCGTGGTAAGAGCTGCCTTGCATCGAATGAAGGTGTTGTCTATTTTCTGGAATAATTTTCTAAATAAGTACTGTGAGCATCTCGCCAAAAGTGAAAATCGAAAATTGAAGAAGATCATCCGGTTTTGGCTGATCGAAGAGGCGCCATTTTTTATTGAATTTTGTATATCGTAATTTTTAAGCGAATAAAGACTAATTGACTTTCATGTGAAACATTTTTATCCTCCAATTACACCCACTCATTTTTGCCATAAATCCATAAAATCCGCTGTCCAGGTTTCCAACCTGGGAGACGCCAAAATTTTTTAATAAAAAATTAATTTGTAATTTCACTTTTTTGTAATAAAGCTTTTACTATTTAAAACTGTCTATATTATTATATCTACTAAAAAAAGAATTTTCGGGGAGGCGTAGTAGCATAAAGGTTGGGAACCGCTGGTCCAATGGTCCAGATGGACCATTTGTCAGGTATTTAATTATCCTAGCGAACAAAAATTTGTTATTTTGCACACACTTTTTAGAGCCACATTTCGGCCAGCTTTTCGGACTAAATACCCCGTTTAGTGTTAAATTGTAACCGCTTCTGTTTTATCTTCGAATGGGGTGCGAACTTTTGCACTCGTCGAATAGAAGGGTAAACGGACGAGTACAATAAGAACGGAACAGAAAAGTTTCGCGGCATTCAAACAATGCGGATCCGCTAAAAAATTGTTCGAAGCGGGGACCAAGACAGCGGGAGTCGGACAGGAAATGGCGAGGGTGCTAAAGGGGAGGAAACCGGATGAGGGAGGGTTGAACGCGGGAAAGCGAGATGCTTCAGAACGAATGGTAGGAACGGCTACAGAAAGCCAGCCCTAAAGCACCCCTTTTGAGGTTAGGCCCGTTGCTACCACCCCGGCATTGCCGAGGGGTTGCACGTACGATGGATTCCAAAGGCAGTAGGTCACGTCGCAGCGTCACTTGCTAACGGAAGGTGATTCGTCAAAGACGAGTCATCAGAGTCTGCACACGCATCTGGGGATCTTTTGATGTCATCGATAAAGCTTCCTGTGACTGATAAGTGTAACTAATGATGGCCTCGCGAGAAAAAGTGCGTCGGCGACCTTAAAGGGTTAAGCTGAGAGAGTGGTTTACGAAAGGTGGGGGAGATACGTATCTGAAAGCTCACAGTTCGTATCTAGAAGATTTAACATTATGCCAATTGGGTAAAATTATTGGTAATTATTACAATGAACTTCGATGAATAAGATATTTCCCTTTTTGTTCGATGATCTTTTGCCAAAAAGAATAAATAAGAAAATATTTTACTGATTAAAGTTCATCGCTTGAATAAAGAAATTCGGTTTTAGTTTACCTTGAAAAACCGAAATTACTTTCTTGCCAACCCAATATTTACTTTAGGAGCAACAACCCCGATGATCCAGCGCTTGATGTGCAGTGGTGAGCAAAAATATTCGCACATCCTTTATAAAGATATAATTTGTTAAAACTGGACGATTGAGTTTCTTTTTTTTTTTAGACTTGACGAGGATTAGTTAACTAGATGATGTATTGGACGAAATTGCAAAGGAAGTAAATATCGTTATTTTTAGGTATTTTATAGGAGCCTATAATGGTAATTTAGAAAATGCTTAGCAAAACTTATTTGAAATAAATTATTATAAAAATAAGTAGCTGCTATACAACAATCAGTTCGCAATAAAATGTGCACTTCGATAGAAGTTGCAGTTTCTGTTTCATTGGTCGGAAAAATCCCCCCTCATAGTCTCATAAATCGATGGCCGAACTGGTGTCACTGAGGTACCGAGAAATTTCCGACATAATTACAGTTAAGTGTTAGGAACTTCAGGATTAGAAAGTAAAACGGTGGAAACATAAATCTGCTTGGCAAAACTAAGCTACCGTAAATTCACCAGGAAAAATAGACTCATAAACCGGGACTCAAACATTCTCGCTCATATGCTCCACCATTTTTCTTCATTTATTTCTTTATTCCCTCGAAGAAGGTCGCGCGTTACTCACCGTAACGTGAATTTCAGTAAATCACGCGCAAAATGTGCTGTTAAGTTGAACGAACGGGATAAATGACAACGAATGAATGATCAGCACGCTGCAGAAACTTGTAAACAGTTCTCAGCACTGTCTTACACCACTCTGAAAAAATAGCTGTCGCGAAATTTTACAATTTTTCATTCACTGCATCCTGTTATACAGCGAACCACGAAAGTATTTGAACGCACTTTAAAACAGTATAACTTTTTTATAATTGTACCAAACGATCTGATGTTTTGCAATTAGAAGCATTGGTTTACTAAATGATCTGCAAAAAAGATTTCCCAAAAATTACAATGTACAAGGTTACATGCAGAAATAAAAAAAGCATTTTTTTAAAACTTTGGAACCAACATGCACAGAGTCTTCAGTATTGTCTACTTAATTTACTATGGAACAAATGTTCTATGAAATTGAAGTCCCCAATTGGGAACGGAATGCAATGCACATAGAGGACTAAAGTGCGTTCAAATACTTTCGTGGTTCACTGTAGCTGCGTATGATTTAGGTCCCTCATACCCCTGACAGTGAGTGTGTCTAATCCCCACCACGTTGGCCAGCCAACGATGTGGTCGGACTATCATGGTAGCTGTAGTAGCCCCACATCTTCGGGATAGGGTACTCGCACCTGTCGAGTAAATTGCGGTTAACCATCTTGTGCACTGTCATACCAAGACATTAGGGTTTTAGAAAGGACCCGCAGAGAGTATCGCAACTTACCTTCGTACTACCGGTAGCGATATAACCCGCCTTCGTGTGTTTTACGTCCATAAGTGTTGATTAGGCGTATCTCCATTTCGCGGTAATGGAGGCCTTGTCAGTTATGACTCACGGTACACATAGGCAATTTAACACTTTCACTGCTACTGAAATTTCATTTTCCATACCCGACGACAGTATTCTTTTCCTACCTCCGCGTTCGAGCACCTAGCTTCGTTATTGATCATTACGTAGGCATACCAGTCATTAAACATTAAGAACTAACGACTCGCTATTCTGTTTGAGCACGAGGACAGTCGGCGACCATAAACATTAGATAAAATCAAACCTATTTATTTAACACGGCCTCGCGCGTGCTCGCAAAAGTCGCGCGAAATCAGTCCAGATTGTTTAATAATACAAGAATAGGGAAAGCTAGATTTATCACAGCAATTACTTCCGTAAGCTTGTTATGTAAAAGTTGAAGTCGCGTGTCCCACTTTTATTCGATTCATAAGTTCATTCAGTTAGAAATATAAATATAGTAATGTCTTGATCTAAGAAAAACCCTCGGGTCCGTGCTGTTTCTTAGATCGCATAGATCGTCTATTTTTCTGTGACCTCGTCGACCGCGCCGAACGTAAAAAAGGACAATCTATTCATTTAAGATGAATTGAAATCAAAATTAAGGTTAATTGGATCTAGCCATCTTTAAGATACAGTAACACATCAACACCGACTATTACACGATCATAGTCTCTCTCACTGTCAGGAACGAAATGGATAAATTCCAGCCGGCTCTGTCGATGGAAATCTTAATTAGAACACATGAAATTAGGATGAGCATCTCCTATCCGATTCCAGTCTCCGACAGAGCACGATTTCCCGGACGCCGCCCGTATTCGCATAATCAATGGCGTTGATTTACCGCGCGTGGAATTCCGGACGAACGGAGGAACACGTCGGCGAATAATGCGGTTAAATGGTTAAATAAATTTTCCCCGTAGACCGTAGCTAGGAACTGTAACGATTCGCTGATTCATTTGACGCCCTCGCGCGCGCGCGCGCTCTTCCGAAGGGATGATCATGATCGCTAAGGGAGCGGTCTTTACCGTTCCATTAGCGTCCGACTGGCATACATTTTAATTAATGCCTCGGTATTCGCGTTAATTGCATGTTACCTCGGCTAATCACTTCTTAAACATTGTCAAGCGGGAAACGGCCGCACGAAGAAATATTTAACGCGAGCCCAGTGACACTGTTTCGAGGCCAACAAAATACAGGGTGAGTCACCTCAAATATCTTTGTTGTCTTCAAATGTCTTGAAGCCAAAGTCGAATGGTAAAATGGGGCTCATACGATACCAAACAAATTTTTGTTTTCGTCATTTTTTCGTTTGCGAGGCGTAATTTGCATTATTCGGCAGCATGTAGCTATGAAAATAGCTAGGACTTTTTAAGGTGATAGCGCCCTAGATCGAAAACCCCATTTTTGTATTATCGAGAAATGAGAACGCGAATTCCGCACCCTTGCAATCCTGAAAAAAGGAGTCTACTCCCTTAACACAAAGAACGGAATAAATTCGCGAAAATTCGTTAATTTTCAGGAATTAACATCGAGCTTCGCTGAACATCGCCAGCTCTGGTTGCCATTAGCGCCACGCACGATTTATATGTATCTGCTCCTGCGATCTGGGGATCGGGGATCTCTCGACGAACCAGTCGGGCCCTCGGAAATCCAGCAATAATGCGCAACCGATACGGTACGGTGCCTGGCGAACGAAATCACTCGTGCCTCTTGCTAGCAATTGCGGTCGCATTGCAAATAACGGCCGCGCGTTCTAATCTGCCCCAGTAATAGCCCAGGAGTTTAGTGGTTATTAATCGCGCGAATGGATGGAGATTTCATGGAAGAACTATGACGTGCATTCGAAACGTGCGTTCTTTGTCTGCGAGAGAAACGGGAAAGATTCCTGGGCGTTCGTTTTCATTTTCCGAGAGCCAGGACGTGTCTCGGGAGTCAGCGTGGACTTTCGCTGAGAAAGATAAAGCCGCGCATACATCCTTATTCAGTGCACTAGAGGATTAGAATTAGAGGATTAGAACTGGAGGATTAGAACTAGAGGAAACGGATGCATTCAAATTTTCTGGATTAAAAATTAATTTATGCTACTCCAGACGTGAAGCGCTGGTGGAAAATGAATTATGTTATTCTAGACATGAAGGGCTGGTGGAAAATTAATTTATATTATTCCAGATACGAACATATTCTATTTACTTAATTTCTTCTATGTACTACAGTTAACTCTTCTTGCTGGTATAAATAGCTAAACTAAAATCTTCTACGATATTCAATGATGTTGTACTTGATCCAACGCATATTTTTATGCCTCAAATATAAATTAATGTGATCCAAGAACATAGAGTTAAATATTGAAATTTAAAGAAAAAGTTTTATAGTGGCTACCCGGCTATTGACATGAGGGTTAAGGAAAGTTGGAATTACTGAATTTTTGGCATCACTTGATCCAGATTAATCCAAAAGATGCATAAGCGTTAAATTTCACGTTCAGAAGTTCATATAAAAATGTATAATGAATAAAATGAAAAAGTTGAAGAAGAAGTTAGTCTATAGGAAGATTTTTACGTATGTCGTAAAACTCGTCCACGAAAGGTCAGTCCCCGGCTGATCGCCATTGTTCGTTGATTCATTCCCGTAATTACCTCCTTTCACCTCGCGATGATTATCTCCAAAAACTCATACAGTGGAAAAGCAGTATGTCATAGTGGCTGACAGGAAATTTGCATCACGCAAATTGTGTCTCGCGCGGATTTTGTAATCGAGCCAAGAGTCGCGACGCGTGTACCAGGTCGGGATTGCAAATGCGTGAATCAGCTCTGGGTTCTACGAGGTCGATCCATACCCGCTCCTAAAAACTATAGTGACTAGGTATCACGCGCGAACGTGAACGTGAAGCCCATCGAAATCCAGTTGACCGTATTCGTTAATCCCCGTCCTAGCGAGTACAAATTGCCAGCGTAATTACTGCCGGAAGTGGTGGTTCCGCCCGTTTATAAGCTATCAATCATACGTCTCTTCGGCTTTTTATTCCGCGACGCCGGAATCGGTATTTACCGGTCGATCGTGTTCTATATTCCTTCTTTTTTGACACGTTTCAACGTCACTTCGGCAATCTTCGTCGGTATATCATTTGCAAAAGTCTGGCCCGGGAGATAAAATGACGTTCCCCGGGTTTCGACAGATTATTAAGTTTGGTAAACACCGTTGGATAAACGCGCCGCATAAATCGCTGGCTTGTGTACCGTTATTTCTGATACATGCACAGGTCAGAGCGAATTTATTACGCAGTCATGTTTAAATAAACGGTTTACCGATAAACCTTTAAAAAATTGAGCGAAGCAGATGGACGTCGCGCTTTTTAATAGCTTGATTTTACCGAACATCCTAATTTGAGATTAACGAAATGATTTTGAAAAATAATTGGTCGAAATATTGTATATTATAAATGGTGTGAATTTGGCAAACTGTTCGAAATCGTCTGGACACAAATGTGAGCCTCCTTTACGATTTAAAAAGTCGTCATTTAATTACTAAATTCCTCAATTGCCCGACAGAATTCGAAACAAAATAGTTATCTTGCCTGGTGCACATGATGTAAGTCAGTAACAGAGTATCCATTCATATCGACACATCACGGTGCTTTACCAAAAGTAATGAAAACTGTGAAATTGATGGACAAACGAGGGTTGAATGAGCACATTTAAACATAGCGCAATTTCCGAACTCGTACACCGTCGGCAGTAGTCTGGAGGTGGCTAATCTGGCATCCCTATAAGAATTCCCTAAACCACGCTCGCGTTGAGCTTCAGCTTGAGTCTTTATTAGGTACGTGACCACTCGTCAACTACGTTTATACGCCCACGCCGGTGCTCGGGGTTAAGCGAACCGATTCGGTACGTGGCTCGCAGCTCGCCGAGATTCAAACTGCTCAATTTGCTCGGTAACAGGTCGGCGGCATTTCGATTTTCATTCGTTTCACTTTGTCCAGGAGGTGGTGTGCTAGACGGTGTGGGGGGCAGCTGAGACTCGCGTACGTTCGCGATTCGGCCCCAATTTCCTCGATCGTTTACCACGGCCTTATCTGGCCAACTGTTTCCCGTTATTGCGATCATTACGCGGGCGTAGAATTCAATCTCCTTATCGGCCGCGTTGTTGCGTTCGCTTTCGGCGAACAGTGTGGCGTTATCTGGGCCTGGGGAGAGAACGAGGGCGTGTTTGGCCTTTCGGACACAATCGGAGAACGAGAGAGAGACGGAGAGCATGGGGAGGGTTGCACAGTGCGTCGAGAAGCCTTTTCTCGACAAAATTCCTTTACTGGAAAATTATAAATGATACAAAAAATGTTTTAATAGTTGTAGTCACCTTTTACCAAAATATTCGTGAAATTTTTCAAATTAGAACGACACCAAACACCCCACAATTCGCATCGTGTGTGCTTGTTCAATACACGGTATAGTGGAACCTCGATTATCCGAACTAATCATAGAACAGTTACTTTGTATGATAAACAAAATTAGACTGAACTGTTTGCATGTGGAGGTTCTACTGTATCGTGAATTAAACGAGTAAATACTAGAGGCGTGTGGGAACCCGGGAATGTGATGGAAAGCCTCGTATCGTGTCGGGACGGGATCCCGAGAATATTTGGGATTCCTGGGGGTTCTGATACTGTACGGAATCTTTTAATATTGTTTTTTAGTCTTTATCTATGCTACAAGAGTCTTCTAAGTGTGTAGAAAACAAGACACGTTTTCGAATCCCAGCATTCTAAGAAATCCCGAACATTTTCGGGAATACCCGATCAAGGTTCAAGATCCCATCCCGTCCCGGTCCCGCACACCTCTAGTAAATACGCATCGAATGGTGTCATTTCAATCCGAAAAATAATTGAAAAGAGGAAGGTTGATTGCGCGATGAAAAATAGATTTTGTCGTGCGGAACAGCAGCGTAAACGTTAAACGTCTTGGATCTCTGGTAATACCGAAGAAGAGAACGTCGCCGGAATACTGTGGAGCAACCCCGGTTGCTGTGGGGACTATAGTATTCATTCGTTTTTCCATCGATAGTGCAGCCAACTAACAGAGATCCAGCTTTGGCCGGTACTGTACGACTCTGTGCGGTAGAAAACGGGTTAGAGGGGCGACGACGAGTGGGGTTTAAGCGAAATTGCTTTTGGCCCGGAGTCCCTCTCCGCGGATGTCGCGGAGAGAAGAGAGTCCTCCCTTTAGCCTCTCGTAAACGAGATTTCACGGGACGTGTGTGCACACGTCCTCTTTTCAGCCCCGGTCCTTCTCCTGTGCCCGCTTGGCCACCAATGGGCGAGAGGGCGTGGGTGGTGGGACAGAAACTGTTCGCATTCGAATGAATGGGCGGCGATTGTCCAGAAACTGTCGGCGGTTTAACTGAATTTCAGAGCGAAGGCGCGAATCGAACCGCGCCCCGGTTAATGGCTCGCAAAGTGCTCTGTATAATGCGAGGGAAATGCGACGGGTGTTTAGCGGCCGGAACGTTTCGTGAATCTGGAGCGAGAGAGCGAGAGCGGCCCGCAACCCTCCGAGATTGTCTGACGAGATCTTAGCAGCACGCGTTCCGCTCGATATTATGCGCCCACGGTATTCAAAGCGATCAGAGAGAAAGAGAGAGCGCCCGATCTGCTTCGGGAACGTTTATCAAGCTCCGCAGCTATTTTTCTTTCGCCAGAAGCGACCCCGAGTCGGTTGCCTGATGGGGGATGAAAGTTGATATTGATGGATCGGTTATCAGAACTACCAAATTATCCGACGCATCGCGATTGGTGAAACTAGATGTTTCTGCTTTGTAGTTAATTAGAACATTTTACTCACTGAAATCGTAAACTAAATCGTGAGGCAAGGGGTTGAAATACCGAAATTACTTTCTTGCCAACCCTATAACTAAGTATAACGTGCATCGTTGCTTTTGTCGCAGCTCCCACAAAACTGAGAAAATCCAAGAGTGCCAGTTGACTGATCCACCGTAGATGCGTGAGCTGTACACTGCAGTTTGCAGATAATGTCATTTCGAAATCGCTCTTTCGCCACCTCGTTCTTCCGCGAGACTCCACGTAAAATCGCAACTCGTTCAGGCTCGAGACCGTAGTTGCGAACTCGCATGGACGATATTCGAAAGGGATCGTTGAACGTGCAACGAACATGATGGGGCTCTTGGAGCCATGGGATCCCTGGATCCTAGTAGAACTCGCACGTGCATAGTGCAAAAAGGCAGCCCGGCAAAACGCTGCTCGCCGCCACGCTTCCTCAATTAAAAGGATCGACGCGCCTTAAATGGCGAGCTCGGGATTTAATTAAGAGTCCCTCCTCGCGAGGTAGCCGGCCTCTTGTAAGTTGGCCCGACGTCACCGGGGGAGTTTAATTAACGTCGTCAGACAAGATCGCGCGTCTTAGTCCTTCCATATCGATCCCGCTCTCGGAACGGGCGAATACTTGTCGAGTCGGTTCCATTACGAGCGATTTCGCCCCGTGCTTCAACGACGATCATATTATACAAGGGTTACGTGTGCGGCAAACACCATCGGGTCCCGGACGCTCTGTTTGTCCCGGGATCCGAATGCACCTGCCGCAAAGTGCACACACTCGCGCGCATCCTAGCGATACACGTCATTACGCGAGCGTGATCGAGCGCGATGCACCGCCGGAATTGCGCTTTTTGAGCCTTATTTGCGAACCCGGAAGAATATTTTACGAGGGTCGTTTGATAAGTATGGTAAATTTCTATGAGATGACCCCTTCAGGCCAAGTTTCAGCCAGAAGTGACGCGTAGTATGGACCACCGAATGGGGTGATCATTTAAAGCGAGTGGCTTAGCAGTTTCCGCAAAAAAGAATAAAAACGAATTCCGTGCAGTGATAAAACACTTTTATTTAAAGAAAGCCTTGCAATCGATATAAACATTTTTTATTTTGCATAAGACCGCAATTAAGGCTCAATTACTTCCAATGCTCGTTCCATTATGCTACGTGACGACAGTGATAGATTCTTCCAATGCCTTCACAGTTTTGTATGTCACCTACTCATTTTCCTCATGAATACGTAAAATCATGAATACATAAAATGGCGGTCAGTTGTTGACTTACTCCTGGTAAAAATACTGTTCAGGAGAGATAACCAGAGCGAGCACACTCGACGGTTCACCGACGTTCGAGTTACCTACTTATTCACGCTCGATACGGATTTATTCGACTGCATCGGAAGCGTCTGCCAGGAGTAATTTCCTGCGTAGTCGAGGGGAAAAAAGACGGAAGTCGAGGATCAGGCATCGGTAAGCGCAAAAGTCCGCATCGCTGTTGAATCGTTAAAGAAAATTCCCGGAACAAGATCGCGCTCCAAGCCGCGGGCCCCACTTTGCGCTCGAGCTTCACGCTCGCGATAACAACGTGATTTAAGCCCGTTAATTGAATGCCAGACCAGACCGCTGAATATTTCGACTTTAATTGCGTTATTTGATCGTTGCACGTAATCGCGTTTTACAGCCGAACACTTTTCACGGGGACGTTACACGAACACGCGCGCGTTACATTTTAATCTCGAAGCGATCGTATTTCTTTTTCGCGATTTCGCGCTGAAATTACCGCTCGAATCTATCTTCGTCGCGGCGGAAGGGCAACCGTTGTCCTACCGTCGAAATTTCGCTGAATATATGCATCACCTACCTACCATCCATTGCAAATTAGGATAAAACAATGCGTTTGAACACAATTACATGAATGCTTCGACTGCGGAAGGCGCGTGCGCTGAAATTGTTCATTCGTTAATCGACTGATTTTATTTTAAAAATAATATACAGAAGATAATCTATAAGATAATCTAAAAAGTATCCTTATGTCACTTTAAACTTGTTAAAATCATTAACACTGTGTTTACAGAGCATCAAAATGACTATTTTACATTCCATAAAAATAACAAGAATGTGTCTATGCAAATTTTTAGCTATTTTTTAAATATTATATACCGAAATATATTATGGATATAATATATATTATATTTTTAATATATTATGGATGTAATATATATATAAATTTCAAGAAAATAGCTGGAAAGACTTCCATCTGCTCAGAAATTGTTAAAATCCTTCGAATAGCTTGTGCTCCTGCGCTGCCTATCCAGGCTTGAAAATCAATTGCCCGGAGCAATTGATTGTAATGCATCGTTCCGACCGTGCGTTAGAATTATTAGCATAGAAACTGCATAATAATCTCTTTAATTCTCTGTTTTGCGCTCTTCGAAAGTGTGCTTTTCCTATACAGGCCAATCACGCGCATTTGCATTCGAAATATCGAGTTAATTGAAATGTTCGCCTGAATCGTTTCCAATTGTTGGCTGAAATAACTTCCGTTTTCATTCTTCAAATTTGTATCCATTCAAGATACCTCACAATCAACATTAATTCATTATACGTTCTCCCGATCATTTATTCGATTTTGCCGGCGGTTTAAAATCGTTCTCGGGTTTACACGGAAATTTAACTTTAATTCCCGAAGAATAATTTTGTATTTTCATTTGCTCGATTCACCGTTTTGCGAGCGAATTTTTGATCGAACTAGAATTGAAAAGGAATTTCTTTCGTTTGACAATCAATGGAAATTTTTATGCACAATATTTCATGATCACGAAACATTTCTATTCTAATTTGTTGTATCTGTAAGAGGGGATGATTTATTACACATAGGGTCTATTAACTTTTCTGTCTCTCGGGAAGGGAAAGTGAAGAAGATTTATGACGGCGTCGACTAAAGAGCTGTTCTTTACTTTCTCTTAATTCCGACAATTTTCAGTGTCTAAATAGTGCGTATCACGTAATCAAACAGAGATTATGTTTATAAACATATAATACCTACGCTTGTATGCAATCATTGTTTTCTATGGTTATATCACGTCGGTTTAAATTCATTTCCGGATTTCTCCTTCACACGTCGAGTGTCAAGCTAGCAACCATAAAAATTGCACGAGGCCAATATAATTTTTAGGGCCAATAACTAAACAATACAGACAAAATTATTGCGCATTATTAATAGATATGTACTAGAATATTTTTCGTTGACCATAAAAAATATTCCACAAATCTTATCGAAGTTTTCATTTGAAATGAATCATTATCCAGTAGATTGTTGCCTTTGGATCGCTTCTGACAAGGTCACCGGAAGGTCAGCTACAACTGTGCAATTATTAATTACAGTAGGATCTTTTCTCGAAAAAATGCATTTGCGCACATCCGTGAAGGGGGTAGTCTGGGGTACGTAAAATATATCCAGGTACATGAGAAAAAAGTTTTAGTCATTTTGAAGAAACTGAAAATTTCGGGTTTTGGCGCGCTAAACTGGCCAAATACCCCACTCTGCGCCGTTGCCAGTCGCCGAAGCGAGCGAAGGTGAACGAGCTCCAATTAGTGCTCGCAATTATCCAGCCACCTGTATCTCGCTACCTGAGCCGCGTGTGATCAAGCAGAAAGCCGGGAAATCGGGGAATGTCGACGATGTCGCGTGTTATATTAATCGGGTTGTCGTTTGGAAAGAGAGCGAACTAGCAAACGAGAAAAATAAAGAGTCTGTGTACAGTGGGTGTACACTGTTCGTACACCCTTTAAAATAGAATAACTTTTTTATAATTGTACCAAACGACCTGATTTTTTATAATCAAATTAGAAGCAGGTGTTTACGAAATGATATGCAAAAAAGATTTTCCAAAAATTGTAATTTACAAGGTTACATGCAAAATTAAAAACGCATTTTTCAAGACTTTTTTTATTTGGGCCCTTAATGAAAATTTAAGATATATGTTTTTTGTAGATTTATGTTAGTTATACACATACTGAAAATTTCATCGAAATATGTAAGAAATATGTGCGGTTTTTAAGCAGAAACTGACCAAAAGTCGCGAAAAACTGTGATTTTCACCACATTTAACCACTTGTAGCTCTTCGGTATGTTAATCGATTTTGACGAAATTTTCAGCATGTGTATAACTAACATAAATCTACAAAACATATATTTTAAATTTTCATTAAGGGCCCAAATAAAATTAGAAAATCTTTTTTGCAGATCATTTGGTCGTTTGGTACAATTACAAAAAAGTTATTCTATTTTAAAAGGTGTACGAATACTTTGTACGGCCACTATATATAGAGAGAGAGGGGAGAGTGATTAGCATAGCTTTTCGTGAGAAAAATCGCGGTTGGGAAACGCTGCGCGTGGCACTGTACTCTATGCTGCCACGAACGAGACTATCTAACGGGTGACCCGAATTCCCGAGGTGGTTACAAGATAAAGAAGGGAAACGAGACACGGCGCACTCGAGGATGCATCGTTTCGCGCATAGTAATGCGAGTGTACCGCTCGGCTGGTTCTTCGGCGAGGGATAGCACAATTAGAATAAGAGACTTTCCTCTCGAGCACTTTGTTACGCCGTCTGCTTTAATGGTAACATGATATTCGAGAGCTATCTTTATTCAGAACTTTATTCTTCGTTAACGTTCGCGCCACTGAGCCGCGGCGATCGCTGTTTCGCATCTCTTCATGCTGAACGATTTTACAGACGATTGTGTGAGTACTCCATTGTGAGTGTCTGGGAGAATGGAACGTGCTATTGGTAGGCCGCGTCAACTTCTTTGTTTACGTGGTTGACGCTCGAATTACTGGACTGGAATAATTAGTCGGCATGAAGGATTCGATATTTTTCATTTTATGATTATTGAGGTTATCAAAGTGCGAGGAACTGGTGAATCAATTTCCTTATTGTCTATTATTAGTAGACGTTTTAACAAGTTAAACATAATACAGTAAATATTCGATCGAAGGAAAACTGTAACTGGGCGATCTAAGAAAATTGCCTATCCCCGCAGGGGCCAAGAAGCTTAAACTGCAAAAATTTATCAAAATATCCTGAACTTAATAAGTGACGAGTATGCCCATATCACAATTAAATGACTTCAGTCGGTGTACAAAGTATTCGTACACATTTTAAAAACGAATAACTTTTTCAAAATTGGACCCAACACAGCTTGAGTTTTCTTCACCTGAGTTTCTTTACTTTGTACACCGACTGTATATACAATAATAGGAGGGAATGCGTTAACACGGGACAAGGGAAGTTTGACAGAAAATTGGTACTATGGTCCTTAAGGAGTTAATGATTTTCTCTGTGAACGAAATTCAGTTTCCGTGGTTAATCGGTTTGGCAAACGAGCAGCTCGAATATCCATGCTAATACAATTCAGTTCAACTATTTCCAATGTATCGACCCATGCAAGAAACAGTACTGCTAACGAGTATAGCAATTACGCTGACCAACTACTCCACTTCCTCTTGAAATCGACCGTCGATGATCGACGTCACGTCACGCAAGAAGTTCAAACTCGTTTCCTAATTAATTCATAAGACACGCATCCCCGCCGATGTAGCCAATTACACGGGCACGCGTTTGTTCCTTCTGTCTATTATTCGCAATAATCACACGCGTCGCTTGCACTCCTTAATTAATCACCGCCGCTGGAGGAATTAACGAACCTGGCGATTCTAATTACCGGCTCCCGGAATCGTCGCTGCCAAAGCCGTTAACTATCCGCGGAAGAATACAAGCGATCGATCAAGCCGCTCTGTGAAAAGTATGCACGATTCGCGGCCAGGAAACTCTCCGCTTTCACCTTCCCTCGCCGAACATAACCGAGTGCAACAGCGCCAAGGCCAGGGGAACCTGCGGTTCATCTTGCTGTTTACACGTTGTCATAACTGCCGATGGGACCAAGTTCAATATGTACCTACCAATCCGAATCGATTTCAATAACCTGGTTTCGTTCCGTGGGCTTCGATTGCCACTTTAAATTAATTGGTTTTCAATTAATACACTTTCGACGGAATAATATACAGTGGACTACCACTACATTTACGATTCTCGGAAAATTGTCGATATTTACGTTATGATCATTTCGTAAAAATCATCGAAAAATCTGAGACTGATTTAATCAATTGTTGAAGTTAATCGCGGTCTATCCATAAATTGTAATAAGTAGGCACATAGAGATCGTATTATACATAGATCAAATGACAATATACCTAAACTCAGTTTACATTCTTTTCAGTATGCATACAGTTTTGATTCCGTATTTCATTTCGAAATTTCAGCAGTTAATCATTAATCAATTATCCGATCGACGATTACAATTGAAATTAACCACTAAGGTAGCAGTTTAATTGTTAATTGCGATTGAAGTAGAAATTTATTCGCCAATCGTCGACTAAATTTTTGCCCAACTAAATTAATCACAAATTATGTGATATCTCATTTTTTTTTTAAAAATGGACTTGCACCGCTTTCAAAATAAACGGTCCATTTAGCGACTAAACACTGTATTTTGTAACACCAGTAAGGTTAATCGAGATCTTCTATACACAAAAAGTTCCAGGACAATGCAACTCACTTTTCGGAATGAGTTCTGGTACTACGTCCGATTGGAACCTACTTACAATGCACTTGATCCCATCTCCAGCCATAACTTAGCCCGGCCGCGCGACTCCGGTGTCCGCGGTAGCAGTTTCGTAATCAGGCCACGTAGCATCGTGCGCGCAATTCCATCCTCTTTCGTAGCTATCGGCGGCGTGTGCGTTTCGTATGCGACTGCACGATTGCAGATTAATCGACCGGTGAAATTACCGAGCACGCCGATAGGTGAATAGGGAGCGCCTGCAGGCGATGCGATCGCGCGAGCGCGCACACGCGGTTTAAACCCCTATGTAACGGATGATCCGCATTCCAGCTAGCTGACAATAAAGCAACAGGGAAGTTGTCGGAGCTCCCATCTCCACCCCCCGCCTTCCCCCGCCACGTCTCTCCTATCCCTCTGACTGACGCGATGCCCGCGAGAATGCGTCCTCCGGCGTGGAATGATTTATGCATTTGCACGTGTTGCCTCGCGCTGATTACACCTTTCCCCGACCCACCACCTCCTCCTCCTCATTCTCTTCGTCCTCGTACTCATCCTCCGGTGAGTTTTGTTCTGCGGTCGATGTTCTTCCAGGCCGACTGACGAGAGACGAGTCCTCCCTTGATGCTCGCTTTCATCGGCCGCGAATTATTCATTCACTTTCTCGTCCTACACTCGTAGCGCCAGTTCAAGTGTTCTGCGTGGCATAGTTTCTGCACGATTGTTCCTCATTCCTATTTTTTTATGCGCAGCGAGCTATATCATTGGATGGTCATTTGATTCATAGATCGTTCCGTCTGCAGAGCTTTTTTAAAGGCAGAGACTCATTAAACAAGTTTAACTTGATACTGTAAAGATAGAAGTTAAACAAATGATGTAAAGAACTTACTTGCGACTCAATTCTAAAGAATACGCTTCCCAGCGTAAAACTGTTTTTAAATATAATTAGAGATTATTCTGTTTGCTACGTTTCTGAATAAGAAGAACGATGCTCGTAAAGCCGGTTGGAGTGCACGCACTCGTTCATAATGATAGTCAGCGTACGAATCATAATAAGACATGCTTATAAAATACTGCGCAGTGTCGCACGGCTCAGGAAGCGCAAGATAACTGTGCTCCGCCGGTTGAATTACGAAGATAAATGAATGAGACTCTCATAATTGCTCGACGAGTGTCTTTTGAGACATTTTCACAGCGACAATTCGAAAATTGTGTACTCCGCACAATTTAAAAAGAGGATTTTGTTCCCACACCTTTGAGTTTCGAAGAATTTAAAAAATATGGTTTAACTCCAGAGTTTTGGTGATTTTTAATACGGACGATTTTTTAACTTTCTCTGACGATGACAAGATTGAATTTATTCTTCATAGAATATTGATTGTAATATGTTCAATAAAGAAGCTCATTCGACAATTTTTCGCCGGCAGTTGCGGTAGTGTATGAATTGCGACTGGCTTGTGCAACAGCATCGAATCCTATCATACATCAACGGCAATGTTGCACCAGTGTTGCTACTTGCTAGCAACTAAATATGTTTGAAAACGGAAGTTGCAGTCTGGAGGTGGTAACTTACCCGTTGACCTAACACAGGCCCACCAAGTTTTGGAGTACTTTACTAACTTTGCCAGCTTCGCTGCTAAATGGGCACTTTTAAAGGGCGGTGACTGCCTTACTAATATTCCGTATATAAAGAAAGTGATTAATAACTTTGCAATGTACAATTATTGTGAGCCTTGTAAACCAAATGGAAAATTAATTCGAACATTAGTGAGCGTTCTATCCTCGTAACATACAATTCTTGCAACCCTCGTAAACCAAATGGAAAATTAATTCGGAGACGAGTCTTGTCTGGTGCGAAAATGTAGCGGCATAGAATGAATTAATGATTGAGGAGTGCACGTGCAGGTGGTGAGATAATCAGCGAAGATTCGTTGCAAATCTCGTCGCAGCATCCCGCGAGCGAAACGCGACACCCTCTCATAACGTTGGCGTGCTTCTAAGCTGCGAGCCTTGCCCCGAAATTGCAATCCACACGGCGCTTCTTATCAGGGCGAACGCGACACCCGTGACGGGATTTTAGTTACCCGAGCAGCTCCCATAATTATCTCGTACTGCGATCCAGTAGGCAGAACGTTATTGCTCACGGCTCACGTTTGTTACGGCGAATTGCGTTGGACGAGCGCCACCAAATCCCGGTATTTTCACGAATTACTCACGGACTCCAAAAACACAAGAATCCGTGGAAATGGATCTGCTAGCTCTAAATCTTAACCCTTTTAGTGCCGAACAGTGATACATCACCGTGGGCTATACTTGCAAAAAAATGATATATTGTGCGTTGTGCAGAAGCTTAAGGGAGTAGACTCCTTTTTCCAGGATTGCAAGGGTGCGGAACTCACGTTCTCATTTCTCGATAATACAAAAATGGGGTTTTTCAGTATTCAAAAACGCTAGAAAAGAGATCGATCTGGGGCGCTATCGCCCTCAAAAGTCCTATTTACTCGTTTACGAGGCGTAATTTGCATTATTCGGTAGCATGTAGCTATGAAAATAGCTAATTATGCCTCGTAAACGAAAAAATAGGACTTTCGAGGGCGATAGCGCTCTAGATCGATCTTTTATCCAGCGTTTTTGGCTACTGAAAAACCCCATTTTTGTATTATCGAGAAATAAGAACGTGAGTTCCGCACCCTTGCAATCATGGAAACGAGTCTAAAGTGCTAAACCATTTCAAACTAGAGTGACCCTTTTCCTTTTATAAAATTCACATTTTAAATAAACTCGAATTTTAAATGATTTTAAATGATTTAGCGACTTTTGTGCCAGCCTGCATGAGAATCTATATCTTATTTTAGAGTATGTAATATATACCTGCATATTGAATTATTTAACAAATGATGAAGCCATAATCAAGTCCTTGGAAATTTGGAGCAACCGCAAGTGAAAATTTGTAATTTACACAGTAATAATACACCACAGTGTGTTCCACAAGCTCTTAATTCACTTTCCTGGACTCGCGTAGTTAATAAGCGTATCAGACGAAAATGAATTACATGCTGTATAAAGTTATATAATGTTTAAGAGTGTATAATAATGACAAAAATATAGAAAGTCCACATTTAAAAATATAGAACAAACGTTTTACTATATTTCGTGCGAGAAGATTATTTTTTCGAAGTTTTTAATCTAACGATTTCTCTATTAATTATTTCAGTGACAACGGATTGTCGCAATAAAGCCAGACTTTTTGAGGCGAGACACTGTGCATTTTAACAGACAAATGAACATTATTAGCGTCGTCGAATATCCGATTATGACAGTTGAGTGATCCGCGCAGAGTATATCGATGTTCAAAGCTCGGTATGGATTAGTTCCGCAAATTTTCATTTGTTACATTAACGCGTTCGCTATTATTATTCGTTATTGCAATCCTCGTGTACGTATATGTATCTAGTGGTGTGTCTGAGTGTGCCACCGCGCTCTCGCTCGAGTCGTACCCACACCCTTGAACAATATGAATGACACCAATTAACCAAAAAAAGTTAATACAAATCTCTTCCCAAATGAATAGTTTCCGTGATTAAAAATGAGTTCTGCAGACTATCGAATGTTAAACAAAACTGGTAAATTTTTTACATTTTACACAAACATATGTCGTATGAAAATTTACATTTTTCTAGATAAATTCGAGAAGATCGACGATCTAGACAAATAAACAAAAACAGTGTGAAACGATATATGTAATTTCATTTATCTGCTAAATAAAAGTTAACAAATTGTGTATCCTATCTTTCTGTCCCTATCAGAAACGCTGCGAACTCATTTTACTAGATACTAATGTCTCGAACGAGCACTCTGGTTGGCATAAAGACACTTCTGGGCCCCTTATCCCACGATCCAAATTTTCCAAGGTTTGACGAGCGTGGAACACGTCGGTTCGACGAAAACGAAAGCTCCGGGAGCGGAGCCGAGCGGAGCCGAGCGGATCGTAATCTTGCGGATCAGCGTAAATTGCTCATTGTCCGAACGACGCCGCAGCAAAATGGTATCTCGCGTGTTCGCGAACTTGCTCAGACATAATGAGCTTCCGTCGTCGACCGTCTAACGTGTCTGCGAACTATCTACAAGGTACACTTTCGCGCAGATAAGGACGTAGACGTATCCTATTCGGGCCTATTTGGGGGCGAACGCTCACGTCGCCAAGTCCGTAACAAGTTAACTCGTATAATGAGTACACACGATGTACCAGGGTGAGAAAAGGGAGGAAGGGATATCATCTCTCTCTCTCTCTCTCTCTCTCTCTCTCTCTCTCTCTCTCTCTCTCTCTCTCGCGATTGGGACACGAATATAGGGCCCGTCAACAACACCGCGACGCGACGTGTTGTTCCAGCCGCTGCAGCTTCGTCATCCTGTCCCTCGCCAACGAGCATCGTTAACACAATAGCATGATCGATACGATCTTTTTTCCGTCAATTTGTCCGGATCCAGTTGCTCCCGTCAAACTCTTGGCTTCTTCGAACGGCGAACCGGATACCGTTGAAATCCGATTCGATTCAGATAAATCGCACCGCGTAAATCGAGATTCCACACCGCAGCAATTTTCGCGGTTCCCCCTGGAACTAGTCATCGTGTCCACGGTCGAATAACCGACTCGGAATTCTCTGCCAGTCCCAGGATCAGCTGTAGCGGAACCGGAAATCAAAGATGCCCGGTTCCTTTGGTTATACTAAGGTAAACGCACTAATAGTTGACCATTTAAGAAACATTCTCTGCGTGAATAACAGTAAATGCCTTTTATAATTCGGTAATTCGAATTCAGTCAGAAGTTATGATCGTAGAAAAAAAGAGGAAGGAACTTATTTACACACCTAATACTTACAATTCCTCGTGGCACGAAAATCGTTATGAAATGAAACCCGCATATTCTTATTGGCGAACCTAACACTCGGAATCGTATTTCAGTGAAACTGCAAAAATTTCCGCGGTCACGCGGAATCGCGAGCACTCGGTTTAACAGTGGAACTACTAGTCGAGTTTATATGTACCATTCCAGATTGTTTGTTCTGTTAAACAACTGAATTGTCATGAATTAGAACAAAATTGGTTTATAACAGACCTATAAATTGAAGTTCGGCAAATTTCAAAATTTCCGAACCTTCGAATTATCGAAGTCCCGTTTACAAAAGCTACATAAACCAGAGAATTCGATAATTCAGATTTCCCTGAAAAAATTGCCGTAAGGCAACGTTGGTCCTCAAAGGGTTAAGGCGGTAGACTCGTTTCCAGAATTGCAAGGGTGCGGGATGCGCGTTCTCATTTCTCGATAATACAAAGATGGGAGTTTTACTGAAAATGTTACTTCAACAACTGGTGGGGCGGCTCGACTTTGCATGCGCTCCGCGTCCCGACAGTTTAAGACCGGTGTCCTCCGTGCCGACAACACGGTCCGGCGTTCCGACAGCTTAATCACGCGGAATAATTGGGAAGCTAGTCGATCGGATCACAATTCTGGTTGATAATGAGCTACGAGACTGTCCCCCTTGTCCTATCTTCGTCGAGCGCGTGGGCTCGCTCGCAGAAGCGGAAACGCGTGGCCCCAAGCGGATTTTTCCCACACCCGGAACAGTCCCATTTCTCGCGACGCTGCATCGCAACGAGACTTTCGATCGCACCTCGATGGCTGCGCCCGATAATTAGCAATTAACGTCCATAATGGCTCGTTGCAGCGTGCTGCCTCGTTGCTGTGCGTGCGCCGAGTGCATCCATCGGCCTATGACCGAGGAAAGGACTGTCACGATGACGGACCTTGATGCACCGCAACAAAACTCGCGGACTGCGCTCGGCTCGTTTAGAAATAGAAATTGCTAATAGATGCTCAAACGAAAGTGTTCTTGGTTTTATTGACCTGGGACGCAAATCAGTCCGATCTTAAACATTTTACCAATATCAGGTAATTTCACAAGCTCAATTTTGCTCCTCGCTGAGAACACTTACACTTGACGAGAATGAAATAAAATTGATTTTTAGATCGTGTTGGAAACGAGAATACTCCCTTATGTCGAATATCTTATTTTATTAAAATCTCTTTTTATTATGTATATTTTATTGGAAGGAATAAAATTGGCTTCCTGAAAATTCTTAGAACATTTTTAAAAAGTGGTCGTCTCGTTAATTAAGTTTTCAGGAACGGACCAAAGTTGATATTTCCAGAATTAAAGTTAATGTTCAGAATTAAAATTCTTCGAGCCATTTTAAACACGTTAAGAACCAGCGCTGTCAAGAATTATTACGGGACCCTTTGTTACTGAAGAAAATGACGGTGTAAGTTGGCGAACTGAAGATCGCGTGACAGAAATTGTAGGATAGGGAAACGCGTTTATGAAGAAATCTTACTGAATTGTTTCCCGTTTATGGCAGATGCTTAACATGAAAATTGTTCTGTTCCCTGCGGAATTATTTTCGAAATTTGTGAAGACGTTATAACGTGAAGATCGTAGAAAGGTCTTCATTGTAGACTCGGTTCCTGCCGATATAATTCACAGAAACTTCTTGGAATATACTTAACAGTAGGAAACCATTTTTTCCACGTCTCATGAATTATGCACTGCGAAGGTTTAACGCAGTGCTGGAATGCGGGTGAGGGAAGAATAAACTTTCCTTAATTAAACGAGTTTATTAACTTCAATGCAGCTCGTAAACTTCGGTCACAACTGTGGGGCTTTCTGTGTAAGGATTCATACAAGAAGTGACTGAAATATGATGCACTGATGATTATGATAGCTGTCCACTCGACTGCAATTACTGCGGGCATCGTGAAGTTTATTAGACTGCGGATTTTACGCGTTTGTGACAAAGGGAAGCGTGCAACTTTGAACAGTATAAAAATAACAATCTATATTTTGATAATACACCCTTGGGCAAATTAATGTGGACAAGAGAATTTTTGTTCAACTTTTTTAATATTGTACTATAGAAATTTTTTCAAAAATTGCAAATGATCGGAATTGTAGAAAAAATACTAAGAGTTGCATTTTTTAGGACACAATTAAGTGTTATTTGTTGGGTTAAGAATGAAATTGAGAATTTCTGAAAGGTAATGGTGATCTCGAATGGCGAATTAACTCGTCGTCCCCAGTTAAAAGGTAAATAATAAACAGGTTGGCGTAGCTGGCAAGGCGAGCCGTCGCGAAATTACCTATCCTTTCAAAACTCATCAGGCAAATCATCCTAACGCGGAAAATACGGAGCTCGGAGAGAGCTGCATTCGGAATACGATGATAATTACACGAGTCGCCGGTCCGAACCGTGAAATAATACCAACTCCTGGATCGTGGATCGTGGACACGCGTTAATCTTCGCGCACGAGGCCGCTAATAACAGATGGAAAGTGGATCGATAAGAGATGACCCATAAGCGGAACGGTCTCGACTCACCGATAACGCGTCGTTTCACGATGAACGACCAGCTCGGTGCCAGCAGTGGCATTATATAATATTATTATTTACTCTATATTACGCTGGACACACAAGGATTTGTCACGGAAAAATCTATTTTGTGCGAGAAAAATTTTAATTGTGAAATGTTACATTCAAATCGTATAAATTATTATCCTGAGTGCAAAAGTAGCAGGTATCTTTCGCTTTATTGCAAGATTGAAATTTTTATGTGTGCTTAAATAAAAAAATTTATTCAATCGTTTCCTGTGTATGGAGAGAGTATTCATTTTTTTAGATCATACAGTTCCTATGTTCTAATGGTATCTTAGGGGAGTAGACTCCTTTTTACAGGATTGCATGGGTACGGGATTCGCATTCTCATTTCTCGATAATACAAAAATGAGGTTTTTCAGTAGTCAAAAACGCTAGATAAAAGATGAATATCTACATATGTATACATACATGTAGATTTAAATATGTGTAGTAGGGGTACTATACATCATTCATTTGGTTTAATCCTTTGAAGAAAATATGACACATGCATCCATTGAATGCGTCTGAATGGAGGTAGATGATTAAGGTCTCATGTAAATAAAATTATATAAATTTTGACGCAGATAAATCAAGAAGATTGATCGGCTCCCCTTTGACACCTGCCCTGTTTACATCTTTCCACTGTGCATACTCTACAAGTTTCCTGTGAACACTATCGTAAATAGACACCTGTAAACACTGTGTATGCACCTGCGTGATGCAAACCCAATTTATCGTACTATGTAAACACTGGCATAATTTTTGCACTACGTTACAAGGAACCTGTGTTACACGGAAGAGTTCGCTACATTTTTACTGAAACGAATAAAATCTTCTATATTCTTATTTATGATATATCGAAGATCAACGAGTCTAATAAAGATTTATTTTTCTTTACAGGTAGGATTCTAGAAAAACATGCATACGTACCACACGTAGCCCCTGCTAAATGATAGCATGCTCCACCAGTGAAAGTAAGAAAACAAAGTGTCATAAACTCATATTATGCTCATAAATGCTTTACTATGATCAAACTACAGCTACTTGTACTCTGCTAGCATATGTACAGTGAACCACGAAAGTATTTGATTGCACTTTAAAACAGTATAACTTTTTTATGATCGGACCGAACGACCTGACCTTTTTTGAGCAATTAAAAGAATTGATTTGATACCAAATGACATGCAAAAAAGATTTTGAAAAAATTGCAATTGTTATTATGTAATATATTTTAAATTTTCATTGAGGGCCCAAATAAAATTTTTTTAAAAATGCTTTTTTTATTTTTGCGTGTACCTTGTAAATTGTAATTTTTGGAAAATCTTTTCTGCAGATCATTTAGTAAACCAATGCTTCTAATTGCTTACAAATCAGGTCGTTTGGTACAATTATAAAAAAGTTATACTGTTTTAAAGTGCGTTCAAATACTTTCGTGACTCATTGTACGTCACTCTGCAAGATGCAATCTTTTTCGACAATCTGTATAGCAATTCGAATCCGTCGACATTCTTTCTACCGTAAATAACAGCATTTTTTGTTTGTCCACGTTGGGAAATTGGCTTTCAAAAATTGAAAGCCGGAGTCGAGTTATAGGAAATTTACGGAACAACAAACAAACTAGTTTGTCGTGGTACATTTTTTTTGTAATATCCGTAATAGCCTGAAGCTGTGAATAGTAAAAAGTTGAATACAAGCCTGCGGACATTTACGGAAATTTAGATGCACTGAAACTGCAATCGAATGGTAGTTTACTTACAGAATTATTAATTTTACCGAGTTTCGCGTATAATTAAAATTTTTTTCAACTGATTTCTCCTGAATTTTAAATAATCCACAATACAATCAATCTAGAAAATTCACATTTCGTTGACACGGTTTAAAACATTTTACTTGGAGCTTTATGCAATCTTTAGTGACAATAGATAGCAATATTGCGTGTTGCGCAATGGAAATGATGGGGACAACGTGGAGGAAACAGAATGAAATAAAAATCAAGTAAAATATCAATAAAGGCGTTTCGTAACTGAAAACGAATTGAAATAGTTACCATTAAAATAGATAAATCAAATTATTAATAACTTTTATTAATTACTTAATAATAACAGTATTTTGAGCATATTTTAAGTCCAATTTGAATAAAATGCTACATATTCGAAAGAGTACAATAAACTAGGACAGGAGAAGAGCAGAGTAATTATAAACCGGTATAAAAATTTTAGTTAGTCAAGCTCGAGGTTTAGATTGTTACATTTCTATTACACATCTCCTCTAGGACCGAGTAGTTGTGGGGAGGGAGGATCTCCCGAATTTCACGGAACAGCATTTAATTTAGCTAATCAAAAATACGTAGTCCAATTAGCATTCCACAGCGGCCGAAAATTAGTCCGATCTGAATATCACGGTATAAGCCATTGCAGTTACTCAAAGGCTAATTTGCAACGGGCCTCGAAGCTCAAAATTTATGGGAAAAAATATTTTCCGCGAGCACTCGCGTCCCTTCGCGTTTCTACAAAACGAACGAGAGAGAAAGCGAGAGAGAGAGAAAAAAAGGAGAGATAGAAACCATGCACGATGAATTATTCCGCGCGGAAAGTCCTTCGGGGCGATTTTTCACGAAAAAGTTTCAGGGGGGGTTGCGCTCGCGTTTCGGTATTGTGTTCGAAACGTGCGCCGATGTAATGAAACCTTTTTATTACGGGGAAAAAAGTACGGTCGCTGAAAAATTTCGATTAATGGATGGCAGTCGACCGCGCTGCGAATTTTACCGGACAATTCTCGCGACGGGAAATTACGAATTTCCACGAGGGACTAGTATCGTGGGTGAAGATCTCATAGTTGTCAATACAGCGAGGCATATAGCATCAGTTATCTGAGACAAACAGAGAAAATGTCCCTACGCTAATTTTAATCACACGGAAAAACTCTCGACGACAAAATCACATTGTTCTCCCCAATCTAAGAAAATTGCGAGTTTTAATCTTTTTCTGAAAAAATAATAGACTTTTAACAATGTAAAAGCAAAAATTCTGCTTCTCGATGAAAACTTTTTTTTCATTTACAAGAAAAGTATTCCGTTCATCCACTATATAAAATAATATTTTCATTTCTATCCATCCAGTTCCGAAGAATCGTACGAACGTAGCGAAATTATTAATTATTTCATTTCTGATAGGTCTATTATTACATTGACAGACATATTTCCCCTAATAACATCGAAATTAATCGAACTGCGTACAATAGTTGACTAGGTGATCCTCTCTAAAAGATTGTAATAAAAAGAATCTAATTCCGAATACAGCTTCGAACAAAAATTTGTACTTTTGATGCTGCAAGAATCTCCTAGGGCACCGTAATTTTATCCTGATCAGTTCTTCCATGCGCCCGCTCCGCACAGAAATGATATCTGGTTTCTGTGAGTGTGTTTTCGTTCATTTCGAGAACCCGTCGAAAATTCGCTCCGCCGCTCAAAGATACTATTCCCGATACCGATGCGATTGACAGACAAACAACGCGACCTGCCATCGATATTTCAAGGCGAATAACAGACGGACTTTGAAGTGTAGCGATCGCGTGGGATGGAATTCAGATTCCCTGAGCCCTTCTCTGCTCTCCATTCGGCGTCATGATTTATTGCTGGAAAATCCGTGGTCTACACTCTATTGTCCATAAATATTTGGAGATATAAAGCTTCGCCATAGAATATGAAATGCGGTGATAATCTTAGGGAATCTTTCCCTAACCATTGAAAATTTTTTGAAAGAAGACTTGGATATATCGAAGGTCCAGAAGAAGAATTTGGAATACAATAAATTCTCGATATTTTTCCTGCGACCTTCTATCCAGAAAGTCCCATAAAAAAATAATGAAAGATAAAGAAGTTTTGTACATTCGATTAGTAGTGGTTCACACCGATACGCTTCGGCCACGCGATCCGTATTTACATGCATATAAGGTATATAAAAAAATAGTGTCTCTACACGATATTTCTCCGTGCAGAACACAGGCCGTTGGAAAATATCGAGAATTTATTATATATCGATATCAAAGAGGTCGTTTGAAGTACAAATTATAATATAAGAGATACAATATTATATGATACAAAAGTCAGATTCAAAACTATGCTTTTCTGCAACAGACTTGCATCATTACATTTGGAACATCTATAAACGATAGTGTACGTTTCTCCTAGATTGTCAGGTTAGAGGGAAATTAATGATCGATCGGCGTTCTTGTGTTTGACACGCTATTATTCAGACATAATTTGCACGTATCAATCATACTAACCGGACCTCGTAATTTACACGTTTTTATCAAGGAAGATCGTTCACTTTTTTCGAAGTTCCAGAATGAACATAGTAATCGTCAGCGGTGGAAGCATAATTTTTAAAAGAAAATACTATACTACATTAACAAAAACAGTAACATTTCACTTCAAAGAAATCAAGACGATACATTCGATGCAAAAAGTCTGTTCTAACCCTGATTGATTTATAGTCAGCACAGTACAACGGGTCGATTCGAGTTAATTGAATTTTTGCAAACAATATAAAAAAAGACAACACAGCACGCTGTGCTGTGCAAACCAAACTTTATGGCCCTGTGAAAATAATTGAAACTACCACCTCAATATAGCTCTGTAAAAGATATTTAGTTTTTCGTTTCTCGCAGGACACCAGCATTCAACAAAAAAAGTTCTACGAACTTTCCTTTTAAAAATTGCAAACCAATTAACAAGGAACGTTCGAATTACTTTATGAAAACGAATACAATTTGTAAAAGTGATGTAAAAGAAGCAATTAGTTGTGCAGAGAGGTTCAATTAGCCATTTTTATTGAACACGAAATAAAACAGTTGCATTTAATAAAGCATTAAAATGCTATTAAAATACAGAGAATGGAGGAAACAAATGGTGGTATGGAACGTATCGAACAATATCGTGGAATTATTGTATTTCGAACTTGTGTTCTGTTCTGTAGAAAGAAATGTTTAATTTTCGAGTTAAAATAGCTCCGACTGCAAAGGATTAACTCATCGATTTGTTATTTCATCGATCGTTTACCTGTGTCAATTTGACACCGAAGGGCAGACTCGGTTCGTGAAAAGAGGGACGGATGAGGGTCAATAAATAAATTCAATCATTCCTGGAAACAAACCAACACATATCGCTACCTGTGCTCGGCAGCTTTCCTGATAAAGCACCGCTCTGGAAGACAGTGATCTGTTTGGACCGTGGGAAGTGTCGCCGGTAGATCCATGGAATTGGGTCCTTTCAGCAGGGAAACGGACACAGCATGATCTCGTCGTCGGTCGAACAGATCCCGATTACTTTTACGAGAGGACTTTACGTGGTTTTCGATACGTGTCGGTCGCGTTTCCTCGGAGATCCGTATCAGTACGGTACGAACAGGAAGCCAGTCGTCAGACTCGACAATAATGGTGCTTCGGATACGATAGATCGAACCGGCTGGGGGTTAACTGTCGATAGAATGGCAATAGAGAGCCTCCTGGTCGGTTGCACATCGAACGACAGTCCTTAACAGTGTGTGCGGGTGTATCTATATGTGAGATGCGTCATAGAATGCACCCTGTGATAGCCGGATTTTATGCACTGCCGCGCATCCCCCTTCACCTATTTCCTGTCGGCGCATGGCGGTGTAATCGTTGATGATGCACGCTTCTCCGATGATCGATGGTGTTCCCAGCACCATCGAGTGGCAAACAGTGTACCTTGACTTTCGAAGTGCCGCGATCAAGCCCGAGGACTGCCAGTCAATTTTAGCTTCTCTTAGTTTCTCGTCGCCTTCGCAGATGGCGGTCCCTTTGATATGCTAACATTGATGGACTGAAACCGATCGCCAGATTCGGTTATTAACTCGTTGACACGGCTGTTTGTGGAACTCCCGGTTTGCTAATTTTGGCGACGAGCGATGGCTGTAGCCGTAAAAGAAATTGCAGTGCTAGGGGTTGAAAGGGACAGTAGAAGTAGCGACACGTCTACCACCAGGGACAATAAGACAGGATACCCGGTCCATTTTTTAACTTTTATTTCGTAGAAATATTTTAAAAACTAATAGGGTTTCATAGCTTTTTCATAGTTTTTCATAGCTTTAAATATGTCGAATTTTGTACTAGAAAAAGACGTTTCGCGGGGAAGTTCAATTATTTTTTTGTTCCCGGATGTAGCGTATACCATGTATCGCATAATGGATACATTTTCATTCTACCATGCCAATGCCCTTGTTGCCGGGGCGCCAGCTTTCAAGGCATCCTCTATTCCAAGTGTAGCACGAACGCTATTCCCGGCAAGGTCGCGCCTCCTATTTCAAGTAGCAGTGCTTCCCGTAGACGTACGGTCGTTGAAAGGCAAAGCGATCTGAAAGAGGTTCGTGAAGAGATTCGTATCGCAAGGAAAGCGTGACCATCGTTAAACAACCGTCATTCGTGCGGCGCGGTTCGTTGCGTATCGGCCGCGCGATATCCGTACGCCATCGCGAGTTGGCCTAATGGCTCGTGAAATTGCTAGTTCCGGGGTGCGGATCGTGGCCTTGACAAGCCGAAGGGGCTGAATGTCGCCTTTCCCAGAGGGTCGCAGAAGGAACGCGCGACCAGAGGAGAAAGATTATTCGATTATCTTCGGTCTCGTCGCGGTAATTGAATTTTCCTGCTAGACGTTCCGGGTAATTAGCAGTTTCCGTTGCTGAAAGAAGCGGGCGGAGAAAAAGATGCGAGGACAAATGGAGAAACGGGGAGCGGCAGATTAATCGCGAATTCAAGTCAATTTCAACGTCGAAGGAACTCTGGTGGGAAATACCTGTGGAATAACTGTCCAACTTATTATATACTTAAGAATACGTTACATTGATTAAAAGTTCATTTAATTTTCTGAACATTCGAGGACATCTTAGATGATATGCCTAAATGTGGACAAGCCAAAAGTGGTGCCTAAATCTGGACAATTGAATTTTATAGTAAAACCAATAATTAAGAGATTAAATAATTATATTATATATTCCGAGGCCTTAACTACAAGCAATAAATTCAAAGTTTATCTGAAAACAGTATACGAAATAGTCTATTTACATGCGAATCATGTGCATTTATAGTTTGAACTTTTATTAGAAAAAAAGATATTGATGTTACAACTCTTAATTGGTTAATTAAAGGTAGCAAAAGATGCTGTTCAGGCATAGGGCATTTCACCTTATTATTCGTCCAACGAACGATGGCACGGAGAAACTTGTAGGTACCACGTGATATATGTACCTACTTCGCGCTACACGTCCTCCGCGACTGGGCGAATCGTTTGACGGAGACAGCAAACGAGCGTATTGAGTGTGACTGCAATTCACGGCGGTTCGAAGCTAGTTCGAACAATTTCAGCGGAGATCAAAGGACGACGCGTCTTTATCGCGCATTCAGCATCGATGGTGATCGAGCATACGCACGCTCGGTATAGTGTGTTCTCTGGAGCGCGTCGCTGGATGTGCGAACACGAATAACAGTGCGGAAGAATCGGAGCGTGCCGCGGGGTAATCGTTCGTCTGTCGGGAAGAGGAAAGCGCAAACGCGAATCGTTTCGGCGAGAACGCGGCCCGGAACTTCTTCGTCGGTGTGCAGGATCGGATGCAAAGTTTCACCAGGCCGCGCGGCTCTCCATCGAAGAATCGAAAACGATCGCGAACTTTTGAAACGCTGTGGCGTCAGCAGCTCTTCAACGGGAAGCGGAGCAAATCGGAGTGAAGCAGAGCGGAGCAGAGCAGAGCAGAGCTGTTCCCTCTTGGAGAAGTTAAAGAGGCTCTCCGGTGTTTTCGCGAATTCGCGGGAAACAATTCCAATTGCAAATTGCTGCCGACGAATGTTGATGCAGGCGGCAGCGCGGCGGCTCGAATCTGTCGAGCGGAGAGAAATGCGATTGATCGCGAAGAAGCGCGGTGGAGAAGTCGAACGAAGGGAAAATACGACGTCGGATAAAGAAAACTACCAACGGAACGACGCGACTCGGTGTGAGAAGCGAAGACGCCGGGGGAGGTCGAGCAATCGAACCATCGCATTGCATTCGCGGCGATACGCATCGCTGCATGCATTCGAATGAACAACCCGCGCCGGATTCCTGGACTCGATTGATAAGAAAATCGACCGTCTGACGTAACTCTCGCGCGGCGAGTTTATTTTACGCGTACTCCGCGTTACGAAGAAATACGGCAGCTCGAGATAGTCTGCGTGCGCAGTAGGGCCTCGGTAGTTGCACTCTCGACGCGGTGGAGATCAGAATAAGGCTTGTCTCCCCACTCTATCTTCCCCTTCTATTCTTCCCCCTCACGTGACAATCCGGTAGTGTCAAGAAGAAGGTAACTTTTTCCCCTTAATTCGTTCTCCTCCCCTCATCTGGCGACTTTGAACACGTCACACTCCTTCTTGTCGCTCCTTCTGCCTCCTTTTTTTATTCGGTAAATAGATTTAGTATGATGCGTTTTGTTGTCTTGTCCAGATAAAAATCAGCAGCAATTATAACAGAATCAATGTTAGATTTTAAAAGTGAGTAAAGCGAAGTTTCCCCTCGAGTAAACGGTGAGAGGGTTAAACAGAGAACGTCAGACTCAACGGTTACAAAATGATTCTCGAGTTGATGAAATTGTCGACACATTTTCCCCACTTGCTTTCCGTTTTCCATGTGTTTTTCTTTCAGTTCTTTTTTGTAAATCCTCTTTCGCTCTACGCCCTCCCGTCTGGCGCAAGAAAACCGCGAGAATGGAGCGAGTTACGTGGCGGGAATAATGTAAAGAGATTTGTTAGAGCGACAAACGCGGCTGCGGGACGAGAGTAATAGCGTTGAGCGACTTTTAACAAGACGGGGTGCGCGTTGCTAGTTCCCGCTAACTAGCGGCAACCTCCCTCGGTAATTATAAGTGCAAATTACGAAGACGGTAACGCGAAGCGCCGTCTGAAACTCTTGGGAATTTCTCGACAGGGTCCGTGGAGTTTTAACGTCGTCGTCGTCGCACTGATTCGCACGATCAAGAGCGTTCCTGTTGATTGCCGGTATCCGAATTCTGTTCCTCCAACAGATTCTTTCGCGTTCGAGAGAAACACGCGGACCTGGCGCCATTTCAACCCTCTCGTAAATGCGGACACACCCTAAACAAACGGACCTTCTCTGTTTCATTCTACTCGTTGCCACACTGACTGTAGATTTCATGCAACATGAAAATAATACGCACAGATTGGTAAATACAATTATAGTCTGCCAGACTCTTAACAATTCTAATAAAACACAAACGATGAAATCGTAAATTCTTTTGATATTTTTCTTCTTTTGTGTTCAGTATTAATAAAAAGAATAAATAAAAGGTGGCTATCATTGGAGTAATAAAAACTATATCATTCGTTGTCAAACGTCCAGAAATAAAAATGAAATTTTTCCGCTCGTCAAAGCTTTCGATCAAATAAAATTGTATTAAAGCCAATTAAGCCTGGTATTTTATAAGCCTTTGAACTTGTTTATTTATGTGTTATAAATGCATGACATTCCACTGTTTATTAATCATCGATGACCAGCAGGTACTATTAAAATCAATTAATAAATTGGCAATAGATTTAATTAAAACAAAACCAAATTTAATAACTAGGCTGTGCTAGCTTGTTATTTTATCAATTACTACGTTAGAAACTAAAATAAAATTAAGATCCTTCTTGTTAAAAATTTGTTTAGGTCATTAAGCTAATGGAAGTATCTCAGACTCCAGTTTTAGATAATTCACATTGTATTCCTTTAGCAGGCCTCGAATGAAAAAGACCATTTATTTAGAGAGTAACGACGAAGCAGCAGATGTTGCAGTTTACACAAGGGAAAATGTAGACTTTCTACTCAACTATAGCAGTAGTATGCCGACGTCCATTTCCGGCGTGAAGAAAATGTTTAGAGACTCGACAATTCTCTTCTGTCGAGCTGAAATTACTCAAGGTTCATTTAACCCTTTGCGGTACGAAGTGTTTCCGGTCTTTCATTCCCGCACTTGTAACAACATGATTTAATTCAACTGCGTCCGAATATGTCGCTGTATTAATTTATTTACAGCTTGGAAAACAGTAAGAATAGACCTGCAACATAATTATATAGCATACAATACAATAATATATCGTCAGGAAATAATAATAATATAATATCGTCAGGAAAAAAGCAGTGGACCGCGTGGTAATTGAAACGCAGTTGAATATCAAAAAGTTGGAACCTCGAAAATTTCGAGTGCACACCCCCAAGTAATTATTATGAACTCGAGGGAATATGTTTTGAAAACGTTGTCGCTGAGTAAAACACGAATGAGTGAAATGCAATTAAAGTACAAGTAATTGAAATAAAATTATTATATGAAAAGGTTAGATTGCCAGACGAGTTTCTGATTTTTCATTTTGCGATTACTTTTCTGGCAAACATTGAATAGATTCATATGCAAACAAGTATTTTCACACCTTTTATTGAAATTTGTTGCAAATTTCATAAAATTTGCTCGTGCAATTTTCATGCGTTAATACATTATTACCAACTACAGGTTTCTGTTCGTGAATTTTTTAATGGCAATAATTATTTCAATCGTGAACCAACTATACTCTGATTGCTGCATTTATTATAATATAATATTATGGAATAGAATTCTGACATTTATTGTAGTCTCTAATTTAATGTATGACATTTTAACAAAGTATTTAAAGTTTATGTAATAAAAATGAAAATTCGACGGAAAATTACGAAGTGGAAATTTTCCTGGTAGTAACACATGCCAGTCAGTTTTAGTGCTCGACAAGAGTTTACTGTTAAATGACATCTCGATTATTAACTTTCCATAAATTAACATAATACATATGTAGTAACAACCATTTTATATTGATTTTGAACCAATATTATTCGACGATATTTAGATTGTCAGACAAAGTGGAATAGATAAATTGTTAAAATTTGCTTCGACTGATCGCCTTTTACGGCAGCAGCAGAGCCGCCTGAATATTAAAATTCCCTTTCAATCTTGCCGTATATTTCAGAGTTCCGAATCGGCCCCGGCGCGGCCATAAACTAAGCAAGCCCCGTAAATTCAGAACGCATGCAAATCCGTCTGATCTGCTCGAATTTGACGAGGCGCGTCCGTTCTAGGATAGCACTATCAGCCCTTTACGGCGCCCTTTGTGCGAGCATTCTTCGCGGCGAGAAGACGCAGGGGCGCCAGGTACGCCCACGCTTTGTGCTCCGCTTTTATCGCGACGACGCGACGCGACGCACGGTAACGCTTTCAATTCTTGCCCGGGCTGTAAAAACACGCGGGTGTATTTCTCTTTTGTAAAACAAGCCCCTCCGAGACCTGTCTCGCACTCCTGCAAATATTCGATGTCCCTTCTGCTGTCCCATCCGGCTGCGAGAATGGACGGCACTTGGAATATTTTTCGGGAGCTCCTCACCGAAGGTAGCCAGAACTTTGAACGCGTTAAGAAGTCGGGACAGATGAATGGCCACGGATTAGAATGCCAGGCTCCACGGAATATTTCAGACGCTGCAGCAACTGTGAACGGGAAAATTTTACAGCGGAACATATTCTTGGGAGACTCGAATTTGGCTGCATTGTTTTGCACAGATCGGAAAACTTTAACTCTTCACTTGCAAGATTAACCCTCATCTGCCCCTCCTGCCAATTTCACACATCCTTCACGTAAACTACAGAAATTGACTTGCAGAAGTGTGAATTTGGAGTGCAAAACCTGTACAACTGGAATTAATCGAAATGCAGTGTGATTCCGTATTGAAACAAAAATATGAATAAAGGATGAGAGCCTTGATCTAAGAAAAATCCTCCTGTCCGTGCTCCAACGTAGATCGTCTATAATACGTCGACACTACTAAATTTGAATTACTCATTTTTCTTGTAAATGCATAAATGTTGCACAGTTGAAAACCACATTCGGTCCTTCATTCGAAAATGATTAATTGTAAAGGAAACATATAAGTAAATTCGCTTGGTTAAACAAACTGAAAACTTCATATGTTTGAAGACTATGCTAAAACACAACGTTTTCGTGCAAATACTTGCCTCATTAATATGAATAACGTCCGCTAAAAAGAGCACCACACGCATTTTTTTTCGAGTTCTCTGGCACGTGTAATTCTCATTAATATTAACAGCAGTTCTGTTTTCATGATCACATTTGCACAACGTAAATAGCGAAATTTTCTACACGTGTTCGAAGCGTGTGAACATTTTTTTAAAATCGTAAATATTCAGGATTCAGTAGAATGTAACACGGTTTAATTTCATTTCGAATGGACTGAAAGCCTCGTCGAGGGAAAGATAATGTTTTCAATGTACCCGTGGAAGTGTGAATTTGAAAAAATTTCCGCAGTCTAAAAACGTAACGCGTCGAACGCGTTCTGTCGCGATCCTTTTAAACGATTGTAATAACTGCAATATTCGATCAACACCTACATGCTTCCTGTGAAGCATGATTCGCGCCTTTCTTTTTACAGGAACTACAGTATACAAATAAATAAATAAAGAAACGTCGGGCTCCATTGTTTTGAGCTCGGCTTCGATGGAAAACGTGTGTGTGACAACCCTGGGTGGACGCCTCAATTGTTTACATTTATTCTCTTTGTTTTTAACAGCCTCCGGGGAACATCCCCTCCATTGTAATGTAAACATTCATATTCTTTGTACGTTCCTGATAGAAGTCTCCTTTAAGAGATTACATGTTTTTGTGCGGTTGAAGAATGAAGGGAATTCAACAATATTTTTATGTATAAAACTATGTTTGCTTAAATTTTACGTTAGACTAGCCGAGAAAGTCATTTTGCATCTGTTTTACTCGAACTAATTGCTCTAGTTTTCCAAAAAAGTTAAAATCGTATAGTACAATATTGGAAAAGTTGAACAAAATTTGCACAAGAGTGTAGATTAGGGGTGACGAACTTCTTTTCCCACTATGGGAGAGAGCAGCTCTCCCACTTGCGACCTAACCCATATGCCAGAGTAATGGAGATCATCCCCAATATAGAGCGTCAATATTAAAGCGAATATTGACAATATTATTGATCGTTTAGGGGACACATTAAGAATGTTACTGTTGTTACAAATTTTCAGATTCTACCGTAAATTAGTTTTTCCTTAACATTCATCCAAGTTAAGCCGGTATTATAGTCCTCGCAGTGTTCGGAGAGCTCTCGCAATCGCGCGACAAGAAAATTTCTTTCTCCGAGACGGGGATTCTTTCTAAAACGAAGATTAATTCGGCCTCGTCGAAGCCCGGGGAAATTAATGGCAATCCATCCGTTGGATGTGCGTCTTTGATTAATCGAAAGAAATCGTGGCGCGGGGACCGAGGCAAGAAAACTTTCGGGGTGATTTATCGCTTTGTCCGAGCGAAGGGATTCGGGTCCACGGTATCAAAAGTTTCTTTCCGCCTGCCGGCGAGACCGGTACACGCGAGAACAGGTGAAACGTTTCAGGGGACGAGGGAGAAGTTTCAGTTCTTCCGCGGACTCCGATTCCGGGAGATAACAGAATACATCTATCGCCGGCGTTTACTTTCAATCTTTCAATCCTTCGCGAACTGGTCGAAACTACCCATCCTTATAGAACAATCATTCTTTTAGTCACGTAGCGAAATAAGTGGTTCCCTTTCGTTCTCAAAAAGATTCTTTTTTTTTGGTCAAACTGTAACTTGGGTAACCAGAAACTTTTGGCTTTCTCCTATGCAAGCCAGTAGATTTGGGCGAGAAAATGCCAAAAATTAAAGTTTCGATTCTAGAAGATCAATGGTACGAAAGTTATGAGTGTTCAAAGTTGAGCGAAGTTGAGCGAGTCGGCTTGTCGTGGCAGGTTCGGACCTGCAACCAGAGCGCGATAGTGGGGGTAGATTCTACGTCCAAACAATTTTTAACGGTATGATCACTAGACTGCACATTGTTATGCAAAATAAAAATACCAGTTTCAGAAAAAGCAATTTTGACTTCATAGTCCACGAGCAAATAGGATCACTCTGATTTTATTGTTTCATTTAACAGACCGTGAGAGGACTATGCAAGTTTACATTCTCACGGAGGAATTTCAAGGCACTGGCGGGGAATCGAAGTTAATTTCCCCCGTAAATGGTTTTCCGAAAGTTCGGGGTGAAGCGAAGCTGTATTAAATTTGATTGAAGCTTGTATTTTATTTGTAAGCTTCTTAGTATAAATTTCACAGGAAAATTGTTGATTTTGATCGGAAAAATTGCGGTTAGACACATCGAGTGTTTTATATTTTCATAATTCAAATGTTTTTCTAAAAGACTGAGAAAAGTGGTAATTTAATAAAACTGAATTTATACATTTTTTAAGTTCGCATAACATACCTGATGATGACCTTTCCCATATTTAATCGCTGGAATTGCTAAATCGATATTAACTTTAACGTTCTACGCTGAAAATTAATTTATAACTAGAACGTGGAACGACATTTAAATTTTCATTTATATAGAATAATTCAAGTGAATGAAAACCAATGAAATTCAATTATTTCGGCTATTGATAAAGTGAATGAAAATAAATTGAAACTGTATCAAATTTCGTTAGTCTTTGTACTGTGCAAACTTTTATTAAATAACTTTTCGCCTTTGACGTTACTGTTCACGTTACACTTAGTTTTTCTGGGGGAATGGAAAAACTTTGTAAAATCCATTTTCACATTGTTATTGCTTAACGCTCGGGCTTTAAACAATGATCTTTTTGACATAAAAAATATTAAAATGTTTCAGGGTGGCTTGAAAGTCGATTTAAATCTTGTTCAATTTTGAAGGACGTCGACCGGAACACAAAGATTATTTATTTACTTAAACAAAAGTGTCCAATTTTTCTCGTGTTAATGTTTTTCAAGGAAAAAATGTTCGAGGGTAATATATAATAAAATTTTAATTGAAATTCTCTACGTTTGGTGATTTGAAAAATACACTGTTCAGCGAACACAAAACCATCTCTCTTGAAATTTCAAATTATTTTATGGAAAAATTCGCACACTCGTTTCATTATTTTTTACTGTTGCGCCACTGACGTATGTTTTTACTATATCTCGACGAATACATGGCAATTTCCGCAAACCACTCGGTGGGAAAGTTCCCAACATTACAAAGCTTGAAACCAGGTAAAAAACTATCAATCAAAATCCTTCTCAAAAACAGTGACACGCAAAACCTTGTTCTTGCTGACTCATTCTACGAACCAGTATTTCATCGAGCGTACAGATTTTTGCGATTTCATGAAAGAAAATCGTCTGTAGAAGAAAAAAACAAACGGAAACCATAGAAGGAGTGGACAAAGTAACTTCGTGAAATATATCGGATGCTTCGGCTGCAGCACATTATTCGAGAAATCGACTGGAGCTCCACGACGAGCTCGTCGCAAATTAGTTGTTTCTGTCAAGGGAGTGCCTCGCGTTCGGTCCTACAAAGGGCTCGTTAGAAATTTTGTCCGCTGCGAATTAATCGCTTTACTGAATACGAGAATTTCGCGAAACGTATCTGGTGGTCCTCTCGAGTAAATCACGGAACAACGGCCATCCGCGTAATTGCAATTAATTAAAAGTTAGCCCGGAGCGTCGACCACCCCGTGTGCGTCACACGTACTCTTATATAGCGGTGCGAATATTTTCCAAGTATTTCGAAATCTTCGTCGAGGTTTACAACGAGATTTTTCTTGGATCCACTGTTCAACGAAGATGGGGGCGCACAATAGCCGAGAAATCGCAGGTGTGCAAGAAACAGGACAGGGATTGCAGAGTTACGGGGGTCGCGAAACCAGCAAAGAACAATGGAACTTGGTGACAAATGGATGATCCTGGATCTCGCGGGCAATCCTTGCCCGCGCTCAACTCCGCCGGAAGTTGCCGCGCACACTTCTCCTTCTTCGCTTGATATTAAATTTCACTTTTCCTCTTCGAATCCTCGCTCGTTCCTGCGAGACACAGATAAATCGAGAGATTATTTATGGCCAAGTTCGTTTTGCTAGAGCCCAAAAAATTGTTCATTTACATTCTATATTACTCTGTTCAAGAAGTTCGTAAAATCGCGTCAACGAAATTCGGTGTTTCTATTTTCTTCCAAGTCGTTCGTGTCCTTTGTATCGTCAGATGAGGGGAGGGAGCACGAATTGAGGGAAAACGCGTCACGTGACACAAGCCTTGATGGTTGTCTTCCTCAATGTACAGGATGTTTAAACATTATATATCGTGAGTAATATAATATAACTTGAATGATATAACTTGGATATCCTGAAGGCGCATATTTCAGGATCGCGAAACTTGGTCTGTTTACAGACAAGAGTATAAACAATGTGTCTCGCTCGAACAGATCGCTGTACCTTTGTCAAGACGACAGTGAAAAAATCATTCTGCGAACTTCTTGAACAGGGCAGTATATTAAAAGTAGCACATACAACAGAGTGTACAGGAATCTTCGCGATATCTTGAAAACTGTAGAAGTTGCAAAAGTTTGAATCCGGCCGTGCGATGAAAAATTCATACGGTGCCGGAATTCAAAGAAAGTTAGCTTCGAACGAAGTTTCGAAAATAATAGAACCCATTTGAGAGAATTTATTGATAACAGAAACGGTTGGTGAGAATATTCAACATTGAAAATAACAGTGAAAGTTGGTTCATACGATCACTTCCACGAATTTTTGAAAAGACCGAATAAAAATTGTTTATTTGCAAAGAAACAAAATATATTTCACTTTTTGAAAGTAATCAGTGAAATGTTTGATTGAAAACAAAGTTAGAATGGGTTAATTGTGAGGGCGACTACTTGATTCGTACACTTAATACTTTTGCAGCTTTGAAGACTGAGATCCCTTTAATGAAAAGACGAATTTAAGGAAGATTTTTTCCAATTAGCTTTTTTAATTTTTTCTTCGTAACCCGAGCCAAGAAGAGGGCGTAGAGAACGTCTTCCTCTCTTTGCTCTTTATCGCGACGAGAGGTGGTAGAAGGGTTCATAATTTTGCTTTTGGTTGCTCCCGAGAAAGCTGATTAAAGGATTGCTCGCGTAAAATCCGATTGGTCCTTAAATTTGTCAGGTTTCCCTAATAAATTGGAGCGCCGCCTCCTCTGACGGTGTCGAAAATGAGAGCCGGATTCACGGTTGCTGTCGTTGTCGCGATGCTACGAAGACGACGCGACGCACGCGTGTTCAGTGACGTCTGAATCGTTTGGTATTCTCCGCTCGGATCGCCGGGAGTCCGCAGATAGCAGCTTTGAAAGTAGTCGAGTCTGGTTCCAGGCATTCCAACAAGGTGGCTGGAAAGTTTTCGATTCCGAGATTCGAGGAATCTGTGCTTGGCATGGCCAACTTGACCACCTATTTGAAAAATTTCATTCGTAGTTCGGCAACAACGCGGCGTGGCGGGTTCGTGGCAATTTTCCTGGAAGGAAATTCAATAATGATCGCTACCCAAAAACGCCCCTGGCATCCGATCATAAAATAAAACTCATTAATATTTCTTACTTATTTTATTTCGAAATTCATTACGGAGAACAAAGTCAAGGTCGATTGGTTCGGAAATTCTCCAGACTTCAAGCCAATCTAGAATCTATGGAAATTATTGATAAAAGAACTTTTAAAGGAACTCGTTATATCAAAAATAAATCGTATAAAATTTTAACGATTCGGCGCGATCGACGAGGTCACAAAGAAATAGTAGAACCACCAGATCTAAGAGACAGCACGGCCTCAATGGTTTTTCTTAGATCAAGGCTTTACTATATTCAGTTGTAGTGGTCCGACCAAATTCTGTTATTATTATTTAAATAAGTCGGAAGAAACGCTGCAATTTGACAGCTTTCCCTTCCGGTCGGCCGAGTAGAATCTGTTTTTCGCAGCGATCGAAAGGGCTCGAGAGAGATGGCCAGAAATTTCGCGTATGTTCCACCGAGCACAGTAAACTCCATTCGCATCCGGCTGTAAATAACGCGCGATCCTCTGCGGAACGGCCGCGCGCGGAGTGGTCTGTGTCCTGACGCACGTGGATCGAAAGTTTCCACGGCAGCCGGTCGTATCACTGTAATTTCATTCAGTCGATTCAATGATTCGTAAACAATGATACGGCTTTATCGTGCACGCCGACGCCCGGGCCCGAATGAATACATTATGCATGAGAGGGAGCAGGGTTGCCGTTGCTGTTCCCCCATTGTTCCCTGGTCAAACAGGGGGCGCTAAGACTACGAGCAAACAACTTTTGTCATCGGGAACAAGCGGCTGCGAGTCCGGTTAACCCATTTTCGTCACCGATCGCGCTCGACGCACCTTCCCGGGATTTATCGTGACGTTGATGGAGCACGTCGCTACTTTACTCGCGAAAAATTCACGGCCACCTCTTGCCGCTTGCCCGATTTTTCCGCGGCTACGTCACGTTCTTGTCGATATTAGGCGCGTAAATGGGCTCCCTATCTTCTCGAACGGTATCTCGACTCCGTATCTTATTTATGGGCTTATTTATTTTTCCACATCGGCGGAAATTTATTTCAGTCGATCGAAATTGTTCTTCGAGCCTCGTCTATTCTGCTTGCCTCTGCCTCTCGGGATGCAGATTTTTTACAATGTTTTGAAAAATTCAACAGAATAGGAATATTGTATGTATCTGTTATAAATTTACTTTTACTGTAAAAGATACCTTTTAGTCTTGAGAAATAAATTTATTGTCTGCTGTGATTTTTAAAATTGTATAAAAATGGGAATTCATCTAAAGGAAAAAAATAAATATATTAAATTTAGTCATTCCTACTGCGAGTTCGACTTATTATTTTCTTGGCGACTGAAGACAGAGATCGACAGAAAGACTCAGCCTCAGTTCCGTCTCCGACTTTATATTTTTACCCGCCCTCTGCTCGTTGTCCCATAAATTTTCGGAGGCGACCCTTTATACGGGCCTGGAAGTTTTTTGTACGCGCCGAGAAGTCAAGAGTCGCGGCATTAAGATTCCATTAACGTGATTAGACCGTTCCCCCTCGTTGTTTTAATACTCGTTTCATCCCCTTCAAAGGAGCCGTTCGCAGAAGTCTTTCAACTATCCGTCTGTACGTTTTGCGGAAGTTCGGTTTCAGTGCCGTTTCCTCCTCCCTTTGAGAATCGTTCGGGATCTTCTTCACGCACCGACAAATCGGAATTAACGAGATCCTCCCTCCTTGATTTTATCATGTCCCTGTCTCGCACAGTCGCGAAATTTTATCGCGAGAAAGACGTCGCATCTCCGAACAGTCGAACCAGATTTCCATCCGGCATCTGCGCGGCCGATAAAAATCGCGAGTTGAACAGCCGGAGAATCTAGCTAAAGCAGCCTGCTCCGCGAACTTTTCAAGTACCCTTCGTTTCTTTATTCCCTTCGAAGGAATCCCCCGACTTCGACTTCTCGCGCTGCAACTGCGCGAAAAACTACCCCCCGGAACAGGATTCTAAAACTTGTTACAGCACATTATTGTGTACAATATGAATTAAGTATTGCATCAGATTCATACGCATAAATTGAAAAAGTCATATAGAATGGAAATATTCTAGGTCAGAAGAAATGTTTGGTTTCAGAAAAATCGTCATTATGCCATTCACACGAAAAGTGAAATTTTCGCGTCTGGGCTCGACGTTAGGTTAGGATCGGCGCAAGCAAAACTGACAGGAAAAAAGAGAACAGGCACGTGCAGAGACCTTTACACTCTCGAAAGGCGAAGTTCGATCCATCGACAGCTGGTTCCGCCGTAAAAGGATCGGTCCGTGTTGGAACAAGCTTGCGTACGCCACGAGTTTTTTTTTTGTCACGGGGAACAAGAAAATGGCAGAGCAAAGCGACGCAGTAACCAGGGCGGGTCGAGAGAGCAGCGGCAGCAGGGAAACGGTTGAAGAAGGGGTTATTAACCGACAGAACGTCGGACAGAGACTGTCGGATGCCCGTCACGCGGCCGTCTCTGCCGGCTAAAAATATTCTTTCGCGAATAAACGTCAGCCGAAAGGAGGAACGCTGCCCGGAATCCCGGCTCGTCGACCGCCGGAATGAGATTATTCTCGCGCCTTCGGGATGACAGTGCCTTTCCCCTTTTTCCTCTGGCAGCGCGTGAACGTTTTCGCGGTCTGCGCGACCCTCCGCGAAAGAACCGCCGGAGAACACTGTTCTTAACAGAAAAGGATCTTTGATGTCGCTCGGCACAAAAGCGTCGGCCAACGGATGAAAAGACGGCCGAGAGCCTCTCGCTACCGTCGAAACACAGCGAATTTATGGTGTTCCCTGCAATGACGGGTCTATAGTTGCTCGTTCGAGTGTCAGTCTGCTTCCTGACAGCATTAGCTTTGAGAACGTTTGGCGTCACGGACGAGTTTGCTAAACAATTTAGCTCGTCGCACAGCGGGCCGTTTCTAGACAATAGCGTGGAATTAATTCAAACATTTTCATGTCACGGTATGAAACTCTCTGGCACCTCCCAGATAGGTGATATCGATCTCGACAAGAAAAAGGGAGAAGGTCCAATCCAGTCTCCTGCTTCAACCCTTTGCACTCGGGGCTATTCTAATTCGCAAACCGAATGTCTCTTTCGACCTGAAATATTTCCATTTTATATGATTTTCTTAATTTTACCGATATAAAACTGATATAACACCTCGTACAATAATTCATTGAATACAAATTTAATAAGAATTATTAGTGGCGCCTCCGAGTCAATCCTCGGGTTAATAACAATTTCGAACAATACTGAGGACTCGGCGTGGACCTGGGAAAAGACGGTCAAATATTTAGTCCCAGAATTTCACGGGGTATCAGGATCTTGAAGACGACAGGGGTTGTACACGATGGCTTCCGGCTATATCCCGTGCTTTACGACGGGTGCGTGCATGGTACGAGGATCCTGCGAGGACGTTATAAATCCCGAGGGACGAGAAGAGCCGGTATAAAGTAATAAAGCGTCGGACGAGGGTGGCAAAGACAGAGAACGAGGTGAATATCGTAAGAATTGCTTCGTGATAGAGAAACAAGCGCTTCTCGCCAGAACGGAGTTCGTTTGTTTTAAGGGAGTAGATTCATTTTTCCAGGATTGCAAGGGTGCGGGATGCGCGTTCTCATTTCTTGATAATACAAAAATGTGATTTTCCTGTAGTCAAAAATGTTAGATAGAAGATCGTTCTAGGGCGCTATCGCCCTTAAAAGTCCTATTTTTTCGTTTACGAGGTGTAATTTGCATTATTCGGAAGCAAACAACTTGAAGCTATTTTCATAGCTACATGCTGTCGAATAATGCAAATAACGCCTCGTAAACGTAACAATAGGACTTTCGAGGGCGATCGCGGCCTAGATTGATCTTTTGTCTAGCGCTTGTAACTACTAAAAAATCCCATCTTTGTATTACCGAGAAATGAGAACGCGCAATTCTGGAAACGAGTCTACCGCCTCAATGGGAAGAAAAATATCGCGGTAACTATATCGTAGCCGTACGATGATCCCCTTGGATTCGGAATGAGTGCCTCGGTCCTTGTTAGAAACCATGAAGAATATAAAAGCAACCGAAACAGAGCGGAGCAGAGCGCACCGTGCCAACAGTCACCGGTCGTCGGAGTTTGCTCCGCAGATTCGAGGTCGCGGCTCCGAAGAAAAATTGTGCGGTGTTCCTCCTCGGTTCCACGATCCAGGGAGAGCAAATAGAACCGACGGTTTTATTCGGTCGGGAACGAAAACGGCCGGGAAAATTTAATTGGCCCGCGGGAGAGTGTTCAGCAACTCGTGTCGGCGATTAAAAGTTTCGCGGTGGAGGACGTCGGGGGGTTTTCACTCGCCGCCGATTGTCCGCCGGTGTATCCGCGGACTGCGGGGTCTGTCGGGTAGCAAATAGAAACAAAGTTATTTCTTTGGAACGCCGGCTGAGCGAGATAAGATGTTGCTCCGTGCGAATCTCCTCTTTAAAAATATCGGATGATATCGTTCCTGCTGATTTTTGTGGTTATACCTGGATTTATGCATTTTATGGTAGAAATGAGCAGCTGAAATTTGACGAATTTAACCATTTCTGTTTGGCACTTGTTTATGGTAATTGATGCAAACAATTTTTCTTGTGTACAGACTAATATATTAGACTGTGGGTTTTATGCATTTATGTCAAAAATGGGCACGTACAATTTAAACCAGTGGACATGTTAAAAATATTTATGGACATCAATGTATTAATCTCAGCTGAATAGTATAATTAAAAGAAGAACACAATTTTCATTTGGCTCCTGTGTCCTGCAATCAATGCAATCATTTTTTATTTATTTATTTTATTTATAATGACAGTGGCAAAATGCATCCTTGTTGAAAAAATATAAAATTTGTTCCGGAAAAGGTGACGTGCATTTCTCATAATGTCTGTAATTTTTTGATATTTCTGAGCGGAGGAAGTAAACATAATTTGACATCAATCTGAATAATGAAAATCGTCAATCTCTTGGTAGCGGGGTAATTCAAATGACCCAAGTTCGTGTACAAACTGAAGATCGCCACAAGTGTACACAATGGACAAACTAGTTGGTTTCCGTGAATTTAGCAGCTACGCAAGACGAGAAGCGTGCCAAAGCCAACGTCACTGGCCCAGTATTAGGTAGATCGATACAGGCGTCGATTCATACGCCGTGTTATTATAATTAACACACACGCGGGCGTCCCGCCGCGCCACGCCAGGGATATAGAGGCATCGAGCTTGGTAATTAATTTTCGTAGCTGCTATCGGCGAGCTTCACGCGGCGCTGCTCGATCGAGTGCCGGTAGTTTACCCTACAAATAAGTGCTTCGCCGATGAATAAAGTTTACGTCGTTAATGTTACAACAGCCGTCCACCGAGAAATATTCCCTCGCCTAGTTTTGGGGGTTTCGTGGTTGTCGATTAACCAACCAAGATTCGCTCTAGCAACTTGCGCGATTTTTAAGGAATATATTAGTTTTTCGAACGGTTGCATATGTAAAGTTTACAAATCGACGCGTAAAATGTATACACAAAAGTTGAACCTATAGGATGACTTAATAACATACTCGGAGCGACATGCGACATTCCGATGTTGAAGAGACTGCTTCGATTCGAAGATTTCGAGGAGAAGGTGCTGGCAAAGCGAGAGATCGATAAAAGCGGTCATCAGGGATGACCAACGGCGGGAGGTGAACCCATTCGGGCTAATCAATTGGCCGGAAGTGGTCCTAATGTAAACCTAACCATCGCCGGCTGGACAAACAGGAGATGTTTCGAGTGTCCGGCCACCGAGGACCTGTCATTTGTCCTTGCTCGATCGATTGCACCGAGATGCGATTCCAGCTGGCACGTTTTCCCGACGGAACGTTTCTACGATACCTGCGAAACAGAATTCGACACGCGACGATTAAATCGAACGAGCCGTGTCCTGCGATCCGGTCCTCGGTTCCGCTTGAAGGATCCAGCTGGATCAGCGTGGGCAATCGGTCCCAGCGTTTTTTGTCTTCGAGGAATGAAGCATAGTAGCTAAGGAGAGGACGCGGAGGAAACTTTTCTTCAGAGGATGGGTCCTAAAAACATCAATAAATTACACAATATAACCCTCATTCGTTCCTTGTATCAATTTGACACAGTTTTCCCGAAATAAGTTATAATGTTCTATTATTTCTTCGTGTAACGTTTATGTTTTCAATTCGAAACACATAACCGAAAAACCAAAGATTTAAATGTTAACTCATCAACTTGAATTAGAAAACATTGAAAAATAACTGTTTACCTTGTTATTTCATCGATAATTTTCCACAGATTCAGTTCGTGAAATGAGGGACGGATGAGGGTCAAAAGAAAAATTATTTATACTGGATATATTGGAGAATTCGCATACGATCAGTTCGAATCGTGAATTAAACAAGCAAATACATATGCTCCAAATCATATCATGTTTGTACTCATTTTAATCAGCAAAATGTAAAAACTAAATAAAACTGAAAAATTTTTGTAGGATATGTTTTTCACAAACACCGTGCACATCTGTTTCCCAAACAGAGACACTGCTGTACATTGCAATTTGTTAGAGCACACAATCGGCGCGGAGCGAAAGTCAGCGGAGGCGAGCTCGGCGTTAAAAGGAATCACGGTGTCGTAGAATTGAAAACAATTCAGAGAAAAAGGAACGAGTGGAGCGCGATGACGAATTACGCGAGCGGAACGCTTTCAACCGGTTCTTTTTTTTAAATGGCGTCTCAGCAACGAGGGCGAGAGCGAGAGAGCACGGATGCCACGGATCGAAGGGTTACAACACGGTCGCGAGTTCCGTTTCATCTAGTTAATGCACTTTGCCCGTAGTTCTGGGGGGATGAAGTTACGGGGGGGGGGTCGATCGGAGTAGTTGTATCGCGGCCAGCGTGTGCCGCGTATCTCTATATTAATACGAGACGCAGCGCCGCGCAGCGCAGAAACTTTATGCATTTTCCAAGCCTCGTACGCGCCCTGAATCTTCCCCGGGAAAAATGAGTTGATAAGGAACGCCCCCGAGTTTCATCGTTCCAGTCCTGTCTACCGCGCAGAGTTTCTGCCGTAAACACCGGCAACTTTACACGGACAGTGAAATATCGAGATGACGCGTCGGATGCTGCAGATATATTGTCCACACTCTCCAGCTATATTAATAATACGTAATAGTTTATTGAGCAATACCTAGGATTTTCAATAATTGTGCTCTACCAAAGAAAGCATAGAAATTTTCTTTTACATTGCAATCTTAAACGAAACTATTAGATGACGTTATTGAGGGTGACTTGTTAATTTACACTGAAAATAGCTGTTGCCATTGAAGATTCCATTAAAAAGTGTTTAGCCATGTACCATAGATTTCTTAAAATTATGCAATAATCACCGGTCGGTAATGTATTAACATAGCTTCGAATTCTACTCTCAATTTTTCTCAGAACAAAATATTAAAAAATTGCGGAGCTATTCGCAGTGTTTGATACGAGTTTTTATTGGTAGATGAATGGTAGATAAAATTCCAAGTTGTGTCATGTTTGGTGTCGCTTGAATCACAAAAGTGTGACGAGTATGTTCATAAAAAATTGATTAAATATAATTGAAATTTCTCGAAATGGAAGTACAGAAATTGGAATTGCACAAGGGACCGTAACCCAGTTATGGTCCTACAAAGTAAATTCATTTCAAGGGAGCGAAAAGCGATGAATCAGTTAAACAATTATTTAAACAGACGAAAGGTATAGATCAAGTCACTGTCCCGCGTTCTCTCATTCGGAAAATCGAGCGGCGGAGAATCACGCGACCCGAGTGTCTTCGGGGTAAGTCGTCGACGGGAATGAAGTCGTGCTCGGAATTTATACGTTCCGATCGGTCCGTAACTATAATTTTACGGTCGCCCGGTTCCCCGCAGATTTATCGCGTTTTCAATCGAAAATTGAATACAAAATGTCGATGCCGCGAATGCACTTCAGCGAGGAGGTAAGCAACGTCAAGCAATAAGTAGCAACGGTAAGCAATAAGTCACTCCCGATTTTTCGATGTAAATTTTTAAACGGGATAATAAATATTCTCGGGCGATTACGTGACTCGTCTGCGAAACGAGCAGTCCTTCGACCAGTCTTGTCACTCCTTCCTCTTTTGTCCTTTCTTCCTTTCTATGTCCTGGCCATCCAATTCTTTTTTCCCCCAACCCCTTCGACCACCCTCGCGATATTCGCCGACTGAATTTTAATCTGACCGTTCCCGACGCGATTGTTAAATATCGGTGCTTTGTTCGCGGCTTCTGCTTTATTCACACGCTTTATTCAACAACCACAACAGTTCAATAAAATCGGTGCAAATTATTTGATGAAATGAAAATTGAGGCGATTGGTTCATTTCTGGTTCTGTTGTCTGCATCAATTGTGAGAAATATGAGACCGAAATTCCATTGTTTCTTTAATAATTTCAACTAAATCAGAATGATACATTGATATTGTTCAATTTTTTTCTTCGATGCATAAAACTTTCGTTATAAACTCATGAAATCCGCAATCTAGTCATCATAAATAGAATAGTCAGAATTATTTAATTATATTTTCTACTCCACATGCAACAAAAAATACGACCAGTACGTTGCCATTTTCTTCAACAAATAAACTGCCCATACAAATTCGCAAAATTGTTTTAGATCTACAAAGGCTGTTCCCACATTGAAAGTAGGATTTTATTTCATTCCACTTTCTTAAAATTTGTTCCGTAGACTAGTTATGACTTTTTTCCGAACGTCCATATACCCCACACACTGTGCACCGTGTTAAACAGAAAAAATGATAATGAAGCGGCCGGAAACGAAGAACGAAGAGCGGAATAGGAGCGCTTAATTCGATTCGTACTTTCATGAATCCCGATGAACGCTGTCGTCATAGCGAGCGGTAACCGGACCGGAGGTGATCACGAGTATATCTCGCGAGTTACGCAAAATCCAATCGAATATTCAGCGAACGGAATTCGTACTCGATCGATCGGGACAAAGAAAATATTCGAGATCTCGTTAGTCAGCGAGAAAGAGAGAGAGAGAGAGAGAGAGAGAGAGAGAGAGAGAAAGAGGCGAGGGGGTGTGGAAGGTGTCGAGAGATCGGTAATTCTCGGATTAACATTCTCCTCGTTATTCTAGTCGAGAAGACGAGACGACAAAACGAGGGAAAAAGAGAGGAGCCGGGAGAAAAACCGCGAGGGAACTTTGCGGAACGGTTAGACCGTGGAACGGGCTCCGAGGAGGTTAATTTAATTCCGCCTTGGGGAATTACGAAACACGGTGTTTCTTCCGCGGTGATTCTACCCCCGAACTACCACCCGAAGAAAGAATATCGGAACAAGACGTCTGATAAATTCTTCGATCGGTCGCTTCGACTCGCCGCCCCGCAAAAAATAATTAGAAACACTGCTTGCGGAACGTTCGGACCGGAACGCTTGCTGAACATTGTTCTAGTTTCCAAAGTCCGGAAAATACGAACCTAATATGTGTTGAAAAAGGAACAGATAGTTTACTAAAATACAGTGTGTATAATTTGTTACGTGTCGATATTTTCGGAATTTCTGCAATATTTCTGTATATTATCACTTCCACATGATATAGAAAAATACACAGCATTCCACTTAAAAAGTTAAAGGTTACCTTCATTTCTATAAAAATTACGGACACCGTTACATTCTTTGCAAGGAACAGTGTGACCATCAAACAGAGTTGGGCAAAAATTTAATCAACGATTGACGAATAAATTTTTACTTCAATCGTTAATCGCAATTAACAATTAAACTCCTACTTTGATCTGGACGGCTCTGATTTGAAGAGGCTCGCGAAGGGAACCGTAGAAAAGCCTGGGACCGCGTTGCAAATTTTAATCCGCTCCTTCTCCGATTCATTTCCTTTATTTCTTCCTCGAACTACTCCTAGGATGTTCTCAGGATCGTTTCCTCTCTTTCCAGATTTTTTACTGTCCCATTCAGCATCTCCCGACCCGGCAAACAAACTTCCATTATTCCAAAGCGAAATGTAAACCGAAAATTACTTTAAGCGTTCCATTACGTTCCCATTCATCCTTGTTCTCATTCCGCCCCTTGCCGTCATCCCGATCCTTCGCCAAGAAATATTCCTTATCTCCCGCTATCCTTACGTCGCACCGCGTTTCAACTTCATCCCGACCCTTATCTTTTAATTGCGCCGGTCGCGCGATGAATCTTAATTACCCTTGCCTAACTATTTAATCGTTACGTGTTCCCTCGGCCCCTCGACACACGATCGCGTTCTGTCCACCATTGTTGCGATTTTAATTTTATTTGATTCTCGCAAATGGTTTTGCTTTGTTACTAGAGTCGGCTGGTTCGTGTAAGTCATTTGTAATGTTAAGTAAAACTTCATTTCCTGTTGCAATGGGTAGATACGGTCGTTGATAGAGATGAAAGACCATCGTTTCTCTTTTACGTTTTTGCCCTCCAAAAAATTACATGTAATTTACACTATTCTTTATGGTCGTAAGCTTAATGTTAACGCTTTACTTGCCAGAAGACTATTAGCAGATTTTTTAATAACTGCGTCCTATTTTCTTCTTCTTAGTAACAATCCCGAAAGAAATAAGTAAACTGCAAGTATTAATTACAATAACTTTCGCCTGAATTTTCGGGCCTTGAATTGTGAATGATTAAATTTGAATAAATCTTACAAGTAAAGAATTGAATAAATATTTCAGCGCGTACCATCGATGGTACACATGGCCTGAATGGAAAGTTTAACGTGTACCATTTATGGTACATAAAATAAATAGATATTTAATATAGTTAAATAAATAAATATGAATCTATTCTTGAATTGAACTAATAATATCTCTGTAAAAATATTGAATAATAAAATATTTTTTTGAATGGTAGCATCGGGTTTTCGAAAAATCAGTTTCTGTGTGAAAAGACCCGCAATACAATCAATATTGTCTTTTATAGATATGGAATTGGTCTATATTTCCTCTTGGAAGAAAGTTGGCTCTTCTGGCCGCAGGGGATTCCTCTCTTGGATATTTCTTATTTCTAGACTGCGGATCTTTATTCTAGAAATCTTAAAGGCGGAGTGAAATAAGAGTTTCAATTGACTTACACTCACTTTCGTGTTACTTTCAACTCATTGATACTGTTAACACAAGACAAAAATTTACAGTAAGAAATAAAACAGAATCTCTTCTCGAAGTAAAATAAAGCAGACTTTATAACAGAATTATTATCTTATTACTTGTTTAAAATGGGACTTGTTTAAAATAATAGATCAACGAGGTTATGAAATATTAAGAGAATATTGAGAATGTTGTTCCCGTAAAACATTTTTAAACAAATTACTCAGTTGAAGTCATTTTGATCCAAAATTTCAATGAAACCTACTGATTAAACCTACTGAGATTAAACTTAATGGAACGTTATTTCATCGCACGCAATAAAAAGACCAATAGACCTGGACAAAGTAGCATTAAAAGTATGATTAAAAAACTCGATGCACAATTGTCTAAATGGAAATAAACGTTGCGATCTGAAAAACGAGAGGTTCGCTTCTACTTTTTCGATTACATGATTGCTCGACAATAATAAAATTTTTGCGATCACAGTAGCAATCAACAGGAACACTGTCTACGTTCTCTCATTTTTGTTTTTGTTGGTTACCCCTTTCTTTTCTCTGAGAATCCGTTGATCGCTCTAGAGGGATTCCGCAGCAGATTATAAGCTAGCACTCTCGCCAAAAGAAACCCGCGACAAAAAGCGAGGAAGAGGAATGACCAACGGGAAACGATAGAAAACAGAGCAAACCGTGCATTCTGCAATTATCGATCGTCGAATCTAATATCTCTGCGGACCCATTCCGTTATAACGTTTCACAAAGACCTGGCCATCAATCCCAGATTTCTCTACACCATTCCAATAATATTCAATTAAAAGTAAACGCATTCAATCCCAAGCTTCTACATTTCTTTGAAATCCGAAACAATCTTTTTGAGGACCATTAACGTTCCGTGGGGATCGATATTTACGGGAATAAAGATCGCCGAGTCTCCGGACCGAGCCGGAGCTTTATGCTAAGCAGAGATCTAGCCAGGCTTAACTTATGGCTAGAACCATTCTCCAGCGGATTTCGAGATTACGTTTGATCTAGGCTCCGGAAACCTGGCTTCCGGAGAGCCTGGCTAGATCCACGTAAACCGTCTAATGTTACATTTGCTCGATCATCGGACCATTCTCCTTGGCCCTGGACATTTCGCAAAGCTGCTCCACGTCTGGAAAACAGCAATGCTGAAAATGTACAGGGTGTCCCAATAATATTCTACTTGAAATAATATTCTACTCGGACTCGGAAAAAGTTACTTCAAATAACTTCGGGAATCTGCTCTTTTTCAAGGACAACATTTTTGTATGAAGCTGGGGCTTATATACATAAATAAAAGGCTCCCCATTTTTATCTATCCTCAGAGTTGGGCATTAACCGATTAAAATTTTGACCAAGATTGATTGATTAATGTATACGATTAAAAAAAGTAATCATTGAAAAATCAATGATTGATTCAATCGATTGATGAAGTTAATCGTCAATCGCCGATTCAAAAAACTATGAAACTTGAAAAAATTATGAGTTTCTTTTTCTTTTAATCCAATTTTTGTGTTAACATTTTTATTTATCAAAAATCGTGACGAGAAACTCATAAGTTACAACTTCATACGTTTCGAAGACTTTGAAATTTCGAGCACTTCGAAGACTTCGAAACTTCGAAATTCCCTTCGTTCCTTTGAAGAGTCGAAGCTTCGGAAAAGTAACAGCCCTAGTTTTCAGGGATCCAGACTTTTGGGGCACACAGTACAATTTCCGTTCCCGTCTCCTCGCTCGAGCAGACCGCAGATATTTCTGCCCTGGCCTCTTCTGGCGCTGCCTTCGCCTTTTTCTAATTCTTCCATAGCAAAGTTCCCGGGCTCGAAACCTAATCCTCGGGTACAAGGTGGCCCGAGAAGTGGCACTTGTGGCGCTCCCATTTCGACCAGCTCTCCTTTATTGTCTTTCGTAAATACCCCGGGACCCGGGGCCGAATCGAATGAATTGCCCTTTCCGCTTGCTTTTCACTTGGCCTCCGCGCCGCGCGGCCGCCGCGCCGTTCGTCTCCTCGTCCTCATGATTAATTAATGCATTTTACCCCCCGGCGGGGGTCTGAATGCATCACACCGACCGTTTTAATTACGAAGAATGTATTACCTTTTTACCGTTTCTCTCGTCATACCTGCCTTCACGTTTGACTTCGCCCGTTGCTTCTTTTGCTTAGCACCGCAGTCGTACCCGCGGGCAGAATTATTCGCGCGACCCCGCCATTTCCCCTTTGATACGCTTTTCACCCCGTTCCCGAAGATTCCGACTCCTCGATGCATTGTTGTTTTTAAGCTGCTACTCGTCGACCAATTTTACGGATTACTCTTGTCAGAGGGGCTAGAGAGGATCGAGCATATTCATTTAACTATTCATTTCTAATATTTTCACTGTGTCGAATTACACTTACTCATTTTCATTATAAATTTATAAAATCCGCTGACTAATTGTTAGAGACAGACAATAGCGTTGTTATAGAAAATTCGTCCGCTGTATTAATGTAGATTATTCGCACGTAACGAGGCAGGTCTCATTCTCGGCATTCATTAAGAATCGCTTGAATGAGACGAGGGCAGGGCATCGTCCATTGATCATCCTTTTCAGTGGGTTTCCAGAATACTTTCCGACCGGCTCAATACAATTAAGGGCTCCCGGTTATTTGCCGAACGGTTTAAAAGGGCTCCAATTATTTTCGAAATATAAATCGCTCGTCAAATTACCCTGCCGATGAAGATCGAGGTGGGCTCGTTCGGATTCTTGAAAACGAGCCGGCCGATTCTAAACGAGCGCTTCGAGAGCGGGGGTGGACTATAAACAATGAATGCGGGCAAAGAGCCGCCCCATTATTTTCAGGTGATCGATCTTCTTTCACGGAGTTTCGAGCTAACCGATAAGGGCCTTCTCCGCGGGAGATATCACGCTTTTTAAGGATTCCGAGTCGATGCGCCTAAGGGCACCATGAAGGAGTCTCGTGAACCCACATTTCGTGGCTGGAACCGAGTATCGTGTCGACGTGTCAAGCGGAGATGCGAGTTATGATCCTTTGGAGAATTTCCCGGCGAAATAAGAGACACGGTTTTTCTCAAGAAAATTATTATGGCTTTTGCAAAAGTTCTAGTTGGTTGCTTTATCTGTCCAGCCCTCGGATCTGTGAGAAAAATTGTTACTTTGAACCTTCCAGGGACAATGTCTATGTACTGTTTTCAAAGATCATTTCACAAATTATTAGATGCGTGGATATGTGTGGTGAGAATGAGGAAGAAACACGAGTGAGAGGCAAAAATATATGAAGTAATTTTGGTACCGTGAAATAAAGAAATGAGTGTGCATGCAGAAGAATTTGTTTGAACATTTGCCAGTCGTTGATTGAACATCCTTTGTGTTACATGGTATATCATATAACTTATATGTTTTGTTAAATACATGCTTCGTTTATAAATATTGATAATTCCACCCACTGCTTGGGCATTAGATGTCAAGCATTGCTTACTTTTTCAAAAAATCTGGTGACGTCTATAATATATGAAACAATAAAATTTTTAATAAATTCTAAAACAACAATACACCAATTTTAAATTCAAGTAGTACGTATATATCTTAACGTGGCATATCAATTTTTGCTTTCCGTCGATAAAAGTCGATTCGTCCGTCTCAGTGGGTTCTCCGCGTTCGACAATTTGGAAAAGCTCGAAGAAAAGAGCCGCCCGATACATATCGTGGCTCGTAACGACGTGGAAAGTCCTCTCTCGCCGAGGAAAGGAAACACTGAATCGGGGACGCCGCGTTACACGCATCCGGTGCTCGACGTTCGGTTTCCCGGCACAAAGACCGACCACCTATAAAGTCTCGGTAATAGATCGACGCTCACCAGACGTCACGTCATCGACGTCGGGACGTCGCGCCGCGCCGCCCCATTACCAGCGTCCCTCGCATCCGCTGTGATCGGGGTCGCAGACTTCGCCGCCTGATCATTCTCGAGAAAATCGTCAACTTGAAGATCCGGGAACTGACCTAACTACGAGCATATTGAAAGTCTGAACACACACTTCTGTTCATCTTTCTATTCTTACATTGTCTAATAAATTACGGAGTCATCTTTCGTTGTTAATGCATTATTTCAATTCATTTTGATTTAATGTTTCGAAACATATTGAAACAGTCTGTAGAATCATTGGAAAATTTTTCTCATGATTCAAGTTGTTCTCTTAGAACAACCCCGTAGATCTTTATGTACAATTTTCTTTGATGTACATTTTTCATTTCTGTTCCATGAAGCAGCTACAAAAATTGGAACATGGATTCAAAATTTTTCTCATGACTGAATCCACCATAGATTTGAAGATCAAAGCTTCCCCCTTAGAACAACTCCATAGATCTTTATATACAATTTTCTTTGGTGTACATTTTCCATTTTTGTTCCATAAAGGAGCTACGTTAATTGGGATAACATGAATTCAAAATAAATGACGTGGTCCGCAAATATGAATGTTGACGATAGTAACGGGAAGACCGCTCGAGGACGTCGCATCAGTGTAATTGGACGGGAGAGCGTGGCCGTCTAGCGGAGTTTTCGCGCGTGTTAAACACCGAGGCGCCCGTATTGTCGCGCGTTATTATCGCCGCGAGCCAGCAGGGAAGCAGGAAAGCAGGGAAGCTTGCGCCGTCTGCGACCAGGCGAAAGCCACCCGGATAACTTTCGCCGACACGGCCTATTGTTCCAGCACGGAGACTTAGCAGAGGCAGAGAACGGCGAGCCTCGCGGCCAGACGAGTCAAAGAAACACGGATGATGATTAAGGGGCACACAAAAGCCCGGACGAACGGTTCACCGTCCATCCCCGTCCGACTATCTGGGTTACGAAGCGACTGATCCTGCGTCGCTGACCCACCCCGGTTTATTCGTATTCATCGGTGTTCCTTTGAAAGGCGCGGCCTGCCGAACTGAATACGCCATCCCCGATTCTCCGATAACTCGCGTCCCATGCGATATCGTCCATTTCCTTAATTCGTCCAGCCTGAATTACGAGCCCGAATCCTCCTATCCGCTGAAAAATGTCTGACCTCTTCGTCATCGAACAACGCTTTCCCGAGACTCTTCCGCAGAAAGATGCACAGACAGGTCCATTTTTATGTAACGAGTGTTCCGTTTGAAGTTTATACCTCGTTGCAAAAATATTTCAGTTAAAACTTACTCCGTATATGCATATTATTTTTATTATTTTTACCATAAAAATGGTAAAAATTGCAATTTTTCAAGATTTGCGGCCTTTTTACCACTTTTGATCGTTTATAATTCGTAAACCAATTAACCAATTTCAATGAAATTTTCAGAGCGTATATAACTTATACAAGTTGACCGAACACCTCTTCTAAATTTCCGTTATTCGTCCAGCTAAAAAAGTTGTAAAAATCAATTTTTACTATTGTTTTTCACAATTCCATACAAATTTATTTTTTCAATATATTTTTTAGACGTCATTTACTAAACTAATTCTTCTAGCCTTACAGAGAAATTGAAGGCGTTTGGTCCATCCATAAAAAAGTTATTTAAAGTGTGTGTGATCAGTTATGCTCCTAACTATACAGTGCTGGACAAAACTGTATGACCGAGATTGCGGAACTCGTGGAGTTCAATCAATCTCGGCAAAAGGGAAGAAGCGAAGAAAGTCGAATATCGCGGAGTCTTCGCGAATCGAGCCCGGGTTGGATTAATTCAATTACGAGTGGGTGGAGAGAGTGCAATTTACGGATCGCGGAGGCAAGAACTTCGGCCCGTCTGTTTTTCTTCGGTAAACGGAAAGTGGCGCGCTCTTTCATTGACCGTTAATTACGTTTCCGACGGGGTCGCGAGCCCCGGCGATCATAATTTCGATCGCCGTTGAATCGGGAACGTGCCGACAGGGAGGGGGAGGGGGCGAGCTGCAAGAGATTACACCCCCGGGGAAATCAGTAAGACACCACCTTCGCGAATACTTTCCTACCTTTTTGGAAAAACTTTTTATTCCGCTCGAGGAAACGCGCGGAGGACTGGCATGTAAAGTTTCCCGCGCCTCTTCAGCCTGGATATATTTCTCTTTTGTCTCGCTCTCCCCTTCCCCGACTTCACCAACCCCTGCTGCTCTTACTTCGATGCTCTTTTTTCCTTCGCGTCCGGGGAAAATGAAAAAGTGAAGAATTATTCGGAGAACTCGCGGCGATCTACCGCCGCCGCCGCGCATTACCGTTCGGCTATTATTCGGTTAGCCTCGTAAATTCGCGGTTCGGATAGACGCCGAATCGATCTGCGAGCTCTGCGCTTCATAGTTGGCGCAATCGAGCATCGGTCCGACTGGAAATAATTTGCGGTTAGAAAATTTTCGAAGTTCCGGAGACTCTACCATAAAACGTTCGGGTCCTTTTTCCTTGATCATCCCTTCCTGCACCTCGTACTGACTCTGAGGAATATCTCAAAATTCATTACAGTAAGTCAACTTACTAGGTACCATGTATGTATATTGATTGAAATTATTCATCCTAAAAATTGAATAAAAACCATTATGTATGCAATTTTATATACCAAGGAATATCGACAATTTTTATTGATCGGAAAATGTTCCTTTGACAATTATTTAAACCGTAAAAAGCGAGCTGAGAAATGATCCCCCTTTTGTTTATAATGAATAACGTTTGAAAGAAAGAAGCCAGATAGTTCGATAGAGCGTTGTTCCAATTTCCAGTTAAACCGATCCACTAGCTTTCGGGAGATATTGATCATCGTTTTTAAAAACCCCATTTCAAGAAGAACTCGTTTGAAATGCTCTTTGTCTATTGTACGTCATAACTTCATTGATTTTACGAATATTTCATAGAAAGTTTATGGAAAGTTCGAAATTAGTACCATTGAAGTGGAATAGTTTTGAAAAATCACTGTGTGGAGAATATGCTTCCAATCACTTACTTTTCAACGTGTGCTGAGTGTATAACGATTTTATTAATTTCAGGGACTTCCAATTTGGCACAGAAGCGGAACCTCCATTTCGGTAAGTTTTTAATATTCTGTCAAATTTGCCTCACAAAGACGTCGGAAAAAATAGTAGAACTATACGATCTAAGGAACAGCATGAGCCCGAAGGTTTTTCTAATAAATAATAAAATTATTCGTTCATCAATCATACTCACGAGACTTTGCTCGAATATATCCAAGTATTTTTAAATCGGGCACGAACTTCTGCGATCGTCGAACAACTTTCCTTTTATTTTCGACGTTCTCGTAATTGTCGGAAGACAATGCCGGTGCTCTTTCGTGCAAGTTGAACATATTCCAATTTGAGAGCGTGACGCGGAAAGGGATGCGACCCCTTTTCCCTGCCCTCGAAAAATCAAGTGGTGAAGGGTGGAATCCCCGAGTGCCGTCGGAAGCTTTCGAAAGTTTCTTATTTCCCGAAGTAGTCGAGCCAGTATCTTCCGGGGCATTCCTCGCTTCAAATTCTGGCACACGGAACTTTCATGAAAACTGCAATTAATTAGAGGACCGAGTAAAGAATTTAAAGTTATTGCCGGGAGGGTTGTGCGAAGTGATTCGAGTGGCGCGAAAATCCTTTCGACGAGAGCAAAGTAAAGCGAGTCCCGGGGTCAAAGATAACCCTGTTTCCGGGTGGAGAGCAGTCATTTTCTGGAAAGTTAAGTCGAGCAGGATCTCGTCTCTTGACTCGCCAACCCAGACACGGAAGTGCTCTGCGAATACACCGCGGATATTACCGCGAGACGCGACCCTTTTTTCCAGTAGCTTCAACGTTCCTCTTGATAGTCGCGTTCGAAGGCCCTCGGAGAAAGGTCGCTGGGATCACAAAGGGTTACCGACTGTCCAGAAGCCGAGGGTATCTTTCACCTTTGGATACAGAGGGATCTTCGCGGTGAAGTGCGCTCGAGGAATCGCACAATGGCGATTGAGTGCGCGGCACTCAGACTCTGTCCCTTCTACCTTTATGGAAAAAACTGACGTCCGCCCCTCTAATTTCACGTTTCCGTCCCCCCGTTCGAACTCGCGCTCGCATGGAACCGTCGAGGAATTTATTCCGGATGAGAAATGGGGAAAAACCGAGGCTTATTCTTCCCGTTTAACCCTTTCACTTGAAATTCCCTCTTTTACTCCCTTCGACCCTTTCCAAGATTTCTTATTCTTAGCTTTCACTGGGAGCTTTGATGGATGATCAAATTATTAGATCCACTTCAGACACTTATCAAGATTCTGCAACCAAAAAGTTACGGAAATTTCATCTTTGTCCTCTTTGCGTGAAGCGCAAAAGAAGTTTTTATTGAAATTGTCGTAACAACGCATCCAGTCGTTTTATTGCAGCTATCAACAACAGGATCGCGATCTCTTATAAAATTCATCGTGAAAGCGTAGAAAGTATATGCAAAATAAAAATTTTCTACCTGAACTGTAACATACTGAAGTCAAAATTTATTTTCTTTCAGAATATGTTTAATAGATTGAAAATAATATAACAGCGTTTCAAAATTCTTCTAATGTTTTCGCTGTTAAATTACTGGTTAAATTAATGGTTAAAATGATCGCATCGTTTGTCCAGCGTCCAGGGAACATAGTCCTCGTGAAGCGCGAGCGGAGTTTTTATTGAAATTGTTGGAACAACGCATCCACTCGTTTTATTGCACCTATCGAGAAGAGGATCTCTCTCTCTCTCTCTCTCGTGACCTCTTCCTCGACGATCTTTCTCGGCGGTACACCACCTCCGGCAGAAATTGAATCCTTCGAACCCGCACTTCCATCTTCGCCATATTTCACCGCAGGGGGAGGGGTGACTACAAAATTTTATAACGGTGCCCGGCGTGTTTTCTTTGCGACGACCGAGCGGGACATCAATTTTTATTGCACCTATCGGCGAACGAATTGAGACTCGTCTCTGCCGCGAATTCAAGAGCCGGACGCTCTCCGACCCTCTTTTGCATCATCGACCTCGCGAGCATCGAGTCGATCATTTCGATCAGAGTTTCGGGAATGTCCTAGGTTAGATCAGCTCGCGTCCAGTGTAACTGGGAGACTGTAAACACAATGCAGGACGATCCTCTTCACGGAAAATCGAAGCAGGAGTGCCGGACAATGACCGAACATTGGAAGAAGTGGTTCGGGCTCGGCTCCTAGTAAATTTTTCTCCGTAGCGTCGCGCTTCTATCTCCTTGTGACACACCTTCGAAGCGGCAAAGCGATTTTTTAAATGCACAATAAACATTATTATGCACAGCAGCTGCATAGATTTCTTTTCTTGATTACTTAATTGCGTGGAAAACAATGCAAGAATATTTTTAAATTTGTTCAATGTTTTCACTGTTGTTATTTTTAAGTAAATATATTTCTTTAATACTTTTATGACAACAGTGAAAACATTGAACAAATTTAAAAATATTCTTGCATTGTTTTTCACGCAAGAAAATTATCAAGAAAAGAAACGTATGCAGCTGCTGTGCATAATAATTTTTATTGTGCATTAAAAAATCGCTTTGCCGCTTCGAAGGTATATACATATATACACACATTAAAAATTAATAGATCTCATGAAATAAATTCCTAGAAATTGCCTAATTCTTTAGCGACCCAGTAGAGAGTTCACGCCCGCAAAAGCTTCAGCAGAACTGCTATAACTTTGGATTAAATCGATATATCCATTCTAAAAAAAATACCGTTATATTCGTGAAATATGCACCAATAAATCCACAAACTGTAAAATTGATGGATCAAACAGTTTTCCAGAAAAGAAAAATCTTTTGACTGTCACGATATCGAATTCCTCTTAATTACACCTTTAAGCCATGACTAATTTCATGGCATGAACGTTGTAGACGAACGTAATCGGATCTACGAGTCTACACAAAATTGAATTATGGTGTGCGTAAGGTAATTTTGTGTCACTAATCCTTCTCAAAACTCGGGAGCTTCTTTTTGTCTCGACGTCTAAAGTAGCTTCTGGAGGACGCGCAAGAAATTTCGCGGCGTCTTTGGAGCTGCCCGTTCAGCAGGAATAGTATAGGGAGGAACGGCTTCATCGGCGACCTCGCAGACGCGAAAAGCTCCTTCAGAGTCCGCGGTATTTTCTTCTCGGAGTCGGTGGCAGGGTAAATCCGAGTAGCGCGGTTACCTCGCGGCCTTCCCCGAGCAAAAGACACGAACCGCCGCGCCGCTCGCCGGAGAAGCTAAGAATCCCGTCGCGACTCGGTGACATCCTAATTGCATCCTCAACAGCCGTGAGAACGTACGTTTTCACGACTGTTCGCAAGGATGAAGCGATCGATCGTGCAGCTTCCCGAGTTCCCGATTTAAATACACAATTCAAAGTCGATTTCCTCGAAAACAAAGCCTCGCATGACAAAATTTTATTCTATATTTTCGACTTATTTTTTCATGTAGTGTCACCTCCTTTTCGCTTGTACCACCAGTTACGAAACACCCAGTATAATTGGCAATACTTAGGACCGTTCACAGCTCTAATTAATAATTTTTCGAAAATTTACTTTTGATGATATCTCGTGTAGACACATTAGTCTTTCCGATATCCTCATTGAAACAGCTATTCAGTTAGTTTAATTGCCACAGATTGAGTACTTAAGTAAATAATAATTTGGATGTTCCCGATCAGAAATGACTCCGGCACAGCACTCGAAGGGTGACGGACATGGGCTCTCGGACTGTTAAAGAAACGTGCGAACTTTCGAAAAGCGTTGGACGCTTCCCACGGTTGTTGCACAAGTTCAATGGAGTTTCAAGGCAGCCTGGATGGACCCCTGCGTAATTTCCCCTGTAATTTCGGTACGGTATCAACGTGGTTCGCGAGCCGATCTCGATACGCCTCATTGTAGTTTGATGTAGGTCAATGGGGGGTCCGTCTCGAAATTTCGAGCTACCCGACGGTCGCTCCGCAAGCGTATCGGCCTTAATCAACTTCGGGACGAGATTAACGGACCGGATTATCGTAATTCCGGTGAACGGACAAAATGTCCCGAATTCGGTTAACGTTCCCAACTCACGCCCACGCCTCGGCTAATCGCCTTACCAGCGCAGCGCCACGCTTGCGAAAGAAGGCGCGACGATTGCGCGGCCAGCTTAAAACAAAGACCGGCTTAATCCGTGTCCCAGCCGCGCCCTGCTAATGGACAAGTGAAATTTATCAAAGGAAATTTATCTCCTGTACGACGCCGATATTTATACGATAGATAGATCGTCCACTTTTGTGCTCGAAGTCGGACGGAATCCACCGAAATTCCAAAGTTAATATGGTTCCGCGTTACTCGCGATTTGCTAAAGCTATTCATACTGGATAACGTTTTATTTGATTCCAGATCCTCTCCATTTATCTACGAGAATGTTCACCTGCAAATTTCCATGAAATGTTTATCTCGGGATGCTTATCTAGATCAATTTCCATGTACATTCGCGGTTTATGTGCAAAATATGGAAATTGTTGTTGCATGCAACGTGTTTACAATGTTATCTGCGCATGTGCAGTGGTCACGATAATTAGTGGTACACGTAGAATCTAAAAAATACGAGGGTATATCATCGCGAATTATAAATAACAGTTTTCTACTGTGAATAGAAAATAGAATACGTATGTTAGAGCGACCTGGAAATTTTATCGAGAAATATTCAATGCAAAACGAGAAACGCAAATGTATATTTTTTTTTCATCATATAACAGAAAGATTGTATACATAGATTTAAATTTTTTTACATTTATTTACATACTGTTTAAAATGATTATCTTCGTACACCATCTTTTCGAGGGCATTAATTCCTCCATACTAAAGTTGCTTTGAAGTACCAACGTCATTAAAATTCCGCCATGCTAAAATCTGTTTAATCTCTTGTCTTGTAACGTCGAGACACACTCGTGACGAAAATTTCAAATTACACTAAACAAATATGAATATTATTCGGTCCGCGAAAACTCTTTAGCAGTCATGAATATTTAACCATTATATGACAAATGTACCTACTGCGAAGAGACAAATCCTTTGGACATAACTTAATAATAACTGTTATTTGTAACCAAAAAGTATAAAAATCGATATTTTTTAATCATTTTCTTCTACGAAATTTGTCTTTATATATTGCGTATATTATTTTAAATATCAATAATAATTAACTTTCTATCCATGATTTTTATCGTAGAAAATTTTAGAATAACTGTTATTTTTGCTCCCTGGTTAATACAAATTAAGAACGAATTAAAAAAGAATTATAGTCAGTTTTCGATCTAAGAAAATCGAATATCCCCTCCACTGCGAAACCTGCAAATTCCATAGCAGTGCAGGGAAGATCGTTTTCGCGCTTGCAGAGACAGCGAAGATTGAAATTCGTTAAACGCCTGGAGTGTCGAATGCGTCGCTCTCGTGGAAACCTTTGTCTCGGGGAACTTTAGTGTCTCGCGCGGGTCCCGATAACGAAGGGAATGTCCTGTTTCCGGGGGAGTTTCGCGATCGGCAGTTCGCGGGGCAGGGGGAATGCGATATCGACGAAGTTCGAGCGTGACTGGGCGGTTCGATCGAACGTTTCGCCGGGGCTAATGATATTAATCGGATCGGGGATGGGGAGGGGAGTTGGTTCGCGGGTGGTGCCATTTTGCTAGCGGAGAAAACCGTGGGATGGAAAAGAACTGGTGTAAAATCCGCGGCTTATCTGCCATCCGGAAGAGAAATTACGATGAAGCCGGGCGGGCCTGGAACGGCAAAGCTTCGAAGAGCCGCCGGCATTGTTTGCTCGACGCGATATTGCAGCCTTCGCGAAAGCAAACTGCAATCCGAGATAGCGGGGTTCTAGCGAGCGGAAGCGCACGCTCCGGCTAGCTGGACGACGCTCAGCTTTGCGCGCAGGACATCGGCTGCGGTTAAAGACACAGCTGGCCTGGAGATGGATGGCTGCTCACAAATAATTTCATTTTTGCTACCGGCGAGCTTCGGAATCGCAGGATAAACTATACAGGGTGTAAAAAGATCATAGCGTGACTGTACAGGGTGTAAGGAAATTATATGTCGCGATTACCTAGAGGATGATTCTACACCCTCGATTTGGTTGAAATTGAACTAAGGAAGGTGTATTACACACGTCGCGACGGTCAAAAGTGCATAAGGAACCATGGGTCGCAACTCAACCGCGACGAGTAAAATACGATGCAATTAAAAAAAAATTGTTGACCTTTTAGACCTTAAAATTCAATGTTTCCACTTTTCCTGATCGAAGCCGAGGTATTTGACCGCGAGCTTGACGAATGGTGCGCGCGGCGCAGGTGCACGGTGCAGTTAGAAATAGGACACGAAGTAGATGCATTTGGAATATTATGGCGGCGTGGTATCGGTGTCCAGTGTGGTCCTTCGGCAGGCTGATTCGCAGTAATGGAAATTGCCAGTATAGTAATGGGAATGCAAATGTCGCGTCCATTGGAGCCGCGTGAAAGATCAAACAACACCCGATCCGACTCAGACCGCAAAGGATCGAGAGCCGGCCCCGATCGGTCGGCTCTGTCTATTATTCGCCCCGTGGCTAGCTAACTGGAGCCTCTCAATTACCTTTCTGGCGTTTCTGGGTCGATCGACCTCGACATTTGACGAGGCTATTTATGCAGCCGGAGCTTAATCGTTCACGCTCTCGGCCCGTAACACCGCGCGGAACCACCACCAAAACCGATTTTACTCGGTCTAATGTGGGAAGGACCGAGGCTGTCCGACTTTAAGCTTCCCAATTCGATTGCCCACGACGTGCTCCGCACAGTTCCTAATCCAATTCCGAAATTTCCTCTGTGCACGAGAACGCTAAAAATCCACTTAATCTTTGCACACGAAGAACGAAAGAATATTATAGACGTAACACCATTTATGCTGGAATTTTTATTAAGTCACTATTGTCTTCAAAGTGTATTAGAATTTTTAACCCTTAGCACTTGAGTGGCGCCTCTGAGGCGTCACTAAAAATTGCTGTACTATTATTTAAAATATTGTTTATATTATTAGACATGTATGAGGCGATTATATCAATCACATATCTACCAAATTTAAAAAATCATAAAGAATGGAAATATTCTGGGTCAGAAGAAACGTTTGATTTTCGAGTTGAATTAGTTCGGAGTGCATTTAGGTGAGACAATACTAATCCTAATTCAAAGTCTAAATCCAAATTAAAAAAAAAATCAGTTCATTAGTCATTTCACAATTTTGAATTTCACATTACTTTAAACCAGATTAATTCAATGTAATTTTTACGATATTATGAAAAATGAACCGTTGGATGATGCTTGTTATTTCAACATTATATGGAATTCATGTGGTGTTAATATTCTTTTCCTTTAAATATCTTGAAACAAAAAATATATGATTTTCATAATTATTGTGACATATGGAAATCGTAGTTGATTTCGTCTTTTGAAAATGTATTACATTTAAATAAATATTGCAACCGATAAAGTGAAGATTGTTCGGTCACCCAGTACATCTTTGCTTATGCCTTGCTTATATAAAGCGAGTGAGAGAGCCACGAGGATCCGATCAAGATGAATATCGTCCGGCACACGCTGTTCATTTGCATGGAGGCATCAAAGACACTCGAAGGTCAACAGGCCCGCCAATTCCCCCGTGGCCCGCTAATTGCGCTGTCGGAACGAGCGACTGTGGCGCAACTTTGCTCGCAACGTCCGTCCAGAAAGTTTCCAGCAACCGGGGGCAGTTTGTTCGCCACGGGGCCGCCACTGCCAAATTCGCGGGGTTTATTTATCGCGGAGCCGAGTTGCCGTCGTGGCGCTGAGTTACGGTTGTATGCCGCGATAATTCACAGGAAATCGCGGCGAGCCCCGATGTATCTTCGTGCTTTATCTGGATTTGCCTTTTTCGGCCCCCCTTACTCCCACAATTAGTGTCCGCCGCCTTCCACGCGGGGCAAACTTTTCGTTTCGTTCGAACGAGTTTCGTAACAACGCTCGATCCCCGTGCATCGACGTTCGCCAATATTGATTGGTCATTGTTCTGTGAACTTTGCTTAATCTGACAATGTCGTTTCCGTCAAAATAATATGATACAATAAACATAATATTTATTTTTCTAAATTAAATTTTTTTCGTATCTTTTCGAAACGTATCTTTAAATACATATTTCGCCCCATATTTTCATCAATATTTTTATTTTAAAATACCTAATGTGTTCCTAGAAAACTGTCCCCACAGCATTGGTCGAGTTGAAGTTCGATTCCGTCCCCGATGAGTCGATTGCACTCTGACCTGAGGAAGATGAATAGCTCGCCAAGTCCTTTAGTTATGAGACGCAGCGGGTTCGGGGCCCAGGTCGGGTGGGGAGGGGGTGGGAGTGCTTTGTCTAGGAAAAGTGGGCTCTGGGAGGCAAGTTTCTTGGAGTGCAACGAAGGCCAGCCTATTACTCGCTCGTCATTGATTAGAGGAGGCTGCTTCCGGGGCACGGTGCGGCGCGGCGGCCTCGTGCGGGATTTCAATTCTCTTCCCTGGCGCCCATCCCCGCGTGCCCACCGGCACGGCTCTCATTATGCAGAAAGCATACTGGGGAAACTGGACACAGTGCAGGGAAATATACCTGCAGGCAGGCGGCTTTTGGTGCTCGAGTTTGCCGACTATAGAACCGGAAATTTCAACGACCCCTTTCACGACGACCTACCCCAAGAGAAAGCGGCCGTTGCTCGACTCGCGACGTATCCAGGCGTAGTCGGCCCTTTACACACCCTCCACCCCCATCGACCTGCTACCCTGTCCCACCATTGGCCACCACGGGAATGGGGCAACTCGCGAACCATCGCATGAATCAACGGAAATCGTCCGACGGTTGTTCCTTCCGTTGATATCGACCCCTCCAAGGCACTTTTTCTTTTTTTTACGGCTCCCTGTATTGCAAGAGCTCTTCAACCGGGAATATTCTTCTGTTTTCAGACCCTTAACGGACACGATCCTCGCGGTGCATGCAAAATGCAGTCTTCAGCAGCGTGCTCTATTTTTAAACTAGCGAGATCGAGGGCCTGGCTTCCACAGCTAGGCAATGCTAACTCACGCGCACCATGAATTCCTGCTAAATCTTGCAGAAATCTTCTAGTTTGACAGATTCATTCCATCACTCTTTAATTCATTTTTTCAAACATTAATACAATTACCTAAACAGTGAAAACAGGTTATAAAATTTTTCGACTCATATTTGAAGGGGGCGAATTTTAAGAAATTGGTATAACAAAGATTTATAATTTATTTCTGACTTTGCAATTTAGAAGTTATAAGTAACGAGTATTCTAGAAATTTGTATGCAATTATAAAGGCGTGTAGCTTAAGTAGACTAGAATAAAAAATAAAATAAAATGAGAAGAGATAAAATAAAATAAACGAGAAAGAAAATGATGAAATACATTTTCTTTGAACATCTAAATAATGGTACGTTTCATGTCGAACAAAATAGAGATGCTTTATTAAATAAATGTCTTTATTCAAGCCCGCATAAGGAAGAAGAATGGAAATGAATAAAATTTTGTAATTTTTATAAAGCAACGTCTACAAGTTTTAATATTCGGTTTAACATTAAACAAAGTATTTTACTGGCAAGTACGATGGTTAGGAAAGGTAGTCGACTCAAAGGGTTGGAAGAACAGAACAAACAGAAATCAGAGGACAATTTTTCCGGTTGGTTTCCGTCTCGGTAGTATATGAACGAGTGTGGGAGTCGCCAGAATTCCATTTACCAGTCTACACGACGCAGACAGTGTCAATTTGTACAGGACAACAGGTCTCGAAGTAGATTTATCGTGTATTCGATGGTTGTCGTGGCTTTAAGTGGTCAGGACAACGTTTTCTCTGTTTTGAGGGCCGCGGAGTCGGGAATCTAGTTTTAGCCAGAACGAGAGGGCTCCGGACCAGCGACCCAGTTTGTTCTGTGTCAAAGGGCTCTCGAGGGAATACGTCGGGAACAGGAGTTCGATCTACACGTTGCCTCTGCCCGGCCACGGAAAATATTTTCGGATATTATAGTGGCTTGTTATTCTCCCAGAGACACGGTTATTAACTTAACCGTCGGTCCGACGTTCCAAATGGATCGTCGGTATCAAAATACTCTCGATAGCAACCGTCGACTGTACGACGGAGTCAAGAATTTTTCAAAATTCTCCTAATATTCTGTACATTTTCGAGGAATTACCCCTATCTTCAAAAGTATCTTCCTCGAAAACTATTGAAGGTATCTGGGTGAACCAAAATACAATTTGTAAACATCTACACCTTCATTTCGCAGATTTTTTTTCAAAATTTTAGGTCCACTATTATGTCCGAAACAAAATTAATTAACTAAATCTACCACCACCAATATATTCAATTTTATCATAAGACAGCACGTAACAGTTGCTTTTAAGGTGCGATGGGTCCAGATTTTTTGGAATTTTTTTGTTGAACGTCCCTTTGAGTGGCACCTGCTAAAAAATTCAGAAGTAATGGTCTATCACTTACCTGTCTTGCGTAAAAAATTCAAGAGTGTCCGTTCGCTGGAACAGGGTCTGAAAAATGTAATACCTGCACTACTCCGCAGTGGAACGAGCAGGCACTCTAAAAGTTTGTATAAATAAAATCGAGAGCAGTCAGAGTTTAGTTAACATTCAGCCCTACGGAAGTATGCACCGAAACTTTGTACAAAATCGATATTTTACATGTGCGTGTGTATTATAGCTTTAAGTAGTATGAAACCTCTTCTATTACATCCGAAAAAATTGTACAAACTATAAATGCATAAAGATCCGCAGCCTATTCATTTTCACGACAATGGCACGTTTCATTCGAATTTTAAAAAAGCCTCGCTCGTGCATAGAAGACTGCGGTAAACATTGTTCCAGCGTAAAAATTTTCTCAATTAAAACATGCTGAACCCCGTCCATTCACACCAATGTGCTTCTCATTATCTTACGCTATAGTTCGCGAGCACACTATTGTTCCCTCTATTTCTCTTTCTCTTATTATTTTTAACGCTTCTCTGTTCGTGGGAGGAATGATTTATTATTCCACAAGGAAGAACCTGGACATTGCGCCGTGGCTTCAAGAAAGATTTTCTTTATACATCTCCGTTTCTTGCAACCGTATCTGCTGAATTATTACCGCGTTTCCCCGGAGCCCCTTTTTTTTTAACTTCCGCCAGGATTAAAATGTTCTAACATTGACAAGGTAATTAACTGAAACGAAAATCGTGTTTTTATGTAACCCGCGGAAAGCAGCTCTCGCGAAAATATTATATTTCACACGCATTTCCTTCTATTTTCCGACATTCGCGAGTTGAGGGTGGGAAATGTATTTAGTTTCAAAAATTACTGGAGTTAAGGACAATATTTTAAATATTTATCATGAAAAATTTTTTGCGTTCGAATCCGCCATAGATTTGAAGATTGAAGTGTCCCCTTTACAGCAACCCCTGAAAACTTGATGTACGATTTTTTATGACGCACATATGAGAAATAAGTTTGGTCGTGTACCGTATACATATTACTGTATAGTTGGCGACACACCTCGACAAAGTATAATAAAACGGCCGGAAAAAATCGTACATCAAGTTTTGAAGACTCGCTGTAAAGGGGAGGTTTCAATTTTTAAATCTGTGGTGGATTCACAGTCTCCAAAAAAAATTTTTAGCGTCTCTTCCACTTTAGCGACGTTTCAATTTACATCATTTTCTCACAAAATTATCAATTTAATATAACATCTCTGTTATCTTGAATGTGGAATATTACGCGAGCATATCAGACCGACAAGACCGTCCCGCTGGAAAAGCTTGATGCACATATTTGATATTTTACGAGGAGGTTTAAGGGTGCAATCGCGTTATCTCGAAGGCCTCGTTTGTCCACGATTTTATTCGGCCGGCGTGTGGGATAGAAACGGAAACGCGACGTCATTTAGATTTTCATTTCGGTCGAATGTCTCGGTACGATCATGATCGAGAGGGTGGATCTCGCGAAAACGGGGGCAGCCACTCGCGCAGAAAATTATGGAGGAATTCGCGCGGTATTTACGCGTTCTTATTGCCGCTGTCTGAAACGCATGAGGAGCAAACGAGGACCGAAAGTGCACCGGTAGACACCACCGTGTATTGTGTACAAAAGCAGGCTATTTACAAACCTCGAAGTGTATTTACTCGCCTTTTAAATTGTCTGGATGTTGGTTCACCTCGTTCGCGTCGCGTCCCGAGCTCTCTCCGCTCATTCGACGCTTCGGCTTCGGGAAACGATCGCTTCCACGGCACAGGATCGTGGTCTTTAATCTTCTTCGTCTCTTCCCGATTAAATACACTTTATCCTCGGCAGAGTATCGCGTGAAATTACCCTCTCAAATAAACTTTACCCTCGAAACGCTTGATCGTGCCTTTTCCCGTGATAAATACGCGGTGAATCTATATAACACGGATAAACCTGCAATTTCAAAGGGCGGCGGCGTTCTTTGAGCATCAGCGAGTCCACATCGAAACGATTTTCTCCATGAAAAAATTGGTATCGCGTACAAACAATATTCCGCTTATTTCGGAAACATCCTGTATACTACTCTGTATACTGTATAGCATAGTATTTATGTGGGTGAACTACTCGGTTCAGATAGAAAAGCATTTCTTACAATACTTGCCGAATTCGTCTTAACACTAAACCTGCCACCACCGGTCAAAATGACCGATTCCAGATTTATTATTTTACAATTATTGAAATAATAAAATTGATTTTATAAGAATTGATTGTACAAATATCTTTAGTAGAACACGTATTATAATAGGAGCCGCACAAAGTCTAAATAAAATCAATCTTGTCAATTTTATAAGGGAACATCTACTAGTTACTTTTAAGACTCGGTAGGTTTAGTGTTAGTGTGAAAAAGCTATAGGTTCGTGAATAGGAAATTCAAGGTAACCTTTGAAAATTGAAAATTCCTTTAAAAAAGAGTGCTATGCTTCATAAAAAGATTTTCGATCGGCCTGCTAATAGTCATTCAAGGTCATTCAAGGTCAAACGTAGAAAAAGATGAAGAATATAAATTCACCGTGAATGCTTATGTAAAAAAAGTGATTCAGATGTCTCGGTATAAATTTGATGTGGCTGACGCAGCATAAAGACCGGCAGTTTAACGATAGCAAATAAGAGCGTAGGCGACACGTGTCCCAAACGCAGGCTTAACGAAGATTATGGAGTTCGCAAGCTGCTAGGGTGCCGTAAAAGGATGCTGGTCCCAAGGAAGTAGAAGACCAAAGAACTTAGGGGGACAGTAGAAAGAGGAGAAAAGGTCACCGTAGAGTTTCCTACCCTAATTCGGTCCCGGGCCGATTGTCCGGGAGCTGACTCGCGAATCTAAAGTTTACGCTCCCGCCGCCATCAGCCTCGAAGAGTTTTATGCTTGTGCGGATGTGCCGAGGAATTGGCCACTGGGTTATCGCGTACGTGGTGATCAGACACGTGAGCAATTTCGGCATCGAACGAGAGGATTTCTGATCCCAGGCATCCTTTCGGGGCCATCACTCCCTGCTACTTTATCGCGTCACCCTTTTAAGGCTCCGTTTTACGAGTCCGCTGCGTGGCAACGCGTTCTCGAGTGTCCGGCCTCTCCGCTACGCCTTTCTTCGACGAAGAAGTATCTTAACGTCGGCTTCATAAGCCAGAGGATGATAATTTATGGATCGTAACTTCGTCGCCATCACCCGGTGAAAATCGCTATGAATTATGGATCGAATTAGAACGGGGTGGAACGAACGCGCGGTGGTTTAACGCGATCCTGGACCGAAAAAGATCCACGGTTTACGAGCAGGTGCATGTACGTGGATCCTTCTTGCTCGTATGCTATGTATGTCTCACTTTCGACCACGCGACCGATAAAACGCGGCTATGCGAACACGTGGCTCACATTTGTCTTTGCTATGCTTTTTCTGTGATTTTTCTCTACACTCCGAAAAAGAGTAGCGAGCCCTGTTCGAGAGAGGATGGATCTTTATGCAAAATAAATATTTTGAATTGCAACAATCCGGAGAGAAATATTGTAGAAAATCTTCTTTTTCAATACGTCTTGAAATATGTTCTTTTGGATATTTGAAAAAATCTGTTAGTTCCATTAATTTTGATTAGGTCTGGGTCGTCGCTGAACGAAATTTCTCTTGCAAGATAATATTCTTCCAAGAACCAACATTTATTGAAAATCCTATCTCTGAATCTCAACAAACTTGAGGAAAGTTTGCCTCTATTTGCATCGGTTGGCAAAGTGATTCTAAACTTGGATACAACATAAATTGCAACAAACTCGATAATAATCTTGTTCCGACATTGCTCATCTTTCTGCGCCGTTCGAATCGCTTATTCCTCGGCAGTCCGCTCGGGAGTCGCGGATTGAATAGTTTATCTTTGTCTTTTTGTGTTGCTGCCTCGGAGGAGCATGGACTTGACCCGGATCGCGGGAAATGTTTGTGCAAACAGACGCGATCGATAGTTCCTCTGTTCCGCGGGAAGTCGGTCAAGTTGCCGGTGCAAATTGACGCTGATTACAAATTGTAATCCCGAGACTTTTCGTTCCGCTCTAGGCGGCGCGACGACTCGAATGAAACCTTGCCCCTTTGTTCCCCGATTTTTGTCTCCGCGGCTGGCTGGCTGGCTTGCTTGCTTCCCCCCCTCTTTCTCTCTCCTTCTCTTTATCCTTCGTTTTCCTCTCTTTTTGTTTCTCGCGATGACTTCGCGCTCTTCCGCATGGAAGAATTAGCGTGCCATTTTTTACTCGACGTAAATTGCATCCGCAGAATTCTTAGTCTTAGCCCTTTACGCGGCCAAGGAAGTATGCATTCCTAGCTCCGTTCCTCAAAGGAATTACCTCTCCATACGTCACGCTTCTATTCAACCCATTATGGAACAATTCTTGGGTCGCGAATGAATTTTTCTTATTGCTTGTTGTTAAGTAGAGTATTTAAACAAATTTTTTATTTTTTGGTGCGCAACGTGCACAATCAGATGAGAATTCGACTAATTGCGAAAGATGAAAAGGGCTTCGCTAAGGGAATTGTTGCAGATGTTGACATCAATACCCTTAATTAGTATAAATATCAGCTTACCGTTTCCTGGTTTTCAGACCCACATTCGATAACAAGAGCGCATCCTTCTTCACTCGCTATTCCTTTGTAAGGCTCACAACAAAGGCTCTCCACCCCAGAAGTCTTCCGCTTTCTGTGAAGTTCTTGGGCACGACGAGAGGTTGACGGTTTATTAGCGAGGGGTGGCGGCGGCTGCAGTAAAGTTTCGCGATCGAGAGGAATTTTCATGTAATTGGAAAATTAGATGTCCGTCGCGATGCTCCAGAGATCGCGTTTCATCGTAATAGTCTGTCATCGACAGTGAGCCTTTACCATTTATGTATAGCCGACTTCTCTGGCGGTAATTACATTTCCCCGGAAGAAATTCTACCTCCTCGTGAAATGACCTAAATGTGTGTAAAGATAAAAAAAATCGAGCAATGATTTCGGCGAAATCAGTAGTACGAGTCAATGATTAGTCAAACGTTTTGTGAAGTAAAACTACTTCAGTCAGTTGACAACCTGAATTTTTGCTTCAATCATCTTCTAATTATTCACTATTTATTCCCTGAAACATTTTCCAATCGCAAACAGTTCCAAACAGTGATATAAACGAGGTATCTCAAATAGAAGTGATGCGAGTCAACGGAAAGTCAGGCGCACCTTCAGTGGCGGACATGAACACAGACTTATGACATTCTTATGACACTTATAAAGAATATTATTTGTTAAGTATTGATGGAAAATTATAATATTGAAAAAATTTGAAAATGAAAAATTATAATACTTCCTACTCCAATTTCTAATCACATTGAGCTCAAATTAGAAAATGAATGAAGCCGTTGATCGCATCGAATTTTATTTAATTCGCGCGTGCAGGGATTAATGAAATGTGCACATCCGTTTACAGGAATGGTAAAAATGTTAATTTTATGTTTCACAAGTATCTTTGCCACAAGTAGAAGAACCCGGTATTATCTCAGACAACTTTCTCCAGCAAATTTTCCAATTTCCAATGCAAATTTCGTTCTCCTTTCTGCATTTTCCACAACAATTTGAACGCTTCCTGCCTCGGGGCTGTTGTGGGAGTTTTCGCCGACTTAAAATACCGGTTCGTAGTAATTCTTCCGTCAGGTCGGTGTTCGAATATTGTCACTCAGCCGTCAGTCAGCCGAACACTGTGGTCCCGGCGTCGCGCTAAGAACACACGAACGGAAACTCTCGGATGATCTACACTGTTCGAACGTAGTTAGCGAACTTAACAAGTCCTCGTGACGCGACGCGCCAGCCTTTCCCGTTTAACTTCATGGAATATTAATCGCCGAGCGAGACTGGATTCACGAAAACTTCCGGTCCTGTTCCAGACACACGTCCTTTCTCACGCGATATTGAAAAGCGACGACGTTCTCGCAGCCTCCGCGAAGAAAACGGAGGAATTACTATGCCGTGAGCGAATGTTTATAGCGACTTTGAGGCGGCTCGCGGTGGATAAGGGCGAGAGTTAAAGGGACCGCGTATTCGATGGGTTCGAGGTTTTAGGCGAGCTTTTAGCTCACTGAATATGTAAATTTTCTATTTCCTGAAATTGTAAGCGTTTTTTTTTTTAATTTTTAAAATACTTCTTCGTAAATTTCGTAAATCCTCCTCCTTTGGAAATAACTTCAGTTTTCCAGCCAAGCTAGAAGGATTAGAATTTGAAAAATTTTTTTAAATCTGTTCATTAGTTTCATTCAAAGATGGTAAAAATTGGCTTAAAACTGCAATTTAAATATGGTAGTAAAAATATTACGCCGGGTTTTAGACAATCTGCTATAAATGCACGAAATGAATAATCTAATAATCTATCTCGAGAACAATTAAATTATATGATTCCGAGAGTAGGAAGTCAAAAGATAAGCACGTCAATCAGAAGTCAGAATTCACCGTGCAAATCCATTTGGAGTCCTGGTTTAATTGAAATGATATGCTCATTGGATAGACATATTTCCAAAGATAGACGTTGCCTGCATATATAATATTATTCAATTCAACCCTAATGCAGATTCAATCTGATACGAAGGGATACCGAAACACTTTTCATTTTCTAACGCCGCAACCAACCGGATCCAACCGGATCAAAGGGCTCTGATGCTCTGAATATTTAGAGGTTGCGTTCTTCAACATTTATCAGTATTGATCAGATGCTAAGCACTTTCACCGACGCGGTTGAAAACCGGCGAAATTCCAGTGAATAGGAACATTCGAACGCGCGCGTCCGAGCCAAGGACGTCCTTATGAATAAATTCCACTGGCCAGGCGAAAGCTATTTTCGAAGTCGACCGTATAGGTTTATCAGGCAACCGCTATCTGGCTTATCATCTTTTATTCAAAGTAGACCTTACTGGCGCAACATGGCGTCAACGAGAAGAGATCGTCGTCGTCGATCGCATGGAACGAACCTGACCGCGTCATGTTTGTATCAATGGACTCCGAAAATGTTCTTCAGCGGACCACTCACTTTTATCATGAAAAAGGGCTTGCTCTTTTATTAAATGAAATTGAAAATTAAAATTGCTGCTCTCCTTAAAAATACAAAAAAATTTTTTTCAGATCTTTCAAAAAATCTAACAAATTTTATCTCCAAACAGCGAATAATATTTGAGTAAACAACGCTTTAATAACCAGTACAGAATCGAGTTTCCGTATCGATATAAAGATGACCCGCCGTACACAAATTTCCCCGGAGAGGGACGGAAGAGAAGGGGTTGGTTTTCGGAAGGAAAATCAATAATTCCGTAGGTGTTCCGGTTTCGCTAGGAAAAATCCTCGAACGAATCGTTATCTGCGGGGGTCTCGGTTCGAGAAATGGACCAGAGATTATTCTCGCGATATTGTTGCTCGATTTTTCCTCTCGCCGTGCTCCCGGCCGAATTACCCGAGCAGATAGGAAACGCGATTTTCCTGGCCGTAGAATTGATTTTATTCCAGTTTCGACGTCGCCCGGCGAATTGGCTACGGAAAGATTCCCTCGCGACCGCTCGAGCAGAATCCACATTTCCGTTCCTCGTCCTCGAAACAGGAAGACGGCCAGTTTCTGACCTATCGCCGGCAGCATCCTGTTTTGAACTCGTGCTCGCCGCGGGAGCACTGATCATGCAAATTAAGCAAAGCTGGAAAGCTTGTACGCTATACCAGCCCGCCCATCGGCCTCTTATTTCACGTTTACTTTGACCGCGGAGTTCTCGAACAAGTTTTTTACAATTTCGCTAACCACGAATAGTGACAACTCTCATCTTCACTCTTAACAGGAGACCCTTTATTTTTTCCCTGCGATTGATAAATTCGTTTATGGTACAGTAGCAAATTATTCTTATAAAAATTCCTAAAATTACTCTGAATGCACTCGAAGACCAACATAGGTCCCCTCATCTAAACAAAAATCCACAATTCCATATAAAAAGACAAAGTCACCTTGAGATGTTCAAAGTGCATTCATCTAGAGAAGATTTGTGACCACGTGCCCTCTCCAACAGGATAGATTTTATTTAAAATATTTGCTTAGAAAGCTGCCTGCCTATATACCCGCTTGTTGAGATATGTCCCAGAATTCCAAAGTAGAGAGACTGTTATTTGGTTACGGCACGCGAAAGGTCAATCGGATAACCTTCATATTCTCTTTCCGGCCAGTCTACCCAACTCCTTTATTCGCAGTTCGCTAAAGCTCCGTTCATCTTACGCCGGAAGTATACGTGCAACAGTCAATAATGGCTCCTCGAGCACGGTTTATCGCCCGTGGATCACCGCTGGGACGTCGGAACGACGGGAAATATCTAGGGAGCAAACGTACAGAAGCCTCGCTGAAAAGAATAGTAGGTTTCGGTCTCGGTAGTTCGAAGGGAAAACCCGTCTTACTCACTGGAGAGTAATACTCGGGACTGGAATGACCCACCGAGAAGCATTCCCCCGTTGTCTACGCGATCTTAAGATCCAGAAGTCGGGAAAATCCCGTCAGGCTCTCCCCTGGAAAAATTCCATTGTTCGCTGGGATCCCGATGCTCCCGACTTTCTATCCATTTGCCACGCGTTTCCATATTCTAGCCGGATATTCCAACGAACCAGACGGAAAGAGCCTTGATTGCCAAATTACAGTAGACACCCGTAAAACACGATCAAAAATTACAGAGACTATACAGGACTGATCCAGCGCATAATTAACTCCGCTGTGGTTGCAAACATGAAAACACTTTATTAACCAAAGTTTTTCAGTATGAACGGGATTGCAATATGGCAGTAACAGTATTTTTGTAGGCGAAAGAGGTTTCGAAGGTTTCAAGGTCACCTTCATCATTTTTAATAGAAAACATATATTTTTCTATGCACTGTTCGATGCATCTCGTCATTCTCTATGAAGAAGTATTAACCTACAGTGGGTGTACAAAGTATTCGTACACCTTTTAAAAACGAATAACTTTTTCAAAATTGAACCCAACAGTTCGGGTTTTTTTTTGAGACGTTAGGATTAGTTTACTAGCTAATGTGTAAATAATTTTTTTTTTAATTGTTATTGATCGCAATTACAAAGGAAAAAGTAAAGGTTGCGATTTTTAAATTTTTTATCTGTGTCTGTAACGGAAATTTTGTTTCATCGAAATCGGTCAAGGTTGTTATGAAATATAATTTATTGAAAATAGCAAAAATTGTAAGAATCTGCGATTTAAATGAATCGCAAACCCTGAATTCAAGGATTTTTACATCTTACAATGCGCATAGCTTTTTTATGCGTCAAGCGATATCAATGAAATCGCCACCTTTGCTTCTTCCTTCACAATTGCGACCAATAACAATTTTAAAAAAAATTATCTACACATTAGCTAGTAAACTAATCCTTCTAACGTTTCAAACAAACTGAAGCTGTTGGGTCCAATTTTGAAAAAGTTATTCGTTTTTAAAAGGCGTATGAATACTTTGTACACCCAATGTATGTATGTCAAAAAATTATTCGTTTATGAGATGTGTCAATTTTTTAAATTGTAAATGCATTTAATGAAAATAGTTAGTGCGCGACAGACTGCGGGTGCAATAATGCCAGAACGAAAGGATTACCTCGGTGGTATTCGGTTTATCTGGTCCCCCGTAAACGGAATCGCATGAAAGTGTCGGTCCTATCCTCCGGGCGAGTCCTGAGGCAAGGATTATTGGCTATCGTCCTTGTCCTCCTGCGTCGCGACAATGTTACATCCCAAGGAATCCCGTTGGATGGAATATTGGCTATCTTTTTCGTCATCTCGGGGACAATGCGCGTTACGAGCCACTGGATTCGTTTCGTTCGGGGCCGATAACGCTCTCGAGATTCCTGGTGGAACGAGCAGCTGTTGCGAGTCGAAGCTGATTTTTCGAGGACACTGACGCGGCCCGGAACAACCACGCCCGGGATAATTCATCACGCTTTATCGAGGTGGTACTTATGCAAAGTATGACTGCCGCGAAGATTTATGGCACGGAACGGAAGCGGAATCGAGTTACCCGCTCTTCCCCCGGACTCGATCCTTCCGTGATCTCGACTCTCCAGACATTTTTCTTTCGAGTGTTTGTTAATGTCTTGTGCAACTTCCTTTATCGCTTTCGCTTCGGCAAGTACACTCAGAAGCAAAATCGAACCATTTTTCCGGAACATCGTTATTTATGTGCTTATCAAAAATTACTAAAGACTTAAGACATTTTACATTCATTTAAAATTAACACTAGGTTTACGTCATTTTTACATCCTTGTTATTTGTACATTTTGACACATTCTTGTTATTTTTATGAAGTAATGTGAAATAATTATTCTACAATTAATAGTTTAATTCTATTACATTTAATTCATTAGTTACGCTGTTTTATTCCTGAAAATTTAATATTTTATTTAAGAACCTTGGTCTCCCTGTCCTGGTACGTGCAAATTTTTTTTGTTTACTAGATTTTTATTGCTTCTTTAATCGGTCCCATAATTGTTTCGGTGAAGGTGACGAAGAGCTATATTTTTTTATTTAATTGTCCCCCTGAGAAACTCCGTGTTGGTCAATTTCGAATTTTAAGTACCTAAGAATTTAGATCTCTCGATCGTCGTAAATTTGGCACGTTCCCAGCGATCAATTTTATAAAAATGGGATTTATGGTCAGGCCCGTGATTCATCATTCAAGAATTGCGTTCATCGACGGCGATTCGTGAAATCGGTGGCACCGGTCGGGAATTTCGTCGCGGCCCTTGGTGAACAAAGAATTATTGACACTCGTTTCTCTGACAGCCGTGACGATCGATGCGCAGCGTGACGCGTGTCAGCCGCGGAAGAAAGATAGTTGTCGTTGCGCATCGATTTTTTTTCTCAGCGAGGGAAACGACTCTCGTGGTCGACTCACTGTCAGAAGTCAAAATATTCGGGTTGTCCGCGCGAATGAACCGGACGTCAATTTACGAAGTCGTCCTGTTTTCGACGTCAATTAGTCTGACGTGGGTATCGTTGCGATCCCCAGGATCGATAATCCCCTCTTGAATTTTCATTGGTGTGTTCAGGAGGGGAAATCGACAAGCATTCATTTACGCGATAGTTTATACAGGACAGGAAAAAATTAATTATCAGTAGAACTATACCAGACGAGTCAAACTGATTTGTTTGTGATTCCTTCTGGAATTGTTGAAATTGTAAGAATGTTGTCTTCAGAAGTTTTTACACGGCCTTTTTGCAATCAGAATCATATCAAATACGTATAAATTCAATTTCATTATAATGTATTGCATATTTCTTTATTATATCCAATTATGTTCAGGTATGTTCAGTTTTTTCAGACAATTTTTTATGGCGTTCTGTGAGAATCTACTGTACCGTATAAACATTCATTATAAATCTTTATGGTATGCCTTTACAATTCTGAACGAAGAAGAAATAGTAAGTTAAGAACATAAATTATTCCTCGAATAATTCAACTAATTGTGAGAAATGTCATTTCACGAATATAATGATTAAAATAAATGAGTATTTATAATTGTCCATGATTTAAACATGAATCTTAGGAAATTATATTAACCAAGTATTTTCGATTCTGTCTTTCAATGAACAAAAATCGACTTTTCTTGCACGAGTATAAAGAAAAGAGATCATGATACGTCCAAACCAACTTCAGCAGTCCACGATTGAGAATAGACCTAGAATTTGGACGAAGAGCCATAGACTTTTTGTCGGTATGAAAATGACCGGTGCCCGTGGTAGAAAACTTCTTCAATTAACATCTATATGGGATTATGGATGAATATATTCAACAAAAACGCGATGGCGGTCGATTGTCGGGGCAGATGGTTTCGGTCGAAGCGCGCGGTCCACGGTGAATAATCCTGATTACGTCGAGCACATGGCTTTGCCGAAGGAAGAGCGGAACCATCGGGAACGGAAAAATCGTACCCGGGATTCCGGGAAAGTTATCGTAGCGGCGACTCGCCGGAAACGTCCGACGAAATTAGAGATTCCGTGTTGGATTAGGAAAAGGTCGATTCCCGCACAGAATCCGGTCGACTTCTGCTCATTTCACGTCTCTTTGGTTCTTCTTCTTTTCGTCTTCTTCTTCTAGTTCTTTTAGCCGTCGGTATCGCGCGAGGATCGCTAGGATCCATAGGATCTCGACTGGCTCGAATGCATAGATCCCTCGTCCAGGAAAATAACATGTTATCCATGCAGATTAGCGGAGAGAGAGAGAGAGAGTATCGTCGTCTTCCACTCCGCTCCCTCCCCCCGATCCTGTCCCCTGCGAATATGATCCTGGAATCCGCGTAACGAGCCGGGATTATTTCTGGATCACCTGATGTTCCGTTCTTTTACGATACTTTGGATCCACCGTACAACCGAAAATTACAGTGACCACGAAAGTATTTGTTACTGTTTAAGCAGGTGATAATCTGATCAGATCTAATGAACAAGACGCACAAGCGATTTGATTTTTCTGGAACAAAAGTACGAAGAAATGATTACGCGATTTATTTCGTCACGATACATATTTGTGAAGTGATTCCTGGGAAATCTGAGAGTGGTAGATAAATATTTCAATGTAATACAGTTCTGCAACGGGTTCATAATTAATTTCTGCTCGAAATATTTATTTTGCATTATACGAATTATTGACTCCGTATTATTCCAATTATATTGCTCTCCAGTTATCTGATATTAATGCATGATGAATTGTAAACAAATACGTATTGGGATAATGAAATTTTAATGGCAAGCTTAACCGAGATCGTAATTAATGTAAAATTTTGACGGGTGATTATTATTACCTGTAGATCGGAAGAAATGTTCAATTTTCGAGTTAAAATAGCTTCGAATGCAAAGGGTTAATCAATTCTTCCCTAAGAAAGGACGAACAGTCGACGAGCTCATTTCAAATGGAATGCACGAAGATTAAAGTTTCTCGTAACATTTGCAATAAAACACGCACCGACGATAATGGCGTGGTGTCTCCAGCGGCGCATGAAAATTTGTAGGACAATGATGCAGAGCGTACACGGCACCGCAACGAGCTAATATTATCGAGCACTGTATATTCAACGCCTGCCCATTAAAACAAAAGTCACCACGGTGTTATACATGGCCGAGTATAAATGTAGATGCGCAGTTTTCCCTTCGGTCGGTTCGCGAATTTCACCGGAAGCTTGGTTTCATTAACAAGCGCGTAACGATCCCCGACGCGGCGGTCTGGTTCATTCCATCCTCGGAGGAGTCGTCGAAAGAGCTCGCTTCTTCCTCTGGTGGTCGTCGCCGTTGCGTCGAAGCTCGCCTAACTTCGACTGCAATTAGGGCATAATTGTTTTCCAATATATCGGTTCGAAACGATGTAGCTGGGGTGATCTGTAGCGTCGGGGTGATCTCCTCGAGGAACTGCGGCGGAAAAATTCCGCAGCTCTGTTGTTCGGAGGGAAATTCGTGCGATCTCTCTTTTGCCTAAATAACCGAGGCAAATGGCTTTCTTGTGGCGTCGTGGAAATTAATAGCGGGCCGGGCTCGCCGGGCCGCAAGAAGCTAAGGGTCCCTCGAGCTTTAGGACCGTCACCGCCGCCGAATACATAAAAATGGAGATAGATTGTAATAGTAACGATTCTTACTCTTGGTCGAGCGAAAAAACGGAAATTCCCTGACGATGTATTCTCTATTCTTCCTCATCTCGTAAACAACGAGATTAACATTTGAACGGCGTGGGTCGAACCAGCCGGAAACGGATGAGCAAGCTTTTTAACCTTTTACGGGAGGGCATTCTGCGGAAAATCAACTTGTACTTGTTATTTCTCCACCGTTCGCTTCAATGTAAAGAATTATACGAGCTGTAGTTGTATTAAATTCTTATTATTCTGTTCTACAAAGTACAGTCGGAGAAAAAGATAGAACATCCTATTAACTAAACCTACCGCACTAAAAGCGATTCAAATGTTTTAGCTTATAAAAACGACAAGGCTCTACTTATTTTAGATTTGGTGCAATTTTTATACCAATATGTGCTTGGATAAAAGAATTTATCGGATCATAATTTCCATGTAAACAACTTCATAATTTCAATAATTGTAAAATAAGAAATATGAAACCGGTAATTTGACCGGCAGTGGTAAGTTTAGTGTGAATTGGTTAATTTTTATGAGTTTCTTATGCATCCTAGCAGCTAAAATTGCAATTTTGACTTACACCAGTTTTGCATGAAAACATTTTTATTTGCGAAGATTGGAGTTGTTACTCTTCGACACGTGGTTAATAAAATTGTAAAAAATTGTAAATGAACAGCGTTTTTCATAATTAAAAATAACACGTCTTAATGAAAGAACCTGCAGTTAGTTTTTTTACGTGGATTGCACAGCAGACAGGGAACAATGGCAGAAAATTGTGTGGCATTCCCGGGCATTTGCGAATTTTGTAAACGCCAAGCAACGTGGTCAAATATGCGATAACGTAGAAGTAGCGTACGATGGTCCACCGTAAAAATACAACTCGTCCGCATCCAATTAATCGACGCCCTTTGAAGCCCTAGACGGCTCGCGGAGCTGAACGAGCGCTCGTTAAAAATACCGGCGGCTGATGCGCCGACTGATTGGTAATTGGAAAAAATTTATTATACCGGCGCGCGAAGGACGAAGCACCGCGCGCCGTCGTTTTCACGCTATCCGTACCCTGCTCTCGAATAAATTGTTACGGAAAAGGGCTCTCTCCTGCGAGTGTTTTTTCGCCGTTCTCTTCAATTATCGAGTGACCCGCTTGTTAACGCGCCGTTCTGCATTGTGATTCTGAAAGTGACGTCACGAAATTTACCATCGAACCGGCCTCGATTCTTTTGTCTCTCACGAATGCCATTTCATTTTTACCGTCGATTATCGAATTCCACCGCGAAAGGCAATACCGTAATTTCTCGCGAATCGAGATTAAAAGTATTCTGGATCGGATAGAACGAATTCGGTTTTTATTATTGCTCGAATTGAACATATTTTTATATTTGAAGAATTTGATATTTGTAAGATCAATTAATCGGTTGTGTTTGGTATCTCTTTTTATTTATTAGTAAAGTGCTATATTATTAGCAAATGGCTTCTTTTCAACCATAATTATATATTGGGTTGGCAAGGAAGTGATTTCGATATTTTAAAGTGAAATGGAGCCCAATTTTTTATTCAAGCAATGAACTTTAATGAATAAGATATTTTCCCTTTTGTTCTACGATCTTTTGCCAAAAAGAATAAATAAGAAAATATTTTATTGAATGAAGTTCATCGCTTGAATAAAGAAATTCGGTTTTATTGTACCTTAAAAAATACCGAAATTACTTTCTTGCCAACACAATACATTTACGATCGGTTATGGTCATAACTAGACTGCGGATCTTTATGCATTTACAGCAAAATTGAGCAGATCAAATTCAAAATTGTCGGAAAATTTTTAAAATTGAAGATGTCAATATGATTAAAATTGTATTTACAATTTTTCTTGCAATTTGCAAATTAGATTTGGTTGATTTGAGGGTATGTAGTGGTAATCAAGCAGAGAGTGAATTAATTATACATCGGTCTCAATGGAATTTGCTGCAGGTTCTGCAATTACGTCACAGTTTAACGTCTGCTTTCAACGTTATACCTTACGTTCATATTTAATTGATCGTTCGCACAGTTTGAAGTGTAATTTGGATTTTGGTTATTCAAGAGTTGTGCACACTGCACACACAACCAATTAATAATTATTAACGCAATGAATTAGTGAACAGTACATACCGAACCTTTATTTTACTTTGTTATACATGCGTTTAGCTATTTCCTACATAACTAGTACGAAACATTGTTTAAAATTAATACTTCACAAAAAACAATCTCAAATGGAGAACATAAAACGATAGGAAGTTCTTTGTGCGAAGAGTTAACGAACAGAGAAGGGTTTCATGAAAAAACAGCATCAGAATTTCCACGAAACAATTTCCCAACGTTCGCGCTACAATAGACCGGCGAGTCTGTAATAACATTTTGAAGGACAAAACGGTGAAAGCAGCGCGTCGGGACGCGTCCCAAGCCACGTATCCCAAGGGTAAGACGCCGAGCCGCGGCTTCTAATTAACGGCCGACCCTAGCACACAGACGACCGTGCAAACATATCCTTCGAAATCCGTTCGGTCCCGCCTCCACAGCCCCGAGCAGCCGAACGGCTTCTCTTTTCGGCTTGTCCCGCGGATGCTCCGACGACGAACGCCAAGAAGAGGGTGCACCTCTCGGCGCAGTAAACTTCCGCTAATTGAATCGTGCCACGAGAATTCGGGCCGCCTCCTCATAAGAGCTGCAAATACATTAGCATCGGATCCCGATAGGGAGTATAATTCGTGAGATATTCCAGCGAGCTATTCCGCAGCTCCGAATCGATTCCACGCCGAGAATCCCGGAAGGGGATGCTCTCTTTACACCCCTAATTTTCAGGCGATCCACACTGACTTCAAGCACTGTACCCTTGTTCCTTGTACGAGGTGATTCAAAATTATTCTGCACCTCTGGATCGGTGGAGATCTAGTAAAAAATGTACCGCAAAATTGACCTTGACACTTTTCTTATTGCATCCTGTAGTACTCATCGCGAGGAACAAAAGTCTCAACGGAACTAAAGGTCTCAAGTTAACCGTTCCCGTAGGAAACGATTTTGCAATGCAAACAAAAATTTTTTCCATTTCTTTCCATTTTCTTAACAGATAGAATAATCATTCTGAAATCGATCATTTTATATGCAACGACCTAATACGGTAAAGTCGCGTTATTTTGCGAACGGCTGTGTTCTGCACGGAGAAATATCGTGTAGGGATACTATGGGACGCGGCTACGTAGAATAGGAAGGTTATTGTTATTGTTCCGGTGGGTACAGAGCAAGGTACTAAAACAATCCAGCGGACCCGCGTGGTCCGTAGCTCCCCGGTTCCATTTAAGAGCAAGCGTCACGTCCGAGTCGTAGATCCGACGAAGGATGTCTGTTGTTGCGGCGGATCCGCGCACGATGGGACGGCCCGGCCGCAATAATGAGAACAACGCCGAGCGCTGAACGAGGTTACAACGTGGCCCGGGTCCGGCCGCATTAACTAACAATGTATTTCCCCGGGGTGAGGTGAATCTAGCCCGGCCAGTCACGGCTCCGGGGAAATATGGAATTGAATTGTTAATGTCGAGCAACGCCTGTTGCCCGCCGTTATCGGAAAGCGATAACGCGGGCGACACTGGCGCGACGATCGCGATCGCTCGATCAGCCATCTTTTCGTTCCCGAAACCTAATTCCACCGAAAGAAGAGAATCACGATGATCCTCGTTGAGATCCAGTTATCATGCGAATCGGATTCGCGGACAAAGGGCCGAACGTTAGTTTCCGGATTTATGCTACCTGAATAATGCTCTCTGCCGGAAATACCGTTACGAGTGGCTGCGGGTATTTATTCAGTCTGGTAAGACTGTTGTGAAGATTGCAATCATTGACTTTGGAAGTTTCCAGGTCACTGTGGTAGAGATGGAAAGAGGGAAGCTAACTGAAGGTACTCGTTTGATTATTTTATGAAGGGGGTAAGAACTATTATTTAAGGTAAGGGTGCGGGATGCTCCTTGTCATTTCTCGGTAATGCAAAGATGGGGCTTTTCTTCAAGAGAAAAATGAGCAGAACAAGTTAACATGATATAAAACTATAAATAAAAAAAGAAAATATATCAGAAATTTTTAAGAACTATTGTATTATTTCCAGCTTCTTACAATCGTTAAGAAAAGAAATGAACGTGCACGTGGCTTCTATAGCTTGAAATTAATGCAGACAATTTTCATACTGCAAGAGTAAATTCAACAAGTAATTCTTTGTATGCTTTCTTTGTGAAACTTCTGGATCTTTGATACTCCGTTCGTTTTCGGAGTACAACGGTGCCGCTCGCGTTATTGTCATCATTTCTCCGTGGCAGAGAGACAAACAGCATCACGGTTCTCCATTTTTCACTCGTTAGATCGTCGAAAATATAGAATTCGAAGGGAGTTTGCTAGTCCCGCAGGGTACGTCGGAGATGAACGAGAGTGCACAGTCTTGTGAAAAGTCAGCGGAGCGTGAGTTACGAGACGAGGAACAGCAGAAGATCGATTCGGGGGATGCATCTTTGTCAGTGCATTTAAATATTCCCCAATGTTTCCCTCTGAATTCATGCGCTCGTTTCCCGCGCGTATCAAATCGATCATGCGAGACACGGCGCTCTCCTTGTAACCGATGGTACCGGCAAAACACCGAGACGACTCTACGCGAGAAAATGAACTGAAAATTCAAGATGAAATCCCCTCGGTTAGAACCAACACGGAACTTGTCTGTTTCACAATGTTCACAATTTTCCTCGCTCGCTTTTCCCTCTGTTTCCAATCTCGCGAACACGGTTAATATCACGGTCGATTAGCTGTTGCGAAAATTTTATCAAAACTCGACTTCAGTCTGCAAATATAACATTAAAAAAATTCAAAGTTCCCGCTCTTCACTCTCCCACTTTTTCTATACAACTCGGTATCGTTAAAAGTTTAAAGAAGCTCCGTTTCGAGCCTGACTGTGGTCTTTGTAGTATATATTCCTGCTGAACTTTTTTGCTGGGATGTACTTTTTAATTAATTCTTCGTGTACGTAACACAGCGTAAACATTTGCTCATTTTCTGTTTTCAGACAACGTCAACTCTTGAATTCCTTCCTGTTTGTATTGTAAAATGTATTTGTTGAAGCGTGAAGCATCATTATTTTTAAAGAGCATGTGAAGAACAGTTTTTATAATTCCAGCGAATGAACAAGTTTCAATATCAAACTTACAAAATAAAAAAAGACATTATAGGTTCTTTTACTTTGCTTTGACAGTATATTAGTTGAATTTAATATGTATTTCCCATTATACTTGCCAGTCTTTTAGCTCAGATATGTTCGGCATAATTCGACGTAATTAACCTATAAAGTTGAAGGTTGTAATCTCCTAATTACGCTTCCAAGGAATGCAGAGTGCAGTTGCATGTATCTCCAGTTTCACTCTTGCGTGGTTACAATCCTTTCAAAGCTTTAATGAGCTGAGTTAGATATGGCAAAAATATGAATCTCGCAAAGAATGAAAACATTACAATATCCTTTTTCGAATCTTTTATTGTTTTACATTTCACCGAGCCAGTTGCTCCGTAAGTGCAAAAAAATCTAACGATTATTAATGGCACAGTAACCGAACAAAATTCTGTACCGGTTGCGCCAAAACAGATGCACTCAGCGAGGCCACCGCGAAAATCATAGATGCGATCAAATAGGATAGCTTTGTCGCGGAATGTATAATCAGTTCTAGCTAACTCGATACACGAGCGGTCTAAAAAGTGGTCACATTCGTTCGACGTCGGGCCGGTCGAAATTCTAGAGACGCATTACGGTAATTTACGTCGACCGGCAAACATTTCCGGCGAAAATCGGCACGCGGTTCATGTTGCCCGATACCTGGCTGTCAACGAAAATTTGAATAACCGATCGCATTACGGATTCGGCGTGCGTAACCGCACATCTAAAATCGACGGTAATGATTTCGATATCGAGATATATGCATATATGTATGTATTACGTACATAGATTTTGGTTGGCCGATCACGGAAATAGGGCTGACTCGTTGCGATCTCTGCGGGGGCTGGAACCGGACAAGATAGATTGACTGAAAACACGCAACGACGCGGTATATAATACTGGCTGAAATGCGGCCCGTTTCAATTTTCGTCCGATAAATGCCGGGAATCGTTTTTGCGATGCCTGGAACTGTATTCCATGAACGTTCAGCCGATTAACGGCGGGGAAGCCGCCGGCTGAGCGCCGCGATAAAAGAAACGGCGAGCTTCATCCTCCATTTTCGATGCAATTTTTTCGGGATTAGCACAGTTTATCGAGTTTGCACTCGATAAAGATGCAAATTCGAAGGACTCTCCCGCGTCTCGCCTCGCCGCGCCGCGCCTCACCTCGCCTTTTCCTGCCTCGATTCGCTTCGCGTTGCCTCCGGCAAATGGAAATAGACACGTAGAATACAAAACCAAGTCGCTGCCTTTATCCGCAGCTTCCTCTCCATCTGGACCGACCCGTTCTATGCTGCTGCACACGAGCTTTCCACTTTTACTTACGGGGGTGAATAGTTACTTGGAGAAAGGAGCCAATATTATGATTGGATGTGTGGTGTACAGATGGGGTTACGGGGTGATTCTACATGGAAATATAAATCGAAAATAAGGAATAGCATTTCGTCGTCCGATGCCTCATTTCAAGGAAAATCGTGTTTAAAGATGCAAGTAGAATTGGTCGGTAATGATCAGACCAGTTAGACAATTTCTATCTAATACCACGCGTATTCTCCGCATTTTTGAACACGATTGTATTGAAAACGAGACATGGAATGAAAAAATTTTATACCTTTTTTCGACTTATTCCCTTGCTTTACGATATCTCATGATAAAAATTCTGAACAGAGTCTAATAAATATGTATGCTATTAATTTCCTTCAAATCGAAATAAAATTCTATTTTGGTTTTGTTAATGTACAGCTATTGGGGAACATATAAGCGTACAATAGATATAAAGTTTCTCCATTTTTAGGAAATTAAGAATTACAAAAAAAGTATTAATCACTGAAATCGTAAAATAAATCGTAAGGCAAGGGGTTAATCACAATTGACCGAAAATATTTATATACTGTTCTCAATCTCGAGAAATAGACGATATTCAAACTGTGATAATTTCGTTGAAGACAATAGTACAAAAATAAACCTAGTCTCATTTTAAAGCTTGAAACTTCTGAAAACTGGAGACATGTTTTCTCTCAAAAATGATATTATTTGAAACGTCTCTAAAAACGTTGAAAAATTTTTTGAATGTATCTTCATTATCATCTAGTGCAGAACAGCCTCTATATACCCTTTTAAATGGAAAAACTTTTGTAAAAGTGCACTAATCGACTGGGATTTCGTCGAAATATTTTTACTATTTTCTTCTATAAAATCCTTCCCTCTGAAGAATACTACAATATGGAAATGACAAAGGCATGGCAACGGTGCTACAGGTGCCATAGTTGTGGCCGTTGGTGCAACAGGTTCCGTAGATATTGGCTCAGTAGATTCTACACCGAAAGGAGTCTCCTTAAAATTTTATCACTGTATCTCCAAAATTTCAAAAACCATAAAATTCTGAAACGTGCAGTCTCTCTCGCAATCCAGTTAACTTTTATTTTATTCCTATAGAATTAGTTTTCAGATACTGTTCAAATATGGAACTTTTCGAAATTGTACGAACTGTCATGGGTATTTTTATGCGCGGAAAAAAGAATTCGGCATATTATACCTGCACACAGACATTCGGAGCATTCTCGAATCGAGTGATTGCTGCAGACGGGAACTTTATGCGATCGCCAAACTTCGACCGTATTTGTATTTGTTCCGGTTTTTGTTTGAGGAACATATTGTATGGTCCGAAATATTATTTGATCAACGAGAAAGGGAGACAGAAAGAGGGAAAAGGGATAGAATATTCGAAAAGCTTAATAGAGGAAGAGAATTTGATGACTGCAGCGAATACCGACGTAAAATTTACAATCGATTAGTACAATTTCCAACATAAAAATGCAGACGTTGCAAAATGTATTTTTACTATAATTTTTCCAATTTTCAAATATTATTATGAAAAACAATGGTGCTGCATTTTAATACTAAAACACCCATTAAATGCTTGCACCCGGACGTACGGAAAAAGTGCGTGAATTTATATTCCGTCCGATATTCCGGCGTGACATCGTCATACATCACAAATGAAACTAAAAATTAAAATGCGTGTTCCGTCATATGCGAAAATTCAATAAACCGGGGTTTCGAAACATTTCAATGGAACTACCTCCCATCTTTTCAACGCTGTTTTCTCGTAATCAGTTTTACCAGCCGCGCTTTTATTACGTCTACGACCTCAATTGTTCCTCTTCTCGGACGATGAAAGCTCATAAATTAGCCTGAACCGCGTGCGGCGGCGCTCGAAAATTCGCGAGCCAACAAGCAGAAATTTTAACGCGTCGAATTGTTACAGCGAATAGTTAGATGCCAGCGGAATTAGACATCGCGCGGTGCTTCGACACTCAATTATCGATAATCGATCGATCGAGTGGCCGATTCGCAGATGAACGTGCCGCGCAGTGTGTCGAACAAAGAAGATTTAAAGACAGAACTCAAATATGAAGCTTCGATAATTCGTTTGTGAAAATGTCAATAAATTAACGCGGCTTACGCGATCGTTCCAGAGTAACGATCTACAGAGTAAGTCTCTATTGATTGTACGATTTTAATCAGCTGGATCTAGCACATTGATATTTTTTAATTTTTTTTAACGAAGAAATTCCATATAATGTTGAAATAACAAGCGTTATCTAACGGTTCGTGTTTGACAATATCGTAAAAATTCATTCAGTTTCAAATAATGTGATAAACTCATTTTTTTTAAATTTTGACTTAGACCACGTTCATAATTATGGGCACATTTGTTGGAATTCGGGTAGAAGATTTTTATTTTGCACAAAGGTCTACTCATTACCCTCGGAAACGTCAGGACGCGGCTGAAATCCATCGGCAGTTGTATCGCGTGTCCCATGCGGGCCGGTAACACGGGTGTACGGCCCGTTATCGCACGCTTTTCAGCTCGAGCACGGTGTGCGCGTATACTTTTGAACACTTAGGCGTGTGTATGTACCAACGAACAGATTTCTGGTAGCAGCCCGCGGCGCGCTCTTATCAGCGGCGTCGAGCAACAGGACTGTTTTACGCTCGCGTGCAAATCCTTTTCCCGAGTAATCAGTAATTAAATTGACCAACTTTATAGCGTGATATAAATCGGGGACACAGAGTCCTCTCGTTTCTTTTACGAGAAGCTTCTGGAAAATATTGCGGACAAGGTCTTCCCTGAATGGAAACGAGGCCCGATGGGAAACGTAACGACCGAAGTTCTCGAAGTTTCAGTCCTCAAGTACGTTTCTGGCCGAGGCTGAACTTCACGCTCTGCAATCTAACTCGTTCCCTGACGCGTCGCTTCTAGCACGTCTCCAGGTGTTTTATGAGTCTGCATGACGAAATACGGAGGACTGTTCTCGCCAGAAAAATCACGTTTCTGGAGGAAGCAGTTCCGAGTGTTTTCGGCTATCTTGTCGGAGATAGTAACTATACTCGCGGGAAATTACTACGCCGCGCCGAGGGCCTTGAGTAGAACGCCTCATTCAAAGAGTTCGCTTGTTTATTATTAGTGTTATTGTAGTCCTTGCTATGCAAAAATGCCTGCGAATATTTTCTGAACATTTTTCTGTTTATTTTTCCTGATTATTTTCTTGTTTACTTTTCCTGAACATTTTCCTGTTTATTTTTCCTGCACGTTTTCCTGTTTATTTTTCCTGATTTTTATGGGAAATAGAAACTTTGGTCATCAATTGCAAAATACAGGAGCTGCATATAGACATTTATTTCTCGTCTGAATAATTTTAATAATTCTTTATCTTGCATTTGATCAACGATTATTAATAGAGGAGAAATCATATATTTAGATCTTCAATTTTTAAAGTTTCTCAACAATTTTGAATTTCATCTACTCAATTTTACTAGAAATGCATAAAGATCCGCAGTCTAGTTATTATAAATGCATAAAATCCAGAATCCAACGATGACATATCAGAAGAATATCTGTTTAATATTTCTCATATTTATTTCACTTCTGAATAGTTTTAATGAGCTAATAGTAACATAGTGTATTGAACTTGTTTAAATGTTTTCACTATGTTACATTGTCACCACTAGATTCCGGATTTTATGCATTTCTGAAGGAAATGAAAAGGTGCAATTTAAGAGTATTAATATATTATTTTCACCGCATTAAAATTATTATAAATGTATAAAATCCGCAATGTAATGACAAGTTAAAAGAATACGCAAGTACTGCAAAAGCGACTTTGATCAAAGCAAGCTTTGGTACGTTGTTCGATCGATTCGATCTCGTTGCCATTCGGGCGTGAAGAACAGAGAGTTGGTAAAAGGATAATGGGATTCTCTTCTTTCATTAAACCCGATTGCAACTACCTCTCCTGTGATCGAATCGACAGGATAGTTGCTGCTCCGTTCCAGGATTCGCTTAGCCTGAATACCTTCATTTCGGACGTAACACCGTGCGACGGTATGTCGAGGTGTCTGTCCCTGACTGGAAGAAAGCATGTTTCCTGTTTGAGACTGTAGGGGTCGGAAGGTAGAACACGGGATAAATTTACATTTAAAACGAGTCTCGAAGGAACCGTTCGACGGACACGAAAAGTTTGTTGCCGGGCACGATGCGGCGATACTGCCAGAGGAATGCGCCGTTTGAAATCCGAGAGAGTGGCATTGTCGATGCTGCTGCGAACGCTGCAAGTAATTGCGGGAAGCTACTTGCACATTTGCATTCGTAAGAAACTTTGGATGCTCCGATTATTATCGCCGCCGACAGCTCCAAAGAAACTGTAAACTCTGTCATCACACTATTCAAGCTTTGTATACTATTATTTTACCTTTCATTAATGAAACATCAAATGTAGAATTGTTGCATCTATTTAACACGTGTACCACTGTGCCACACTTTCTGATTCTCGAGAAACTGACGACATTTAGCCTGCTACAATCTCGTGAAAAATAATCGTGCGGCAGTAAACTTGGACTCGTTTCCAAGCTGGAAGATTCTACTTCCGCACACCATTATTTATTTTTCTCGAAGATCTTTTTACATGATGTAGCAGAGGAGACACTGAAGACCCATTTTTTTCTAAGAAATCCTATAAATTGAAACCTCTGTAGAGACATTAAAAAAATTTTTTCGTTAATCAATCTTCTACAAAAAGCTTGATGTGCCATTTTTTTCACTGTTTTATGGAATGATGACCAAGTTCTGGATATCTTACGAAAGTTTCACTAATGCTGTATATGTCCACCACTATGCAAGGGTGGAACGATGAAATTCGGTGTTCGCGAGCAGGGAGAATTTAAAAAAAGAAAAATTTCCGGCGATGGAGCAACGTTTCGTGTGAGTCTGATGGGGTTCCGAGAGCAGTGAGATTCGCCGTGCGTCTTATTCCCGAGTCGTCCTCCAGGGAAATTGCGTTCGGCATCGTCGAGATTCGGGCGAAAGGGGGTTGCGGTATCCCAGTCATTGTCTTCCGAGCGCTCCATCCGCGCGGCAGTCTGTTTGCGCAGCGTGTCGAGGCGAGCAAACCGAAGCTGGCGGCAAGGCTCCGCTCTATCGTGGCGGAAGTAGGCGCTAACGACAGATAATTATTTTCGTTCGAGCGTGAAAGACGCGCGTGGCGTCACGTGGCGCGTCGATCGTGACGCGTGGACCCACGACGCTGTCACGTGGGTAACAGACCTGGCAACCCGAGAAGTCGGAAAAAGGGTCGGATCTGGCCGGGTCCTTGGCCAACCGTCATAAATAGAATTTCCCAAAAATTGCAGGACGGTTGGGGACCCGTACGACCGAAAAACCGTAAGAGAGCCCAAAAATATATAACACCGAAAAAAATAATAAACTTACCCGTTCCATACAGACCACACCCACAGCCATATCCACGCCAATCAGAAAAACAGACACTCATCCCCATAAATGAAGATATTAAGATGAAAGACAAACGAAAATACTTGAACTTGCCTCCTCCATTTCATATATTTTTCTGACAATTGTGAGGAAATTATTAAGGGGAGAAAAAAAATTTATTTCTTTAGGGGTGGGAGTTGTACAACATTACATCACGCTTGTTATCAATTACTTAATGTTCTATTAGACCGTTTAACATTCTCGTTGATAATCTGCAGCTTCGAGAAACCAACACACACTGTCTCGTAAACTCTGCTTTCCCGTCTGGCCATTTCTCTCTGTTTCCCCTTGCTTCGAAGCACTGCATTATTCGTTAGATATCAATCACACAATTCTCTGCTAACTACTATTATGTTGCTATTGAAAGCGACTTTGAAACTTCAAAGTCTATCGTCTCGAGAACTCTCGGGCCCCGTGGCTGATCAATGCTTGCTATTTCTACTTGCCTGGAACCGATAACCGATGACACACCACTTAATGCACGCTGCTTCTTTTCTGTAAATTATACATTATTACCAGACCGCGGATTTTATGCATTTATTTGCACGGATTTTATACAATTTGCTTCAGAATGGAAAGATAACGTAGAAATGTAAATATCAAAATTGCTAGCTTGATTTTTCTCGAAAATGGACTTAGGCGACTTTCAAAATGAACGGCTCATTTAATTCCGTCAATTTTTAGACCGAGTCAAATTGCAGCTACTAATTTGATGTCATAAATATATCAAATCCGTAGTGTAATTATTGTGAATATTCTCAATTATCCGGCTACGCACAGACGCTGTGAGGAAAATCGATGCGCGCGATGATGACGAGGCCGCTGCATCTTTTCGCTGTTCCGAGCACGGAATCGACTGTTTGACATGCCAGCCTCATAACGGCGGGAGGTGATCCCTTGATGAAACGTTTCAGACGTCATCAGCTTACGTCTGAGCTAATCAGCAACCCAGTTATCAAGAGAGCAGGATGCATGGCGTGTAATTACTTGAATCAGGCGCCGCAGGATGCGGGGATAACGCGAAGAGACAGGCTCTCACGGGCGTAGCTCGCGTCGAAAATGAAACCGAGCTCAGCTCCTGTTCGACAAGTCGGACGTCTCCCACGGGTGGTGTTCGCGTTAAATTCACAGTAGCCCGCGAGACCGCGAATAAATCGGTTTCAATATGACGATGATGAACCCGATGACACGTTTACCTCGGTGTCAATGAAAATATTTTGCTCGATATCCCAGGACAATTTCGTAACGTTCAGATTAATACCTTCCGTTTTTTAAGAAACATCTTTATTCTATAAGTTTCGTTGGGAATGGACAAAGAAGAATTTTGGAAAGTGGGATGTTTCGTTTGAATAGAACTTGTGAAATATTCTAACAGATATTGGATGATATTCAGTGGATATACAGGGTGGGTCACCTGAAACAGGCCACCGAAAAAATTTTCGGTTATTTATAATCTTTTATGGTCCCTGTTTTTTAATACACATAAAGTGAGAGGTTAAATGATTAGATGGCGCCCACAGCAATATCCCGAGTCCCAGAGTGGATTCCGCAATCCTCGCCATAAAATAGCATGAAAAATTCATGTCCACGGACCAGCATCCCCAATCTATTGTAACCTCAAGGCTCCGGGAAACTAATAACACTGTTTTCTGTTGCAGATCCCGAGGTATGTAACCCGGTATACCGCGTCGATTTGCTTCCCCTATCTTCCAGTGAGTACGCAAGAGCCCAGATTTGTTATTCAATCTTTTCCAGCATCCGTTAAACGCGCAGGTGCTTCTCGCCGGCTATAAAAATGGTAAAACACTTCCCGGCGAGCATAAATTCTCGTTTCGCGCGTCTGGCCGACCGAGGAAGCGCCGCCGCTGGGGTCGATCTTATTCCCGGTTCTGCTTAATCCGATTAAAAAATTGTTTCGCTTGAATTAAAGTAACATAAATCGCGGCGCGGGCTGCGGCTCCTTTGCCGCGCCGCTCCTTTGCCGCGCCGCGCCGTTGCGCGCAACGCTCGCTGCTCAGTGAACTTTCTTGCTCCTCTTTCCTCTCCATTTTATGCGCAGCTTTTACGCGTTGCTCGGAAAGCCATTGTTTCACGCTTAATCGTATGATTTGCATCCAGCAACAATACTCCGCGACAAAATCATTTTACACCGAACTCGCTCGACACTTGTTGAGTGTTCTTGCTGGAACCGTTGCATCGTTATGTTAGAGCACAACGATGCTCTAATTATAATAATCGAGCTTATACTGAATTAAACAAATGAGCCAACTTGTATCGTATTTGAGCTCGTTTTAATCAGGAGGGAGTCAGAAATATGTTCCTAAGAGTCTCGCAAGAAAATAATTATAAACAAAGAAGTGTTCATCTTCTTCACATATATCGAAGCACATCCATAATTCTCTCTATTAGTTCCTTGTGAAATACAATTATTCTCGTTGTTTATAGCTAATAAAAAATGGTATCAAATTGACACGAGGGGTGCACGAGGGTTAATCACACAGAATTTTTATTAGTTGCAATCACGGTTTGACCACAGCGGAACCAGTGGCGATTTTATGCACCGACGTATTAATATTCATCGTTCGCGATTTATTCCGTGCGATTTGCGAGTGCAGGCGAATTGCATAGAGGATGGGGATGTTCTGCAGGCAGGGGTTGAACAGAGTTTCGTTACTGGTTGCCACCTTCGGCCTAGTTTCTGGCTCCCAGCACCGGGGACGCAGAGGTTCGAGGTCACTGTGCTGCCTGCCACGAAGAACTATCGGAACAACATTCGATTTCGAAGGGGATAATTGAAATTCCTACGGAAATCCTCGGGGGGCGAGGAGCTGAACTATCGCTGCCCCGCTTCTTTTTCTCACGATGGCAATCTTCTAATCATGATCGAAGTGGCATCGTAATCACCTGCTCTATGGAACGAATTGGAAAGCTGACGAGGAATTTGCGAATGCTCATGCTTGACCCTAATTGCATGCTAACGAATTTTCAGTCGATTCTTTGACTCTAGAATTCTATTTCTATTGTTCGATATAACTGCAATTCGATTGCCTTTGTTCTCCAAATGCCTTGAAATACTTTAATCGATTTTCTATAATTTCGCTTAACTTAACTAGACTAGCATTCTTATAGCATTTTGATCATTTTATGTTTATTTTATTTTATTATAAACGGACCGAAGCCCTTTTACATAAATGTTTACGCAATTGAATATAATAAATCCTGAAGATTTATTATAGCCTGAAAAATATCTAAAATATAAAAAAAATTGTTTGTACTCTTCCGATTGACTTTGGTCTATCGTAGATCATACTAAATGTAATATGAATGAAGAGCGAAAAATGAAACTGAATGTAATAAGTCGTGAAGAATTATTATCGCCTAAAAAATATTGCAGATAAAATTGTTTATATTTTTTCGATGGGTTTTGTTCTATTGTAGATCGTTCGTCCATCATAGTATTCCCATTTTTAGATACTCCAATTTCCGAACCAGTCTGCATATCAGGTTGCTATCTGTCATGTCGAATCTCCGCGAAAAAATATATCGAAAATGTAGAACAACATGTTTGGTTCGAAGCTTTCAAATAAATCAGATTTGCGGGATCGATCCACAGCAGGTAGATAAGAAATCGACGTGTTTGTTCGTGGCTGACCGTTTCTACTTGCTACATATCCCGAATCCACATGCTTCGAACTTCCTATTACATCAATAATGAAACATCGCGCAAACAAACTTCTTTCACTTGCATTTTCAACAGTAGTTGTTCGACGGCACTCGCCGCGTTCGAATGGGACGAGTGTCGCGACAAGATCGCTGGATCGAAACGAACGATAACAATGAGTCGCCATAACGAGGAGTCTCTAATTACACGCGGAAGTAGGACGGAATGAAAAATTCAGTTTCGAGCCTGTTTGTGAGCTCGTTCGCTGAGCTCGGGAATCGCTTTCCCGTGACTTACATTGAAATCACGCAGGTTTCTTAGACGTCGTTTTCATTGGCGTGGACACCTATATTCAAGAGAATTTGTATATTTTTTTTAGTATAGTACTTTTGCAGAAAAAATGAATTAACACTAGTTTCACGTAACATTAAAAACGACTGTTTTATAGCACTTTATAAAAATAACAAAAATGTCTCTATCCAAATTTTTGGGGGGTGGGGAATTTTCTGAGTTATTTTCTCTATGTTAACGATTTTTTTTATATTACTGTGTATCCGTGCTGCCATCTAGCGGTTCTGCTCGGTAATCGGCGCGCGATCGTCAGACCGAATCGTATCGATCGGAACATACTTTAGAATCTCAATAATTTTAATAATTCAGAATAACTTTTAATAATAAAGAGTGAAGAATGTGTAATAAACCTAGCGTTAATGACAATTTACTTTAACATCTCAATGCACAAATAAATGGACTTATACCACTGTCATTTCAATCAAAAAAATATCCCAAATATGTTAGTAAAAATTTCACAACAAGATTCAATTAAAATGCGAATGGTATCGTGTTTGGTATCATTTTAACCAGAAATCTGTGAGCAATATCTCAGTATAAGTCAATATCCTAAAAAATTAGTGAAAAACAAACAAGTTCTGTTACGGAATTAGTGCATATTGTCTAAGGGACACCTTTTTCAACGTGCGACTCCAGCGATGAGAGATCAACGAAAGTGCGCCCAGATATATTTTATCAATTCCGGTATGAAAACAGTGAATTCTTTAAAAAAAAAATGAATCGTTGAAGGCCATGATATTACCGGAGCCCCGTGGCACGAACGGCGCGTTTACTGCTTATAAAAAGATAACCGGCGGGCATGATGAAACGCCGTCGAAAGAATTCCTTAAAAATAATAATAAGAACGCCTTAATCATTGCGGGGGTAGCATGTGCGTAAAGACTTTCATCGCGCGGTTAATGCCGCTCGCCGAGTAATATCCTCGCGCTGCGCCGGACGATCCTCTTCCGGCTTTTCCGCGTCGACGTAAACGAGAGACGAGGCGGACTGCGTATAGTAACCCAGAAGGAATTATTGTTCGAGGGCCGAGTGACGGGTCAAAAGCGTTCGCGGAAGAAACGCGGCGGATTTCCATTTGTAATTAAATTTTAACTAGAAAATAAAATTTAAACCAGACGCACCCAAAGGCGCCACGAGATAGGGTAAAACTGTACCGACTACTGCGGTATCATGCTTCGATTGTATACTTTATTTTAATATTATTCCTCATTTAACATGAAATAATAATATACAGTGCTGTTCACTTGAATAGCCTCAAATAATCCAAATTCGCTTTTCTTACGAAATTTTTGAGTAATGTGAAATAAACGAATTTCTTATTCTCTATTTTAATAATATTTATTATATATATGTAACTCATAAGCTCGGAATGTGTATATAAGATTTAATGCTAGAACACGGGAAAACGGGAATGCCGTCATCGCAATTGTTTCAGCCGGCTTTCTACTCGCCTAAGAAACGCGTTTTATCACCGTACTGACGCGGCGGTTGCAGACGAAAACTTCTTCGCTTATTGTTAGCCATATTTTCGAATGATACGCTCGGCCGCGAGGTTGGGACGAGAGCCCGACGAAAAATTATTTTCACGAGGGTCGGGCGAGGAGTAGTGCTCGCGGTAAGAGTAATTAACCCTTTGCGAACGAGTGCCAGGGTAATGCAATTCTTGCGGCTCCGGGTTAGCACTCTCTGGATTATCAGTGACACGAAGAGGGCATTAGCTGCGGATCGATTTTTTCTGTTTGGTATGTTCTTACGCGTAGCTGCTAAATACAGAAAACTGAGAAGAAGCAGTTACTGAGAAATTAAATAATTTGGAATGTTGAAACAATCCTACGCTGCATCCTATGTATTAGGTGTGCAAATAAGTTCTTTCCCCTTTCTTCCAAATTCAAGATTTTATTACATAAAATGTAATAACAATTTTATTGCACTGCAAATGATATGCGAGTTTGTTGTGTTCCTTGCGCCCCACGTTTTTCGTTTTAAATCTTACAAGTATTTTCATGGCTGTTAAAAATTCACAATCACAAATTTTCAGGACTATCTGTATGGGGTTAGGAACCTTTATGGGACTAGGAAAAATTATTTTATACTTTTTAGTCCGTCTTAGAAACGTGGTATTTTCAAAAAATTTATTTTTATTTAAATAATTATTTTCTGCTTTTTAGTCTTGTGTGTGTGAAATGTTTCAACCGATTTTAAACATTTTGATGAGATTATAACAGATACATGTAGTAAATTTCAGACGGTATTGCGACCGCGTCATATCGGGATCAAAATCGGGAAGTAATTCGAGTTCAGTCAGAAGTTATGATCGTAGAAAAAAGGGGAATGAACTTATTTGCACACCTAATAACATATCTCAAGCTGTGAGCTTATCGATGAGAACAGTGTCGGTGAAACCTGCGTCGATGAGTGAAACGGAACCGAAGAAACACAATGCCGAAAGGGACAAAAGACTGCCAATTACAGCTCGACTCGTGGGGTATTAATTTCCGAGGTTCCGATCGACGGTGGCGAGCGCGCTAATGGCCGCAAGCTGATAGAGCGTTTTCGATCACCATCGGGTTTGGTGAGCAGATACAAGGGGCCTGTTCGCCGCGGCATAAAATTCGAAATCACGCGGCGTTGTAATAAAATCGCGTCGGACAATGCGGCCGACACGGTGCGCGCCGCTTTAGAGACGATTACGCGGCACTCATCCGGGGAACGCGTTACCATTACCGTTGATATACCGTTCTGGATGGCATAATGCGCGCGCGATGGTCGAGGGCAGCCACGCGTCAAACGGCGACCAGCGTGTAACTATAAATAAATTCTCCTCGACAGCAGCAATGTCCCACGGTGGTCGATTATTCGAAAAAATCGGACCAAAATCGCGGGTACCACTAAAAAACCTCATTCATTCGCAAATAATAGAATCGAATATAAGGCGAGATGCCCTAAGTAAAAGTGATGCCTAAATCTGGACAATTGAATTTTCATAGTAAAACCAATAATTGAGAGATTAAATAATTATTTTATATATTATGAGGCCTTAGCTACAAGTACGTGTGAATATTATTTGATTAGGACATTGATTGAAATTATAAAATAAATTCAAAGTTTATCTGAAAACGGTATACAAATTGTACAGTATAGAAAACAGTATAGAAAATTGTCACAAGCAATAAATGCGATTTAATCTCATTACTAGACTGCAGATCTTTATGCATTTATGGCTTATGAAAATGTTCAAAAACGGCTGGAATATAAAATTCGACAGAATCTTGTACAATTTCTTTTATTTAATGCAATTTGAATCTCAAGGTAGAGATTATTTTGCCGTACATTATTTTTCAATACATTGTGATACTTTATATAATACAACACAAATTATAAATAATCGTAGGCCAATGCACAAGCAGTTTTAAAGATATACTATTTTCTTAAATCTTTAAATCACCGTAGGTCTGGAGAGTAGAACATTGCATGATTGTACAATTTTCATTTGTTTTGGATCTACAAAGGCTGTTCCCATTAAAAATAGGATTTCATGTCATTCCACTTCCTTAAAATTTGTCTACAAAAATTGGAAAATGCATGAACATCCGCAGTCTACTCATTATCTTTGTCACAGATATCTAGGAACACGAAGGTTTGAAATACCAAAATGAAAGTTGTATTCTTATTTTCGTCGCGTCGGCATCCGCGCCGATATTTTGGCTATTTTAATCTTTCGCTTGCACAAATCGAAGTCAATTTCGCGTATTGTCGGCCGCGGGATCGAGTGGAGTCGCGCGTCGAAGCGTGAAGCCCGATAGGAAAGAACGACAACCATTCTCGCACTCGATATCGAGCTCCACACCCTCGCCGTGCTGTCACCTGAAATCGTTGGCGGCCGTTTTATCGAAAACTCGCGTTCGAATGAACCCCGCGATTAGAGCCGAGAATCGTACGACGGGAATTTAATGACTCGCATTTGTTGTTTACCTGGTTACCTGACTGCCGCGACAGAATAACAATTTCCTCTTCCTCGTCGGTTTGCCTTTCGCCGGTTTCCGGCAATGCTGATCGACGTGTATCTGATTTCGCGCGTATTCCGTCGCGTCCGCGTCCCTCGGAGAGAGAATTCATTAAAATCTCGCCGCCCGGATTGGGAATATTTAATGAGTTTAAGTAGGTGGCAGATTTTATGCTGATGGTCTCCATGTGAAATGCGACTGGCGACATGGATTTACGGAGATTCCATTCAGTTTGCAGTTCTCTATACATATGCGGTTTTATTCATAAGGCGCATAAAAAGGCGACATATCTAACGGTTGACCGACCAATACCCCAACGAAGGCCCAACAAAATGCCAACTATAAATGCTCCTAGCGCAGTGTGCACAGACATGCAGAATTCTGTAGCCACTCGACCATATATTTGTTTCTGTCGTGTTTCCCGGGACGCACGAGTTCGAATCGAATTTTGAAAAATTCACGTGGTCCTCGACCGCTCCGAGACCGAGCTTCTGGATTTTTATTGTCATGCTCCCCTCTCAATTATCTCCGGAAAGGTCCTCGAATTATTCATCGCGACTGCATCGACGAGACGGTCCCCGCTGCACCACCGCGCATCGATCGCCGCATCGAGCGCGTTCCCGTAAAACTTTTATCGCCGCGAAATTCATACGCCTGGCTCGAGATCACCGTTCAATTTCACGCTGGAGTAAATGATCCGAGATAGCGGCTCGATAGGACTTTCGGGCTCTCGATGATTCGGCCGGATATGAAGGTTCGCCGCGGTTGTCACGCAGATTAGATTAGGGTAAACTGGAAACGTCAGCGCGGACGAAATTATGCGAAGCCGCGGGACTGCGGTCGTTCTCGTTCACTTCACGTTAGAAAATGTCGAACAGTGTGACACAACTTACGTGCTAACTGTTTTTTTAATACAATTATTTGTTTAAATAAAAAAAATTCTCAATGTCGATCTCACTTTTCGACCCGTCTTAAATATAGAGCGGCTGAAGGAGAATGCTTTGAAGATGCCAATGTAAATTTCGGTGAATATTTAATCCGATAATCATGATAATCTTTTTCGATGGATCCCGGTAGGATTTCCTATCGAGTATGAAACACGTCTGGAGGTCGCCTAAGCGGAGAACGCAGTCCCCGAAGCGCGCAGAGAGACGAGTCCCCAGTATAAATAAGCAACCGACGGACGAGTGTTCGTAAGTGGACAGAGAATGTCTATAAAGGGGGCCGACAAAGACGTACGCGAACTTATTTCCGTAGCGAGGCAGGAGAAGTATTTCAGGAACAGTTCCAGAGGTTCAAAGGGAGCGGCATGGGAAGTGGGTGGAGGCGAAGTAACTGCGCCCGGGTCCAAGACGGATCACCCTATTCCCGTGTATTTTTATCTCTCGACAACGTCCACGCCTTTATCTTCTACCAATGAGGAACTATTCTCGCCCCGGTTATTCACCGGATGGATGGATGATGCACTAAAAAGAGATCCCCGCTTAGAGGATCGGACACATACGAACGCTATACTATAAAAAGAACGCGTTTACCCGCGTTTGCGCGATTTAATACATTCTTCCTCGGGGCGGTTTCGCGTCAGGATACGCTTGTCGGATAAGGATACGCTCATTCGTCTCCACACGGCGGAAGATCATTCCCCCGAAACGGAGGATCCGTCTATCCTATGAAGACGAACATGCCGTAGGGTCAGGAGCCACTCCATCCATCCTCCCGCGAGCTTTATCGATGAAACACCGTCGAATAACAGATGAATCTACCGTGACAGCTGCAGCATTGCGCACAGTGCAGTATTTGGCTCGAAAAGCTCGCCAAGATATGATTTCGAAAGGATTGCGTGAAACGAAAAATTTTTGTTCGCTGCGATAGTTAAATGCCTGTAAAATAATGCGGCAATGTACGCGTGTCTCTCTCAGTGATTGTTTACATGTCGTAAGGAAATAATGTTGTGAAACTGCTGAAACTACTGAAAATGATAAAAAGTTTCCATTTAATTCCTGTCTGTTGTAGTCGAGGTAACAAATTTTTATTTCACACGAACACCCGCAGTTCAGATAAATGACTGCAAAATGGTGCAAAGAAATAATGTTGATTGCTCGTGAAAACTACTAAAAACGGTAGAAAGGTTCCATTTAGTTCCCGTTTGTTGTAATCGAGGTAACCAATTTTTATTTCAATAGTTCAATAATTACCTCGAACTAGCGTCGATTGTTAAATCACTGGAACCCCGGGAGGAACGGTCCCAGGTGTCGATCGATCGCAGCAAGATCGTACAAATCGGGCCACAAACTTCCCGACCCGTTGTCGCCGCTCGTATATTCATTCGGCCGGGTTCCCAAGCCAGAACCCAACGGTCACGAGCTGCGGGCTAACTTCCAGATATTTCTCAGGGACACGCAAGCGTGCCTCGTGTCCTCTTGGAACAGTCGGAACAAGTTGCGCCGATCGCATTAAGTGCAAGCGATTCGATCGCTACCTTCCCTTTGCTCGGCGAATGTTCTCGTCCCCTTGATCACCGAGGGAGAACAATGCACATGAAAACCGGTGCACATCCGGCAACATGCTCTCGACAGACTGAACCAATCGGGACGACTAGTTTGTTGCGTCTAACTCCGGATAATTCGTTGGGGAAAAACTGGCGGGGACAGGGAACGGTCCTCTCCTGCGAATGAATTCCAATTTACCGAACGATTTCGCAACGAATCGCTGTAGGAAACGAGCGGGAAGGAGTCGCTGTGCTTTTCCGGTTAACCGTCGAGTTATTTAACCACAGACGCAGCCCCACGCGTAAAAAGGGAAAATAAAGAGGATAATTTTCCGACGCAACGAGCATCGTTATAAGTTAATGTCGGGCGCAGAGCACGGCCAATTAGACCGCATTAAACCCGGGTAAACGCGATTCGCGGGGTAAACTCTCTTAACAACGAAGTTATCAATGAAACATTGCGCGGCCAGCCGTACGGACGAATTCCAAAATTACTTAATTCAATTCAATTGCCCCGCCATACCACCGAGAAACGGCCGCGCTCGTGCCGTGGGAATAAACTTTCGCAATTTTGCGCTACGATTATCCGCGCCGACGCGACCCCGAGCGTCGCGTGGATCATCTTCGGGACGTGCTTGAAATGCGTTCGTTCGAAGACATTAGGCGCGCGATTCGTTCGAATGGTTGATTTCGAAACCAATTAACACTAAACCTACCGAGCCTTAAAAGTAACTAGTACATTTTCCCTTATAGAGATAGCAAGATTGATTTTATTTAGACTTTGTGCGGCTAATATTGTAATACGTGCTCTACTAAACATATCTGTACAACCATTTCCTATGAAATCATTTTTATAATTTCAATAATTGTGAAATAAAATATCTGGAACCGGTCATTTTGACCGGTGGTGGTAGGTTTAGTGTTAAGGAAATTAACTCTCTGTTGCGACGACGTCAGCATGTCCCTGACTGTGAATTAACGATAAACATTCCATCTTAGGGACAAAATCGATGGAGGGGATAGTCGTTTTTCTTAGATCGTGCAGTTCCCGTTTTCTGTACAGGGTGTTTGCTGTGTATAGCTATGAATAGCAAGCACCCTGAATGTACACGTTGCACGAGAAATATTATTGAACTTTTACAACATTGTTACTCACAGAAATAAATATTAGATTCGTCTGGTTACAATTGTAACAAATTGTAACAAACTGTACAAAACACAATGTTTACTAGACGCAAATTTAAACAGTTCTGGACACTCCGAATAATTAACCAACGTAACGAACATCTAACTTCCAGCAGCGCAATTAATAGTATTACCGTTTTCCGTAGACACGCGCTCGCAAAATATTTATGCTCTTGAACAATGTTTGTTGAAGAGAAGCTCGCCGGAGCCATAAGCGCAGCTGCGACAAGTGCAACGTGTATCACGTGCCACGTTCAAGGATTAAGTTGGAAAATAGCGGGCTCGGGGGCTGGTTGTTCCACGTTACAGAGGACCGGGCGAAATTATCATAGTCCAACTGCAGTTAGGCGTTAGCGGCCAGACACTTCGTTATCGCTGTTAAAGTTAATTAAACGGTAGATACGAACACGGCGAGCAAGGCCGACGAAACTCCGTAGAAATAACGCGATCCGGGATGAAAAGTGTACGGGGAAAATTCAAAGAACTTCGCCGGAAGTATTCGTCCGCAGAACGGACGACGGAAAGGGGAGTGCTTAATTGCCTTGTCCCTCGACCACTAGAGCGTAGAAACATTTTAATCGCCGGCCCGCAGATGTTTATCCACTTATTTACCGTAATCCTGTAAAATTCGGCATGGTAAAATATTCGCTCTCACAAACGTTGGCCGCTCATCTAATGAAACGAAAGCTGGGACGTTGGCGGCTTTTTAACTCCTCCTGCACCTTGTAAATCCGGATCTTTATGCGAAACAAACAATTGAGCCGTTTAGTATCAAAACCAGCTCAATCCATTTTTATAAATTTTACAGGAGAGACAAAAAACATTTCACGCTCTGACCATTTAAATTTTCCAAAATAATTTATTTTCGTTTGAGAGAAAGATTCCAAATCTTTTTCCTATTTTAAATTAGCAGTACTGTCTATTTATAAATAAAAATAATTTGGATTGAGCTGGTTTTGATACTAAACGCCTCAATTTCAAAATAAATTTATATTTTCCACTAATACTTTTAATGTGGAGCGACTATTTGTAAAATTGATATGTGTACTACTTTTCTCTTAATTCTGAACGTCCGAGAGTTAACAAACCTCGTTCTACTCGGTCATACAATTTTAATTAACAAGTTGAACATTCTCCCAAGCACTTGACACAATCGAGTGTCAGCGCATAAATATAAGTAAGCTCGTTAAAAATTCTGGACAGTGCACACAGCGAATTATTACCTGTTTAAACAAATTTCGCTGAGCCTTGCCAATTAATACGGTTGCTACAGGGACTGCACATTGTTTCTACAATCTTGTATTTTCGAAATACAAATGTTAAAGCACGGGGCGCGATGTTCCGTAACGCGGGGATCGTGACTTTCCGTAAATTTTGACGTGAAGAGGGTGTGCGTGGGCGTTTAATAAAATATCCCGACTACGAAGACTGATAGCGAAATAATTGACGGCGGGAAGCGGGTCGAATTCAAAGGGAATCAAAGGGCGGCTTTAATTAACATCAACAACCGATCCGAGCGAGGCGAGCTCGCCTTGAATATCCGAGGGCGGAATGGAGCTTTCAATCGACTCGGTCCGGTGCGGCGGGGCGTTATTTAACCCCAGAAGCCATCCGGCGCATAATACTATAATAGAATTCGCTCTGAACGGTGAAAAAAGGCGGAACAGGGGTGGGTAGGAGGGGATGATTTTTACGCAGCGTGCTCCGAGAACGGAACCCCCGGAGAGCCCGAAGTAATGGAACCGGTCACAATGTGAAACCGATGCAACCGCGGCGCTAGAAAAAATTTCATTTCTCGGGCTGGTTAGGTAGGAGATTGAATGAAATCTCGGGGAGAAGAGAGTGGCTCTGGGTTCTAGGTTCCAGCTCGTTGGAAAGAGTCGTTGCAGGCTGCAGGCCGCAAAAGGCGCTGGTGGATGCACGACGCGACCGCCACCCGCGGTCTTGCATACTCGAGTGGGAAACATGACGAGAAACGAAGCTGCACCAGGGTACGAGAGAGAGAGAGAGAAGTCGAAATAATTCTCGCAGCTCGTCGGCCAGGAAAAATATTTACGGCTCGGCTACTCCGTCGGCGGTCTGTAAATTTTTTGGCAAGGTGGGCTTTGCTTTTCCTCGTCCGCCCACGCGGAACAACGCTGCGTGTCGCCTCCGGTCCCGCGGTGAAGCCACACGAGTCAACCAGCCCCTTATTCGCTGCCATTCCTGTGAAATTGGTAGAGGTGCCCCGTAAGCAATGTTGCCTGTGACACTTATACGGAATTTAATTATATTTATAATAGTAATAATTAAACTGCGGATCTTCACGCAAAATAAAAATGTTCTGCATTGACTGTGGGCGGCAGGGGTGAAATAAAGACTAACTTTTTTCTAATCTTTCACTTTCTTCGCGAATTCATAAAAATCCGCACTCTGGTAATAAGTATATTTATTTTGGCTTTGCAACCCTGAAATGGACTTTGTTTTCCATTTTTACCCACCCCACTTCCACTGGATATTTTTTTAATGAAAATTTAGTATTTTGTGGATAAAAGTGTGACACAACTTATGCGCTGAATGTTTTTTTTATATCACCATTTGTTGAAATGAAACAAATTCTCAAAGTCAAGCTCGCTTTTCGACCTCCTAGCAAAGTCGCCAGATGAAGGAAGGAAGCAGGAATTGATAGGTAAATGTTACCCTCTCTCTGCCAGTACCGGACACATGCACGACAGAGGCGAAACGCGTCACGTGACCGGGTTGCGTAGAAGGGGAAGATAGAGTGGGGGGAGGTTTACGCCCGCCCTTAAGACAATCGGAAAAGAATGCGCCGACGTTGAGTTTAAGGAGAGAGGGGTTGGCCGGGGTTTACGGGACACGGGTAACGCGGATAAGCGTCGAGTTACATCGCGTTCCTCATGCATCTTTTTCAGAAGCTATATTTACATATTCCGTGTATATTTCACGACGGAGGATTTAATAAAACCTCCATTGCCTTCCGAGCTTCCCACCCTTTTCGCGGGAATATTATTCCCTTCGACGACGGTTGACGGTCGTCGATGCTCGACCATTGAGCATCGCGTCTTCTTAAATTGTTAGCATCGACTTATCTAAACCGCTTCACGCACAGTTAAGTGCTCCTCGGAGTTCTCCTCCTCCACCTCCGACGCCTTGCTTTCTTTACGAGGACTTTTACTGCTCGATTCGTGGGGGATGCTCGCATATTCAACGCCTCCAGACCGCAGTGATAAATTCCCGCCGAGGTATATTATCATAAACCGGATAGTATTCGGAGGAAATCCGAGCGAAATGGAATCGCCGTGTCGAGCGACCACTGGAAACGTTATTGTCTCCGGGAACATATCGCGCGGGAAACATCTTCGGCGTATGTGTGATGGAAACAGAAGCGCTGGCAGAGAATAAACTGGTTACAACTTTTTGGTGCTTGGTGTATTACGATTTTTAACTTAATTTTTTCAAATAATCTTACTTGTGATTGTTTTGTTGTATTACAGTAATAATTGTGAATTTTTTGGTCATCCACGTTTTTCATCTCCAACATTGTCATCTCCATTTTGTGCACGCTTTGATCTTTCAGTGGAAAAATGCATTTTTACGTCTGGATGAACGGACTACTAAAGAAGAAGGCCACTTCCTCTCATTAAAACTAACAAATAAGAAATTAGATTTAAAAAGCGGTCCATTAGGAAACGCGTAATCTCGTTAGTAATCCGTATGCTAAACTTGAAGTTAATTAGTCGAATGCGGCGCAAGTTTTCCAGAGCACCGTAAAAAGTACAGCAGTTTCAAGAGGAAGACACGCTTAAAGTTTCGCTGCCTGAACCGTTCCGTTCAAAGTGCTCCAACTTCTTCAATCCTTCGGATTTTTACATCGAACTTGCTTTAAAATACCGGAAAAATAAGAATCTGTAAAAGTGCATGAGAGAAAGTCGATGTTTTCAAATGTACAACAGCCGTGTACCCACAAAAGGAAGTTCTTCGGTAAATCTTCAAAGTCTGTATGCACGATACAAAAGACTTGCAACAACTATGAAATAATTGGTGGTCAACTTTATACATGATCTTGAAAACATCGAAATGATACATGGAAAACATCAGATGTCACCTTGAAGGTCCGTCGAAATCGTATCGACCGTAATAAAGAAACAATAAAAATATTAATAAAAATAACAATAATAAAGCGCGCATAAAATAAAGCAATTATATTTGATATCACAAGACTCAGACGTTCCTATTTTCCCGAAAGATTAGTTCTATCTGGAGCTAAAGAAAATTGGTATACGAAAACGGAAATAATTTATGGCTCGACCCAATATGCCATAACCCGGAGATAAAAACCCTAAGGAAACGCGAGGGAAAAATTCATGGAGCCTGTGGTACAGGGGGACCGTTTTCAATAGCACGATTTTATGATCCTTTCGGCAGAACGAGCAGCAAACATTTATACGGAACAACGATCCAAATTTCCCGTGGAAATGAATCGAGCAATCGTATCGAACACAACCGATAGATAGCTCTTGCGCCCTCGATAAAAAGAGCCGCGCATGCCGCGGTTTCGTAACCGGACGACGTAACGGCTCGGGGCAATTTTATTTCTCGTCCGGTCCCGGCCATTGAATCATAAAAATCGCCGCGGACGGTGCACTCACAAAAATTGGGAGCACTGATGCATCGAGACGCGGCAAGCGGCCTCTATTTTTCCGGTGATCGTGATAAAGGGACGCGGCATGGACGCGACGCAAACACACACGGACACCACCTGACACACTCTTCTGCCCACCCCTTTCAACCCCTTGCATCCTCCTCCACTCCCTTTTTAACCACTGATATCCGCTCCATCTCTTCTAACACCCTAACACCCTTCTAACTTTGCATTCTATATCACACCCTCTCTGCACGTTCTAACCCCTCTTACCCCTTTTTGACCAGCTGACTCTTCCATCCTTGCAGACCACCTTTGAACGCTTCACACACCGTGACACATTGTTGACATTCTCTTTTACCCTCCTGGGGTCTCCGTCTAATCCCTAGCATTCCCTTCTACCCCTTTTGAAGCATTGTACCCCTTCTGGCCTGCTGACACCCTCTTCAAACACCTTGCATCCTCTTGTACGACCTCAGACCCCTTTCTAACCTCTCGCACTCCAAGACAGCCCTCTGACACCGTCGACAAACCCTCCTGACACCTCCCTCTAACCCCTAATTGCTTGTCCTACCGCATTCCATTTTAACCCTTTACACCCTTTCTGACCCATTGAAATGATGACTTTCTGACCCTTCTTTTAAGCCCTCGGATCCTCTTACATTCTTTCACACCTCCTTGCATCCCCTGTTTTTCCCTTCTGACACTTCCTTCTAACCCCAGCTTCCTATTCTACCCCGTTCTGTCTCGCCGAAACCTCCTCCCAACCCCTAAACACCTCTTCTGTCTTTTCACTCTTACTTTTAATCTCTCATACCCCTTTCTAGCTCACTGGAAACCATTTCTCCCCTATCTGCACCCTCCCCTAACACCTAGCTTCTTCTTCTACCCCCTAAAACTCCCTTTAAACCCCTCACACCCCTTCTGACCCGATGACACTCCCGTTTCTGTCCCTCGGCGTACCCCCGTTGCCGCGCCGGGAAATCGTGAATTAGGTATGACTCGCGAAATGGAGTTTCTCGAGGACGTGATACAGCCGATGTACTCTCCAGAGAAAAGAGTGGTACGCATATATTCGGCCGCGGCTGAAAATTCATGGGGAACGTAATACGAATGGGATGAACCCGCCGCGGGCTTAAGTTATTAGGAGACTTAAGCTACGTCGTCAGAGAGTTATGCTTTGATAGACTGTTTAGGGACGTGCTGCCTGGGTTTGCGCACCGGGAAATGTGGTTTATAGACCCACGGAAGCATGTTTGAATTACTATGGGCTGTGTCGTGGGTAAGCAACGAACATTTGCTATCGATGAAATGCCAATGTTGCGGGGAATCAGGATGTTGCGTCATGCTGCGTTTTCGTCGTCCACATTTTTGTAATTTTATCACGGATATTATTATTTATTGTAATTTTTGTTAATTCTTCTAGCCTTACAGAGAAATTGAAGTCGTTTGGTCCATTCATAAAAAAGTTATTCTAATTTTAAGTATGTGTGACCAGTTATGCTCCTAACTGTATATTCAACAAAAATGATCTATAATAATGTTTTGCATTGTATACAACCTGAACAAAATATTTTCAACACAAAGTGTATGTAGAAGAATTTATAGTAGGGTAGTAATTAAATAAGATTACTTAAAATACTGATTGACACTACTGTAGAAATGTCATTAGAATTTCAAACTAAAATTATTTATTACGGATTATGTGTCAACGATGTGATTTCTCGAACCGCAAAATATCGGTATAGAAATGTACAGCGATAAAAGCGTTCCGTCGAGAGCCCCGTTGAAAAATTTGATATGGAATAAAATTTTAATACCGAATACATACGGATGGGTTAACATTTCATAAAGATCACGTTGTATTTCATATAAAATACTGCGGACCGCCGACAGGTTTTAGATTAATCATTCGGCGGGTTGTTTAAAAATAACAGGCGGACTGAAAAATGGATGAATATCCCGGCGCGAAAGACTGAAATAATGAAACGTGATGCACGAGTAAAAATATCGTAAACAATTAATAAACATTCTATACATAATAAAAATTCTTCAACCGATTTTTTAAAATCACGCGCTTTGAACATTTGTATTCATTTCTTTCAATGCTTCTTTATTATTCCCAAAAAGTGTTACTAACTAAAATCTCTGTAAAAACAATAAAAAAAATTTCTCGCGGATGAATTTTGTATAGATTTGAAGACTGAAACCTCTGTTAATATGCTGCGGCCGGAACTTATGGTTATCGAACGGAAATCCCAGGCGGGTCGATGAAGTTGTGCATCGCAGGAAATTCTAAAAAACGGCGAGGCACGCGTTATGTGTCGCTGTATTCGCCTATTCTACGGGACCGTTATCGATACTCGTCGGAATTGCTCTCGCGCAACGTGTATACCCCGAGAGGTGCACGTCAAAGGGTTGTCCGGGACAAAAGACGAACGAGGAAGGAATGCAAAGCGAAAAAAAGAGGAGAATTTCAAACACGCTGCCGTCGAATCTCGAATAATCTTGGAAAGGGGAAAAAATGATTTGATCTTGGACAAAGGGGTGAATGAATTTTACAATTCTCTTCCTGCTCGTTCCCGACCATTTTCTGTTGAACTCTCACGGGTTCATTGGATATTTAGACGCGGACGCCAAGATTAGACGTCCCCGAATGCTCGCCGAGAATCCACTTGGCGAGCTTAATTTTAGAAATCTTATGGACATACATGTCCCAGATAGTTTTGGGAACAACTGTTTTCATTCCGGGAGGTGCTGATAAAAAAATCACGCGGAGGAACGAGGACAGCTCTTTGGGAGGAACGTTAATTTTGGAAGTCGTTCGGTTGAAAGCTCTGTCAACTCTTCAATTAGTTCTTCTATTCTCATTCTTTGCTTCACGCTTTATTTACACGCTTTTGTTCGGTTTTATATTTACAGTTACGAGCATAACTGATCACACACACTTTAAATCAGAATAACTTTTTTATGAATCGACCAAACGATTTAAATTTCTCTGTAAAGCTAGAAGAATTAGTTTAGTAAATGACGATTAAAAAATATGTTGAAAAAATGCATTTGGTCGGAATTGTGAAAAACAATAGTAGAAATTGATTTTTACTTTTTTAGCTGGGCCAATAACGAAAATTTAAAAGATGTGTTTGGTCAACTCGTATAAATTATATATGCTCTGAAAATTTCATTGAAATTGGTTAATTGGCTTACGAGTTATAAACGATTAAAAGTGGTAAAAAGTTTATAACTCGTAAACCAATTAACCAATTCCAATGAAATTTTCAGAACGTATATAATTTATACGAGTTGACCAAACACATCTTTTACATTTTCGTTATTGGCCCAGCTAAAAAAGTTGTAAAAATCAATTTTTGAATAAAATAAATATGAATATAAAATAAAATTACAGAAATCATGACATTGCTTGCAAAAATAATAAATGCAGGTTTTCGTTCCTTTGTCAAGGAACAATTTCACGGGGAACAGCTTCTCAACAAACGGAGAGCCGGCCAATCGGAAAGGCGCGCCATCGTTGATTAATTATTCGACTGAAAAAGAAGCGCCGCGAAGATGGCAACCCAGCGAAACTATTCGTTATATCCGAACGGTTCGTTCCGTCGTTTTTACAGCTCCCGGACGAACGACGAAAGAATATCAGACCCGTTGAGAGAGGACGCCGGTCCAAATCTCTCCTCCCTCTCCCTTTTCTTTCATCGTGCCCTTTCAACGGGAAGAAAAATTAGAGTCGAGCTTTCTGGCGCGGCCCTTGAGAATCGCTGTTCATAACCCTCGAAATTTTTATCGTTCCCGATCCGGAAACTGAATTTTATGCACGGCGATACGTCGACCGAGGATCCGGTGAACGGCACTTCTTCGAAAAACCGAGAAACTTACGGTCGGTTGACGAAGGATTTTCCGAAGGATTTTCCGAAGAATTCTCCGCTGTTCTTCGTCGTGAAAATTGACAATGTCATGGAGATGCTCGGAGCATATATAATTTAATCATTTATTTCCGTAATTGTTATTACAACAGACGCTTCAACGTCTAAGACTCCGCTATTAATTTTCACGGAGGCAAACGACGTCGTTTCTGCGCCCCAATTTTAAAATAATAGGATTCGGTGAACTGTCGCGTAAAAATATATCTGCAAGATATTTTTTAACTTATTTATGGCGTAACGATTTCTGAAAGGACTGGAAAATTGTCCGTCGGAGACGGCTTAACGAGTTACTAACGCAGTTTTCGTTCGCGATTAATGTTTCTGCAACTTAAATCTGCGAGCAACGGCGCGGAGGAAAGACGAGGGATTATTAATGAATGGGATAGAAGAAGTCCGGCCTCGAAATGAGATTCGTGAGCGGAGCGGAAGAAAGTGAGAGAGAGAGAGAGAGTATCGCGGGAGGAAAATTGAAACGCGAACGAAAATTTCGTACGCGCAGAAAAGAATCCGGAACAAACGCTCGGTAAACGATTCATAAAAGTGCGGTCGGCGTCGCTTTCATCCAAGACGAGTGTTTGAGGGTACGTGGAAAGGGCGTGGTGGCGTGCCGCTGAAAAGGGCAATCGCTCATTCGCGAAAATGCGGCCGGTTGTACCCGCGAACGCGACGAGAACCCGCTCGAGAACCACTCGAAATTCCTCTGGCAATTTGAGCTCTTGAAACGAATGTAATTATAAACAGCTTGGTCCGTTTGGTACCGTTCTTCTTCCGACCCAGTTCCGACGAAAGAAATCGCCTGGGGAAACGGGTTTTTCAAATCTTCTACACTGCACACCCCTGGACAACATGATAACACACGTGTGCTACCTTCAACCCTCCGCATTACGGTCGTTCAGGGACAGGTGAACATTTTTGTGCAATTTCTTCCTTCGAAATTCTATTTGTATTACATACATGCATGTAGGATCATCCCCTCCACGGTTTTACCATTTTAGAACAAGCTGTTATGGAATAAAATAGTTTACGAAACTTCAAAGTTGTTTTTTTAAGAGAACGGTTGACCTGAGACCTATAGTCCCTTTGAGACTTTTGTTCTTCGCGATGAGTACTACATATAGAATACAATAAAAAAATTAATTTCACCTTGACTAAAAGTCTGCTGATCAGTCAGGTCTTCGACTGTTACAGAGTGTCAGCTCACTTGATTTTCTATCTTCGTCGAAGTGTCTGGAGGGTTCCGATGTCCCATAAAATTGCAATCCTATTTGCGAAGCTGGCGGGGGCTAAGAGGAACGCGGGATTCCGCGCGGATCGCTTAAACGCTGGTCTTTTTCACGGGGTGGAAGCGGAACGGCAAAAACAATAGACCGTCCCGAGCACGCGGCACGATTTATGCCGGGCTTCCGGTGAAAATTTCGCTTCCCTCTCTAGCCAGATATTAACACTTGTCATGTGCACTCTGCAGCCCTGGCAAGGAAACATACCCCCGGCTGCCCGCTTTCGACTTTGATGAAGCTTGCCCGATCTGTTAAGTGTTCGGGACCAGCGCCTGGAACCGGCCCTCTGCCGGATGCCGTTCCTCCCGGCAATCAATTCGTTGTTAACCCTCCATGATATTGGCTTCTGTCACGGCGATGAATTAACGCGGATATTCGGAGACAAGAGAAAGATATCCGGCTCAACGACGAAAGTAATTGTGCTCCTTCCGTCGGCTATAACTGTAACGTGTCCTTGGCGAGATCAGCGGTAATGCCTCGATATATGGACAAGAGATGTGCACGATATTTGTGAAATATTTATCACCACCATACCGCCGAGGACACTTGTGAAACCGAGAAGCTCGACAACACAGAAATGCAACAGGATGCAATATTTATTTTCAGAACAGTGACTCCCACTAATAATTCGGACATTCTTAAAAAGACGATAGCTTTTTTTATATGCTACTATACGATTTGAACTTTTTTGGGAAGCTGGAGCAATCTGTTTGCTACAGGACGTGAAAAAAATTTTTTCAAAAATAGCAATGGATCGGAATTGTAGAAAAAATACTAAAAGTTGCATTTTACAACTTTTTTATGTGGGCCTATATTGAAAATTTAAAAATACGTTTTGTAGATCTGTGTCGATCAAACATATTTTGAAAATTTCGTCAAAATCGGTCGACGTTGCAATGAGCTACAAACGTTTAAAGATGGTAAAAATTACAGATTTTCACGATTTGCGGCCTATAACTGCAGTAAATCTAAAAATTCTTACATCTTTCAATGCCTGCCGCTTTTTTCCGCATCAACCGATATCGATGAAACTTTCACAGTGCATATAATTGACACAGATCTACAAAACGATTTACATACACATAAAAAAGTTGTAAAATGCAACCTTTAGTATTTTTTCTACAATTCCGATCAATCGCAATTTTTTAAAAAATTTCTTTTCACATCCTGTAGCAAACTAATTGCTCTAGCGTCCCCAAAAAAAGTTTAAATCGTATAGTACAATATTAAAAAAGCTATCGTCTTTTTAAGAGTGTCCGAATATTAGTGGGAGTCACTGTATTTCTTCGTGAAGCTTTTTACCAACGTGTACGCGGTTTTTATTTCATCTTCGCTGCGAGGAATCTTTTGAAGAATAAAAGAAGGCTTTCCCTTCTTGGAGGATGAGGGTTAAGACAATGGAGACAATTGAAAGGGTGAGGAGCAATAACACTGAACCGAGTTGGGTCATCTTGCTAAAGCAAGTCTTCCGGCGATGATCGAAGAATCGTCGAAAGATATGGCGGAAATTCGGCCGGGACACGACACCTTTATTCGAAGCAAGCGACAACAGGATGTTATTCGGGGGACACAAGTCTATTCTAATTGCTGTGGCATTGTCCGGAATCCCGAGAGCGCCCCGCTGGGCTTCGTTAATTAGTTAGTATTCGATCGATTTCGAATTGCGTATACCGGCCGCCACCGGCAAACAGACTGTGTTAAAACATTGTTTACTTTGAACAATAACGCACCGACGGTTGATGCCGCGGCGAAATGATATTTGCCGGGTTTGCACGGTTGTTGATATTCATTGGTTGATTAAACCGTTACGAGGACGGCCGCGGATTCTCGTCACGGGACCATCGGTAACAGGAAAATGTCATGCGTGGCCATTGTGTTTCCTCCCCACTCGACCGCCCGATAATCGGCAAACTTTTTATTAACGTAGCGATCATGCGATGACGGACACTCGCCGGTATCGCGAAATCGTTCGTTAAATTCGCAAATGTTGAAATGGCTCCGTAATCGAAGCGATTCGAAGTGATTCAGGTCCCATCACTATTTGTAATATGTCGCGCATTTCAAAATAATGTGATATAGCTTACAAATGCGTTTGTGGAATTGGGAATCAAGTAGACGTCCCTTCTAGACAATCTTTTATATTAGATCGCTCAGAAAGTAATTTCGTTTTTCGTGTAGAGCCAAAAATGATTCCCAAACATTTAATTTATTTACAAATCATAAAGAATAGATAAATAATTAAGTAAGGTGCGACAGTAACGTCATCGTATAATTCAGCACAATATAAGTTTTATCAAATTCGTACACAGTCGATGTTCATCTAACAGAAACATTAACAAAAACAAATTTCCATAAACTTCTTCTTGAGAACTTGCATTTGCATAAAATCCCGAGCCGTGAATCAAGAATTAGTTTTCAGCCAGAAAATGCTGGTCTTTAAAAAGGAAGATAAGGTGATAAAACGAGATAGCTGCCGAGGGAATGGAACAAGAACGCTCAGAGAAGCGATGCTAAGGCCGTAAAAAGGAAAACTGCGGCAGCTCTTGAGGACTTGGCCCGTAAATGTATACTGAAACAACATTAGAAATAGGAAGTACTATGCAGAAATTCAAAGCGACAAGCCTGAAATGTAAAGATTGTACGGGGTTATCAAAACAGGACTATAGATCATAGCTTACTCGAGCCATATTTTATTCTTCCTTGTGGATGTGTCACAAGATAGTGTTCGCTGATCGATTTTTTAAAGAAGTCCGGAAACGGTCATTTCAATCAAATCATTTTTAAAACATGACGTTACGTGCCAATAAATAAAAAATAAAAACATTACGTTGATACCATTCTATTTTTATTTTAACACTTTACCTACCGGAAGCCTACATAAAAATAGGATTTTCAATAATTGCGCTGTACCAAAAGAAAGCATAGAAATTTTCTTTTACATTGCAATCTTAAATGAAACTATTAGATGACGTTATTGAGAGTAACTCGTTAGTTTACAATGAAAATTGCTGTTGCTATTGAAGGTTCCATTAAAAAGTGTTTGGCTATGTACCATAAGATTTTTCAAAATTACGCAATAATCACCGGTCAGTAATGTGTTAACGTAAACATGTATAAAGATGCAACCGATTGCAGTTAGGATGGTAAATGCATCGCCACAATTTGTCCTCAAAACAGAAATGATTTATACCTAGACCTAATGCATTCTAATTAAGTGAAACGCATTAGATCTGAAGAGGTTGAATTATCTAAACAGCGCCATTGGAGAATCAATCCATTTCACTTTCCAGTATAAAGCAGGATTGAAGGTTCGCCGAAAAAATCGTTGACACAAACTCGATCCCCGAATTCTATTTTTTTTTAATATGAAACACACGCCTGTCACAGCACGGTTTGTGGATTTAATAAACTCGCGAAAGCCCGTGGAACGTCGTCACAAGCTCCTCCGTTATTGTTCGATATTTCGACAATTTTCCAACGGCAGTGCCGAGGCCGGGAACGTCGATGCATTTCGACGGAAATTTTGTTAACAGCTCTCGGCTGAAGCAGCGACGTCGACGTCGGTGTCGGCGTCGGGGTCGCGAGTAACACGTGACGCAAATGTGTATACATTATGCAAGGCTGCTGGTAAAGCCACCTATATGTCGAGGATTAAACAGAGACCGGATGAATTAAAGCGATCTGCATCGTCGGCGTAGACCTTGGTCGCTTTTGTCCGACGTCGATCCAGGACCGTGTCGACGTGACGTTATGCCAGCTACAGGGACCGAGTCGCGTTACAATCAACAAATCCCTTGCAATCGCAAAAATTTCGGGACTGCATTTTAATAACTTTTCAAATTTGTTACTATAGCTCGCCTGACACCGAGTCCTTGACGATCTCTCTTGTCTCAACACTAGGTTACATTTCTTTTATAAAACAAATCTGTTAAACAATTCCTCACGGATATAATCGTAAATTAAATATATTAGATCCCTCCATTTCGACGGGTCCCATAAACCTGGAGTTGAGAGTCAAGGCCACCTTGACTATCTAGGAATGTGCAGAATTTGGAATTTTTTAAAGACAATTGATAAATGATAAATTATAATTTTACACAGTGATATTAACCCTCTATTGCATGCATTTTTATGACGAGTTGAAAAAAATATATATGGCTGTTAGTCTATCTAAAAATGAGTGTGGTCATGAAATAAATAATAAAATCTTATTAGAAAATGTTATTTATTGCATTTTATAACTGTTCCTGTATGGCAACTTCATACATATGCGGTTTTATTCATAAGCGCAATGTTCCCACTTGGAACCAACATGCTCAGGGTCTTCAGTATTGTCTACTTAATTTACTATAGAACATTTAAGTCCCCATTTGGGAACGGAATGCAATAGAGGGTAACCCGACTCATAACATGACTCTCAACTGTATTCTCCGTTTTTTCAGAGCAAGATATTAAAAAATGGCGGAGTTATTCGCTGTTTTACATCGCTGAAACATTCGCGTGTATTCCTTTTCTAGGACGAGTAGTATATTGTAGAAAATGATTGCGTTTCGGACAGCCTGTAATTCGACATTATTTTTCAATATTTGCCTAAACGCGGCCCTGTCAAAGAGAGATTCTCTATGGAACGCTCGTTCTTTTTCGCTCGGAGAGTAGACGAGAGCGTAGTCGCACGGGTCCGTCGATACTTTCGACGAAGATCACCACGCGTACATCGTTATTGCCGTAGTTAAGTGTAATTAGCGTTAATTGGACGAGAAGAGTGTCCTATCGAGTCGGAGGGGACGGTCGCTTAACGGCCAATTAAATCTCTTGCCAGGAATCGCATCGGCGATTCCGTTGCCGTCGCCGTTTCGTTTCTCGGCTGCCGTGCCGGCGAAATTTCCAGCGAAAATTCCCGTTAATAGATTCGCCATTTTCTCCGCGTTTCCCCGTCGCGTCGACGGCACCTATCGACGAACCGTTTTTATTTTTCAGCGCGTGTTGTGGCTACAGTTGGAACTACAGTAAAAAGTCGCGTTATTTTGCAAACGGCTGTGTTCTACACGGAGAAATATCGTGTAGATAATTAAAGATTGCTTCCGACCTAGAATAATTCCATTGTATTTGATGTTTTTCATTGTAAGGATATAAATGTGTAGTAATTGATCAGATACCAACATATTTAATAATGTAAACAATATTGTGAATAATGGTACAGAGTAATTTTTAGTAGTAGGGGTAATTGTCTCTAAGGGTTAACTGTCGTGATCTGTGGAGAAATGAATGCGTAACGTCTAAATTTTTAAAAAACGAGAAACAATTTTTTATTTCGATAGCAGCTGGAACAAAATTGGCAAAAATCGCAGGTTAATCCTGAACGTTCCCGAGTCCTCCCGACCATAATGCGGCACTCCGTCAATTTAACGGACGCTTACCGCTCGCGACGAAACTTTCCGGCGTCGAAACTTTCTGTTATTCCAGTCGTGCGCTTTCGGAGCTCTTAACGCGATTATCTGGGCCAATTGAAACGCTTCGACGGGGTGAATTAAAGTTACGTTTGTCGGCGGGTTGTGCAGGGGTCGCGGGTTCGCGACAGTATCAAGGACTCGAGGCGCGCTCGTTCTCGTCGCCACGACCGAAACTTGGGGATGGCCCGTACGGGGGTTTTGTGGATGGTAGCAAAGAGGGGGTGACAGGGCCGTCGAGTTTACGCGGCAAGCTATACAGCCGGCATTTCCATCAAAGAGATCCTCCTCGTCCAACCTCGCCTCTAATTAAATCCGTGCATCGACTTGACTCCGCTGTTGCTGGGAATGATAGCGGACACAAAAGCCCGGCGGATTCACGCGTGTACGCGGTTGATAGTCTTCCTTCGCTCGAGGACTCGCTTTCCGCGCCAGCCGCCGCTTGTAATCCCGACGAACGACCGGTCGTTTGTACACGCGCAGCACACACCTCCCCACGTGTCTCGAAAATCGTCCTTCTTGCAAATGGAAGTGATTGCTGAGAAATCGGAGACGATTCCAGCCAGGATTTGATGGCTCTAGATTTGTTGACTTTGGACGATTAATCATTTTAAAGTTCAACGGTATATACAGCATTCTCTCCGTAACCGGCATTCTGTCGCGAATGTCTCTAACTGTCCTTGAAACCAGTTAACTGTGGCGACCTCTTTTCAAAGCGCGCACCTGTATATGTTTCGCTTATACTTTTTAATATAACTATATATACTTTTTAAGTATTTTAGTTTAACTATTTACACTATTTATACTTTTTATTTGTTCGTTTTATTTCGTCTTGACCACCAGATATTCTAAACGTATTGAACTTTACGAATACATTTTAGTTTTTGCTAAGAGTATATATACTCGTCACGACACAAAATGTACTGCCATTTCTCCATGATGAATGTACTCAATCACAGCTAACTGATTAAGCGGTAAACATGCTCGACGACCAAGCCACCGAGGAGTCAAGTATTGGTGAGACTCATGCTAATGCAAGCGAAGTAAAAATTGACAATTTTCTAATCCTTTTTATTTTATGAAATTTTTACCATTGAATGCACGAAAAAAAGAAGATCTCTTAATGGGACCTTCTTAAATCTTGCAATGTATGATATATTTATTCCAAGTAGAACAAAAGGATTTTTAAAAAAGATGGATACGACAGTAAAGAGGATGATCAAGACATTTTGAAGACAGGAAAAATGATATTCTTGAAGTCTGGAGGCTGAAGTTTAATATGATTCTTCGGACGACCTCCGGACAAACTTCTCTAAGAATCCGAAATTTCCTCGTCGATGGAAACGCGAGCGGGTACGAAATTTAAAGAGCTCGTGCCCCGCCGAGCGACCACTTTGTTAATAAGCTCAACAGGTGCGAGACGGCTGAGACATGGGAAGGAACTGAAGAAGATGATCGCCGAGATTCTGCGGAAGTATCGATCTGAGAAACTGAAAACTCGAGTTCCTTTTCCTACAAAAGAGTTATAGTCTAGTTTTGTGAGATACTACTACATTCGTACTGTGCTTAACCCTTTGCACTCGGAACTATTTTAACTAGAAAATTAAACATTTCTTCCGATCTAGAATATTTCCATTCCCTATGATTTTTGAAATTTTATGGATATGAAATTAGATATAATAATTCATGCAATACCTAAATGTTTAGTAATTGGTTAGATATCGATATATTTAATAATGGAAACAATATTTTGAGGGGACAACGGGTTAAAATGAGTTTGCAAGGGTTAAAATGAGCATCGTACTGAGAATATTATAACTAGACTTGCATTTACGATGCAAATGAATAAGTGAATCAGTAAAAGTGGGTATTGTAGAGGGATTTAAGAATTTGATTGTTCGACTTATTAAAATTGTTAATAGCAAACATACATTTTTGTTTGGCTTGTGTTTCTTCAAATTAACATGGACTAATTTTTTGAATTGATTGTTTAATCGTGAGACTTATTAATAAGCTCTCGATAATTGTAATCGCAAGGAACTACGGGAAGTACATAATGAAGGAAACGTACACATGGACACATGTAGAAAAGGGCGTACTATGCAGAGGAACAATAGAACATATAACAAGAGGATACAAATTGCTCTCCAGAATAGACTGTACAGACAGATGCGATACAATGGCGCAGGTTATGTACCAAGAACTCGCATTTACGCAACAGCTTATACAAACATTCGCATCATGCTACGAGCACTCTTTCCAAGGAATGCTAGATAACAACGCATAAAAATATTACGAAACACATCACGAAAATACTTACTTGACACCGCAGTGCACGTGTAATCGAACTCTATGAAAATATAAACAAAAACAGAGTAGATTAACAAATTTTTAATGGAAGCGTACTTTGTTAAGGTTTTCCAATAAACAGTTCATTAAGAGTTATCAAGTTTTATACAAAGCTTGACAAAATCATTCATGGCCTAGATGCATACAATTATGCGTGCCATAAACTATCGAAATGATAATGCGACAATGCTTCAAAATGCAATATTCATTCCTCTCGAATTTCCAAACTACAATTTTCTCGATCGTTGCCACCCTCCCCAGACTATAGCAATCACTTGCCGGTAAACTAGTTTATATATAACTCCTGAAATTTTCACTGTTTTGACTTCAAACAATTCTATGGTACAGTTCAAACGATAGAAAATCTGTATGCAAAATCTCGTCGCAAAAAAGTTATCTGATTTTTAGAAAAAAAATTTGAAACAAGTGCTACTTTAGCTTCAGACTAGAAGGAGCCCTTTAAATCACCGAGATTCGCAATCTTTTCGAGCCACAGAGAATTTCCCTCGGTCCAGCGAGCACGGGGGCTGACAGTAGACGTTCCGGAGGGATCGACGAGCTTGCCGATCGAGGAAGATCGATCGGCAGCACGTCGCGGCCGTTGGTTTGCCGAGCGGGTTCGCGGTTTTCCGCTCGACTCGCCGGTGATGGCCATGCGAAAACCGGCCCTCAGGATTCGCGTCGGCCGAGTGCACTGTCATCGATCCACTTTGCGGGTGATGAAATACTTTTAGAAGCCGTTCCTCTCTCGGCGGGATCGCCCCTTCGCCATTAAAATGTAAAAGGGGACGAATATCGGCGCGGAATATGTAAAACCGTGGCCCCGGAACGCGAGCAACGCCCTTTCGCCTTCCTTCCTTCCTTCGTTGCCCTCGTGAACTATTGAAAGCCGTGATCACGTGAACCCGCTCTTTTCACCGGAATCGCGCGATAGGAAAATGGCGACGCTTGTCTTCATGCATAGTGCCGGCTGCAAGATTAACCCGTTTCTCGAGTGTAATGCATATTTAACTGGGAACCGAAGAACGACGAGGGTAAAGCTGCGCTAAGCGTCGGGGGAAAAGTTCGTCCTCGCTGATGCGAGATCTTCGTGGATCGCTAGACCTACAGTTTTAAACTATACAGGATGTACAGCGACGATCGAGATTAATATTTTCCGAGCCACTTCTTAGTTTCTTCTTTGCATGTTTGAAACTTTGAAAGGCACTTGGCCCGGCTGGTTTTTATCCTTGCATTTTCAGTATAAATCAATTCATTTAAGTAATTTATAGTATGATCAGCACTATAGAATTGCTTGAAAATAATTGTCATAAAATTAGTGAAACTGAATGTCAATTGATCAATGTCGCAATTAACGAGATTACGGCATAAGCTGAGAACTTCATGATCGAGTAACTAACAGTTGTTATTAATATCACTGATCGCTTCTATAAATAAAGTAGGCGAAACTTGTGTGAAACGCGTACAATTCGTGTGTGTGGCGAATAAAATTAATAGAGTTAAACATGAATTTATAACTGCCGAGATTAACTAGATTAAGGTGAGACCTTCATCATCCAGTAACTGATGATAGTTACTAATAACGTTGATCGTTGTGGATGAAATAGATTGCAATTTTGTGAAATGCATAGAATTCGCATGGCACTAAACGTGTTGATAAAGCTTAATAATACAGTCAAGTCTTGATGTAAGAGAAACTCTCGGGTCCGTTCTGTTTTAAGAACCCCTGCAATAGAGGGTTCAATATAAAATAAGACTTCAGTGTATCGTTATTTTATTTTCATTTGTGGTTAAAGAAAGCAATATATTAATTTCCATGAAACTGTATACATCCTCCGTCCAATTCCAACCAAGCAAATCCAGATTGAATCACGAGCACGTCGCTATAACTCTTCGAAACGAATTCAAAACTGCAGAGAACACCCAAACGCCAGGTCGATAAGATAATTTATACCGCCATTTTCCACCGTTCTATCTCGCTATTAAACTCTAGATTGTTGCACGAGCGAAAGAGAGAGAAGCAGAGCGCTAATTTCCTCTCTGACAGCGCGCGCGTATTTGAAAGGAATTTCATGAATCGCGGGATCCCGGTGCATCCGTGCAACCGCTCCGGCGTGCAATTAGCAATACCGAATGAAATCTCGCTGTTTGCGGGAAGCGTAAACGAGCGTAAACGGTTGGTAAAGTAAATTTGTTCGCTGGGCATTCGAAAGAATCGCGCGAAGCGTAACCGTGGCGTACGCTGTGCCAGGATGAGTGTAGCGTTTCGCGGTTAGGTCGACGGAAGGGAAAAGGAAAATTGTACCGAGTGCATTCCCGCGGATTGGATTCCTCTGGGTCGTCTCGGGGCCAATGGGACAGCTCATCCTCGGGACTTATTTATTCATTTCGTCCGGAGCCGGCCCCTGCCCGCGGCAGGCAATAAAGTCCAGCCTGGTGCTCGTTTTAAGCAGGCCGACACGCGACACTCGGCCGTCTCTGAAGCGCAAGAACCAGGCTATTAGTACAGTCGTACCGAACCTGAGATGAAGTCCGACGTTTGCGCTGGCTCATGCAAATCATCGGCTGAATTATTCATTAACGACACCGCGCCCCTCCGGCACCGCCTACTCGAAGCCCGCCGCGCCTCCTTAACCCCTCGCCTCGCGATTTATTTCCCGAAAGCCACTCCGTTGTTAATCATTTCGCGAGCCGCGGACAGAAATTGTTTACCCAGCGCTCTGGTGTATGCTGCGGTAAAAATTTCAAATCTGGCTGCGACAAAATTATTGTATTGGGTTTAATTAAATATATTGATAGGGGTTGAAAAATATATATATGGCTGTTAGTCTACTTAAAAATGAGTGTGGTCATGAAATAAATAATAAAATTTTATTTGAGGAAGCTATTTATTGCATTTTATGACTGTTCCAGTATGGGAACTTTATACATATGCGATTTTATTCATGAGCGCAATGTTCCCACTTGGAACCAACATGCTCAGAGTCTTCAGTATTGTCTACTTAATTTACTACAGAACATTTGAAATTTAAGTCCCCAATTGGGGACGGAATGCAATAGAGGGTTAAGATATTTATACATAGGTTTAGTCAATAACATGACTAGTTACCTCAAATATGGTAAAAAGTAATAGAAGAGAAAATATGAAACTTTCGTTCCAACCTAACACAACAATTTATAGCTTCTCTTCATTTAATACCTGCGATTTTATTGTTAAAAAATATTTTTTTGTATTATGAGTGGATTAGCCATGAGACAATTATAACAATTATGATATAAAAATTATTTTTTCTAAAGGAAACAATGAAAAGTAAATGATCAGAACACGAATAAAAATTTCCCCTACGAATGACAAGAAACGGGTGAGTTAAAAATTATTTCTTCTCTCGACAATTAATATAATTTTATGATAGCACACTGTACGTTATAATGACAAATAACCGAGAAATTATTATATGAAGAAATCTCGATAAAAAGATCTCTCATTTCCACTTCGATTCAACAAATTATGTTTTATTCATACGTTAAACAAATGGAAATTTTTAATCGCATTTTAAACGGATTCATATTGACATATTATCAGGAAGAAATGAAACATTTCATAATAGCCAGAGGCAGAAATTTGGTGGACTTTTTCCTGAAGAGAGGATTGAAATGTCCGGTATGTGTTTAATATATTAAATCAATATTATTTCATTTGAACCTCCAATCTTGTTTTCGGTGGTGATTCGTCACTTCGACACTGTTGGCGACGATCGATAGTCTCAGAACCAAGTTAAATCTTTCAAACAAATCGCAGATGTTAATTCGAGGACGGCAGATAGCTACCCTTGTTTGACTGGTCGATTATTGGGTAGACGCTGATTCGTAGCGAGAAAGAGATTTCCAATCTCTTCAGTACTGTTTGAACACCACTGTCTTCTCCTTCCTTGAATCGCTAAGCCGTCGCAAGGCGTCGTTACTCGGGAAACGATCTAACATCGGATTGATGGGATGTTTCGATGAGTTCTAGACTCAAAGTGGATCGGAAACGAATTTAGAATGGTCCGAGAATGGTCGTATTGTTTCTTCTGTTTTTCAAATCGAATCCCGGTATTATCAACAACAAACTCGTCAAGTAATGCAAGTGGCTCCAATAATTTGATCATTCGCTGTAACATCTTTTCACTTCTTGTTCAATTATTTACGAGAGTGTATTTAACTAGGCCTTGTAAATCACACCAAGAACGTTTTACTTCGAATAAAGACCTACAATCTAGTAACCATATAGTGGCACTAATTCATACAGAGAACAGTTGCCTACCATTATACGTCCGCCAACGGATTAATAAATTGCTAAAGATTCCGATCGGTGTGCGAGAACACATGCATTACCCGCTTAATTTCAATCTTCCGTGTTCGCAAATGGCTTCGAGTCCAACATTTTCATCTTAAAATAGCTTCCAGCATCATTAGACGGATTAATCAAGCTTTCAGTTTTTTTTATATTCGGTGGATATAAATTTTAATGCGTTCCTAATTTCTACAATTTCATCTAAAACGAGCCACATTTGCATAAATACAATCTGCAGTCTACCTATATGATACACTGTCCCGCTCCACAAAAAACGCTTTATGTCTTCGAACGTGCCCGCCATCTGCTCGCAATGTTCTCGTCGTTATCGCTGAACCCTTTATAGGGCATAATTCGTGAGCTATGAAAAATTCCCTCCACTGAACACTGTTAATTATTCCCCCAATTGAAAAAATTAATTGGCCGCTTTTCATCTTCAAAAAATTTTCGTGTGGGAATAGTAGCCCGCTGTGCGCTGTGTAGAAGTAATTCTGGGTAGAAGGTCGCGGAGAAATATCGCGACTTTACTGTATAATTTTACCAGTAATAAATTTTATTCAATAACATTCTCCTTCCGTAACTTTAATAGAAATTATAAAATGTCTACCATTGTGTCGTGTGGTACAAACAATTTTCTATTTTCGTTCCATAACAACATGAAAGTGGGAGTAGTATCGAAACCGCCGAGGCAAATCGGCTTGCGGAGTCGCTCAATTTTTATCGCGTTCGCGAAATCGAGCCTCTTCACTTAGGAATGTCGCTCTAAGTCCATATTGCCCGACGCTACCATTCGCGATAGCGTAACACGAACGAGTACCAGTTGGCAAAGCCCGATAAGTCTTCTTCCCGCGAAGCTGTATCGCGATCCACGCGATTTTACGCTTTTTTCCGAAACGTTCTTTACGACTATCGATTACCATTTTCGTCGCGAGTGCCGCCCTGTCGATTGCTCTAATACGATACGCTCTTTTTATCGGAGATAGCGAAATGTGTTACAGCGCGCAGAAAATTGCCGCGAATGGCTTTGGAAAAATGGGCTCGCGAATAGCTTCAAAAATTCACCGGTGTCCCAGGCACGTTCCATTTTACCAATTGTTTATGTCGGTATGAACTGCGTTATATTATTTGTGATAACGTCAATTGCCTCGATTTTACATTTCTTGTGACTGACCTGCGGACTTTTATGCAAAATAAATATTTTCTACCTCGGTGTTGTAACTAGGCAGAAGATTTTTATGTAAAATGAAAATTTACCAATTCGACTGAAGTTGAAAATATTCGTGCTTTTAATAACCGCAATATTTATTTTCTGTTAACAGTTTTAATAACAAAATTTTTCTTTCATCCGCTCTGGTAAATAAATGCATAGTTGTTTAAACTTCCACAAAATTTACATCAATTTAAAAAAAAAGAAACGTTTCGATCTGAGAAAAGCTTTCAAAGCGATCTCGTAAAGGGAGTATTGGGCAATAAAATTTCCGGGGTGACCCGCAGGTCGGCCGCGAGCGTTTTTTCCGCTCGATTTTCGAAACCGAGTAAAAAGGTTCGCGTTTGTGACGAAAACCGCAGGGACGCTCGTCACGTAGATGGAAAACATTCGATTGCAAAGGGCTCGGAAAGGGAGCGTGACGGAATTTCTTTGAGCCGCGAAATTGCTCGTTCCCTTCCCGATAGAGGGGCGTTAGGTCCCGAACGTGGGAAAACCTCGAAGAAAAAAGAGGAAAGATCTAAGGGTGAGGGGTAGCAAAGAGAAATGCGGTCCGGTAAAAACCGGGGTAATATTACAGGGTGCGGAAAAAGGTGAGGGAGTGGCACGACGCGCAGCGGCGATTCTTTTTACTCGCATCCTCGTGAAGTTCTTAATTAAATTCAGCTAGCTGCCGGGCCACGGGGAAAAAGTCTCGAGGAAAACCGTTGAGCCCGCGAATTAAGGTATTCCGCGAACGAAGAGAGGAGAGGATGTCCTCGACCATCGGCGCGCGGATCCTCTTTTCGAGTTGAATACTTCCACGGAACAAGTGGTTCCGTTTCCGGGTGAATAAACAATGAATTTTGTGAATAATCGCGGCGAATCGCCGAGCTTCGAACGTCGTCGAAGCGCGAAAACTTTTGCGGATTGCTTACCTGTGGGACATCCTTCGTTTTTTAACCCTTTGCACTCCTTTGTTATGTGCGACTCGACATCAGAGAAAGAAAAATGTAAATAAAACGTGTTCTTATTAGGGTACCCGGTTCGGGAAATTTGTTCGGGATCAAGTCGGGATCTGATGAAGGTTTTTAACAAAGTCTAACAAATATAGCTATACAAAAGCCATACAAAAAATATACATTTTCTTTTCCCTTCTACGACATTTTTGTGCATAAAGACGTTCTAATCACTGTAACTGCAAAGAAAATGGTACGGCAAGGGGTTAATAGGAATTATTTTCATTTACCGGACAGGGTACCCTCTATTTAAGCAACAACGTTACTTTCCAGTGGAACCTCACCGTCCAGGGGGAATAGAAATCAATGTCGAGCACCGCATGAATTTGTCACGGCGAGTTAGCGGTGTAAGGAAGCCAATGACGCGCGATCATCCGCAATAAAACGATAACACACGCGATTCTCGAAAATCCCCGGAACAGCCTTAACTCCCGGGTCCCGGACAAATATTGCCGTCATTTTGCAAGGATAAGGCGGGCGGCCGGGCGCGCGTCTTGATCCGCAATAAGGAGTTCGCCGGGGGATATCGTCGGAAGAAGTAAAATTTGTTGGATCGCGGGATCCGCGAGCGGCACCGTTCCAACTCTCGTTATTATTGTAAGTCCCGGCCCTTTATTCGACAAAATAAGCCCGATCTATCGTCCCGGGGCGAACTACGACCCTATCGATTTCGCGTCTATCGTGGATTTCAATGTTTTATGGAGGAGCGGGCACGACACTCGGCGGATATCTGGCGCACGTATGTCGAAATAGTTCCCATAAATAGGGATTCTGGCTCGTTGATCCCGTCGGACTTCTATGCACTTCCGTGCTCGGTCGCGTTCACCCCTGTTCCCACCCCGCTTCAGCCCCTTCTGCCTACGATGCTGTTCGAAGAAGCCGGCGACTGCCTGCGGTGGAAAATATCGTTCCTGTAACGGGGATCAATCGGGAAAACTGTTCGAATCTCGTCGTTTGTCTCCCGATGTTCTTCCATTAAACATTTCCACCGGAACAACGATTCTCCTGTAGCATGACGGCGTTATGCTCGCGACTCGACAGACCTCGAGGCCCGCGAAAAAGGTCAATTTGATCGCAGCAACGATTTGCTCTCGCAACTACGACTCGAAGCCTCCGCGTGCACCATTTTTCATCGGATCGGAAAAGCAATTTCGGTGACGTAACGTTGACCGGCCACGACGAAAACATGCCGGAGTCGATTAATTATAATCACGGGACGCACGCGACCGCTTCTCTTTCATCGTTCCGACGGGGATTGCCCTCGGTGACAGCGGTGTTTGAGTGGGGAGGCAGCGGGACAGCAAACAGCGGCCACGTTGTATCAACACTTTCGTTTCGGGGCACGTGCACGCTGCGAGCGGCCCATCGAATAGTTTTTTCTGGTCGATTGGTGGCATTATACCCTGTGGATAAAAGCAGATACAGTCAGTAAAAGAAGTATACTTCTTACTATCTATACTACTATACTTCTAGTACTCGCGACGAGTAGTTACTAGGACTTTCTTTCCTTCGAAGGTCGAAGATTTCGAAGCTTCGATTTGTTCGATTCGTTCGATTCGTTCCCAGTTAACGGATAAGAGGCGAAAAAAGTTTAATCTGCGCGAATGGAGACGCTCATTTTGTAAAATGCGTTACAACGTAAGCGTCAATGTAAACATTTATTTAGACACATGTGAACGGTGTCATTACTTCCAGGGAAGACACAATACTCAATACGCTTCAATAAATATGTGCTTTTTTCTATTGCGGTCCTCGAATCCATTTATAATAATACTTAATGAGGCCCTTGGCGGTAAAAGAGTTTGACATTGAAAAGGGTCAAGGTCCATTTTGCGGTCCATTTTTTTTAACAGATCTCCAGCTATCCAGAGGTGGAGAGTGTGTAGTCTTTGATAGGGGTTGAGGATCGAGAGATCGAGCGGCGATCACGCGCGCGTAAAACATTTACGAGACCGGTGATTCACGGGACGGGATAAAAGGTTACGAGTGCCGCGAGAACAGTATCAATCTCCGAGGACAGAAAGTTCTTTGGAAAATAGGAATAACCGGCGGATCGACTCTCGGCGAACGGAAATAAGCGCGTGTCGCCGGGGGTGGCTCGGAACGGGGACAGGAAGAAGAAGAGCGACGGCTCGCCAGGAAATTTATGTCGGCCGGAATCCATAACGGTCCCCGTCGCTCGCTGTTTACCCGAAAAACTTTTCCATCTGCGCTTTTCCACCGAATCCCTCCGTTCCACTATCTTCTTCTCGTTCTTTCTCGGTTTTTAGCTTCTAATATACACACAGCGCGCACACGCCGCTGAAATACTTTGGCAACCGACGCGATGCGTTCGCCTCATTTAACTTTACTTTTGAGGAACCTGCACGGGGTAATTCCGAGTTTGCTTGCGCGGCGCTACCGGGCAGATGGTTTTGCAAAACTTCTGCTTGTTCTTACCCATGGTTTATTAATGTTCCTTTCTTGCCAAAGAGTGCGCGCCACCCGACCCGGATATGCAGAAGACCATTGGCATTCCGAGTCCGCTGTAATGGCGGTACGGAACACCTGATTTCGAAACTTTGCCAATAGTACACATCTCTTTTTAACTTTATGCTACCTCTATTGTCTCTATTTTCCTTATTTTGCTCAACGATTTTTTTATTTTTCTTTGTTTTTTTTTCTCCATGGTAAATATTTGGAATAGTTAGAGATAAACTTTTGTTTGAAATTTTTGCCACTATTAATTATTATAAAAATGTTTTATCTCGATTATGACAACTTGGAGATGAATAAAAATTGTGTACTGACTACGTTATTGTTAACATCTTTCTAATCCTCCTTAAATGTGCAGTTAAATAATAACTAACAAATTTAATCCTAGATCCTTCCGCAATAAATTACGAATTTCACTAACTAAGATGATGTGTGTGATCTTTGTTCAACATATTTAGTGATACATTGTGCAAAATTGATGGTTTTTATCTACGACGCAATAGTTAATTATTTAATTCACTATATTATTTCTCTTCCAATAACCGATGCACACCTGGTGCTAAATTGTTGGCACGATTATTTATTGCTTCGGGGAAACTAATATGCACAATTGCCTTTACAGTTCGTTACTCCTTAATCGAAATATTACCATGTTCCATATTACGTGCTCTTCCATATCACTTGCATTTACCGTACAATCGAACAACCACTTTAGGCTTTCAAGCATGTGCACATCACAACTAGAGTGAGGATTTTATGCAATTATAGTGAAAATATTTAGGTGAAATGCCAAACTATAAAAACATTAAAAGAATTTCAAAATATTGAAGTATAATATTATGTAACTGTTTCTTACATTGGTTTAACAAACTTTCAATTTGCATGAAGATCTGCAGTCTAATCATAACAAATGAATCGTACCGCGACGAGGTCACAAAAAAATAGCAGAACTATACGATCTAAGAAACAGCACGGACCCGAGGGTTTTTCTTAGATCGAACCTTTACTGTACTGTTGAAAATGAACTCCATCAGTCGCTGTGTATCTACTCTATAAATAATTATTGCATTTTTTATTTGCTGTATAAAAGAGTTCGATGTAAAATAAAGTGCATACGGATTGACGTATTAATTTGTATATCTAATCAAATTAAATTGCATCCAAATTGAATTACGATTCATCGTTTCCAGAAGACCCTCGCAAAGCACGAATGCATTAAAATCGCAGTTTACCAATCGAGGCTCTTCTCGCGGCAGTCGCATAACCGCAGCCACGTGACTCGTAAGGAGAAGGCCGCCGACGAAAGAGCTTTTCTGTTCGATCATGCATCGGAGCACGTGGTAAATCCTCGATGACATCGCGGATTAGTCGTGCCGCTTATCCGATCCACACGGCGAACGGATTTACGTTCGAAAGTTCCTGTGGCGGAAATTTCGCGCGGAATTTTTCCCGCAGGCTCTGCATTCCGCCGGGAAAAGATTCGCGCGACGAATTTCTGCGCGATTTCGCGACACACACTGGTCGATAAGTGCGAAAACTGGAAAGAAAATTATTCTATAAATTGAAAATTGTTGCATAATTTTACTCATTAACACTAAACCTACCAAATAACCGGGTTTCTATTTCATTTTACAATTTTTGAAATTATGAAGTTGTTTATACGGAAATTGATTCGATAAATTTTTTATCCATCCACATATTGTGATAAAAATTGCACGAAATCTATGTGTCCGATTTGGCAGTATTATAAATGTGCTGGTATTGGCAGGCGTGTTTTGCTTAAATTGCAACAACCTCGAGTAAAATAGAAATTCATTTCTCCTGTTAATATGTTTGATAGGTTGAAAATAATATAACAGTGTATTTAAATTCTTCTAATTTATTTACTGTTTTAAATTACACCTACTCATTTTTGTCATGAATGCTAATATTTGCTGTTAACCTCTTAGCGCACTCGCCCGAGTTAAGTCGGGTTAGAGAAAACGATTTTATTCCGCGCGCCCGAATTAACTCGTGAGACCTGCAGTTTTAGTTTTCTATATAAATACAACCGAATATACTCGTTAGACAGTGTTGTGCTTATTTTCTCTCACCCGAAAAAGGTTGTCACCGGTGACCTTAGTCTTTTTTGCATAGAACAACATTTTTTTGTGTCTTTTTTTTCAAGATTTGTTAATGTTCTTTTGTATCTTAAAAAAATAGAGAATGAAAGAATTGGTGAAAAAACGACCGCTTTTGAATATTTAATCAAAAAACAAATTTTGAATATTAAGGGGTTAATATTCGCCAATATTTTAGTTCAACGTGTACAATATCGTGAGAAGCACGTGAGGTAATTGAGACGTCTTTGTGCGTTAAGGGTGACTAGGGGTTAATTTTCTCATATAAAATTTTCTCTTTCGAAAATCGTACCGCTTTGAAAAGGTTAACGTCTTCCACGCAATGCATAGCACGTCGTCGCATCTTCCCGGCGTGTTCGCGGGCACTCGTGCACACTTTTCCGGTGGTTTTTTCTCTCGGAGGGAAGTCCTCGAATCGGTTCGGTTTCCTGCAGTCAATTCGAGCCCTTTGTCCCGCAAAGCGTGCAATTTCTCCATCCTTTTATTAGTCCGTCGAGTTTTTCCAGCTTGCGCGCTGGTTTCCGTTTCCCTTATCGGCGTGTGTGCTCGCCCGGGGAAACCCGAGGAAACCCTGGGAGCCTTCCGGGAGGCTCTGAGAGTCCGATGGTCTGTGCCAGGACGGGTGTATTCCACTGCGAGGGCAGAGAACACCTTCGAGAATGGACGCCGATATATCACGCGGACGGAGAAAGTGAATAAAAGTGTCTTCGGTTTCGCCCCGGGTAAACAGGGAGCAAATGGATACGAGAAGGAGTGTATTACCTGCGAAAGAAATATCACCTGCGCGGACCGGTATAATTTCCACCGCATCCGAGTGGCTTTCCGTCGATTGGATATCCTGCGGTGCGCACCACACACGGAGTATCACGTACATTTCGTTAAAGTGTATCAATTAATTCTCGGCCTTGTTACGGGGAAATTAAGGTGTTCTACAAGATCATCAAAAAAAATTTTTTTATATAGTTGTTTATTTATCACGATCACATCGAGGGGGTAGACTCATTTTTACAAAAATGCTAGGGTGAGATCAAGAGCCTCCCAAACTGTAGCAGATATTTTTCAAATAATCCTGGAGAGAGAGCCATTTTATTTTATCAGAAGACATTGCTAAAAAATTGTTAACAACCCAAAATGTCCTAGATCTAACATTTAACGAGGTATTATTAAAATATTTCTTATTTACCTGCCTCTCATCAAACAAAAAGAGATTTAATCAGTTTCTTGATTGTGTGCTTAATCCATTCTTTTGGATTTGCCAGTTCGTCAATATTCATTTTGATATGTGCAATCTAATTAGACGACTGATTCGTGAGAATTGCTCATGTGCAGTGCTCGATGCCAAGCAAATCGCTCGCGGCAGTTAGCATGCAGTCTCTAATTAATCCTTGTAAATGGTCCCGTGAACGCAAACACGGACGCGACGTGTCCACCAGCGGGGATCGTGAGTTATCGGAGCCACGGGAACATTTGAATTAATGACGTAACCAATTTTTATTTAACCCGTTCCGCTTCGAAATTCTGTACTCTCGATTGCACCGTGATTCACTGGCGTCGATCGTCTCGATCGAATTCCGATTGCCGTGCACGTTGCGCCGGGTGTATAAATGGCGGTACAAGCAGAAACATGATATTTTTACCGATAACAAAAACCAATCGAGAATTCCAAAGAATTATAAATAAAACTTTTCCGTAATACGATGTCGCACAGTCGCGTGTTCAGAGCCTTGCGATCTTTCGAAGATCGATTTTCTGGGACTGTCACAATCGAGGAACAATTTGAAGGAACAAAACATCACATCTACCACCGGGGTCGCAGATGTTCGACAGGAAATCCATATCACTTTAATATACAATCGTACATACGGGAGAACCCTGTCAGAACTGACAGAATGATGATCGATACTGTGGCTAATCGCGCCCCAATTAATCAAAGTTATACTGTATTTTAACAAACGTTACAATTTCTCGTGGTTCCTCCTTTAAGAATTTCAATAGGCTGATATTCCAGAATTATTTTAACCTTTTGCAGTCGAAGCTATTTTAAATTGAAAATTAAACATTTCTTCCGACCTAGAATAATTCCATCGTTTTATACATATATGATTCTTTTCATTTTATGGATTTAGATGTGTAGTAATTGATTAGATATTTAATAATGTAAACAATAATAATGTAAAAAATAATGTAAATAATATTGCGAATAATGGTACAGCGATTTTTAGTGGTGACTCTGCGTCACCGCTCGACAGCTAAGGGTTAATATTTCAACAACTTAAAATTTTTTAGAATTGTTAGATTTCGAAATATGCGAAAGAAAATTTGAAAATTGGCTAATTTAATTACTAGACCTTTTATGCAAAATAAAATGCACCCAGGGAAATGCAAGGGTGTAGAATTTCACGAACTTACAGCAATCCGGAACGGTGTCCAGCGAGTCGCCCAAATTCGATAGGGTCAGACACAGTTACTTCCTGTACCGCAGTTTAGCCTGACACGTCTCGTCCGAAGTATCAACTGACGAGTTCGAATATTTCTTTTGGAGCTGGCCGATTTTCGGAGAACCGGGGTACGAACTCTCTGAAACAATTGTTTTTCCGTGCTTCTGTGTTTCCCGAATAGAGAACAGGCGGCGACGGGATGAACAAGGAAAAGCTTTCTTCCGAAATGTTCGCGTTTGCCCGTAAAAAAAGGTTTGTTCGTTGCGAACGATGTCTGCCTGGCTCTTCGATGTTTCCGGCAGCGTGGAAAAATAGAATCGATCGTCACGAACGGATAGGACGCATTATACGAGCCTGACGCGACTAATGAAAAAGGCGGAGACGCGTCGAGGACGTCTCGCCCTCCGTTTCCGGTCGGTTTGATGGCCTGGATCCGTTGGAAAACGACGTTTCGATTGTCGCGGACGCCCTACGGATGTTCTAATTACTGCTCTACCTTCTCCTTCTCCCCTCTCTCCCTCTCACTCCGCCTCTTTCTATTTTCCTTCTTTTTTTTTGTATTCTGCTCGAAACAATCGGATCGACGGGGCGCACAAAGCGGCGGCGCGCAACGTCGAGCCTCGATACGGGGCTCGAACACGGCTCGCTGGCTGGAATGATACGAGAGACAGAGAAAATCGGCAGTCGATATTTGCCGGCCGCGGTATTGAAAAATTGAGCCGGCCTCCGACCAGCCAGGCTTTCTCCCTCTCTCGACGAACCTCTCTCTTTTCTCTCGTGCCCCTATTTCGAAACGTTTCCTACATTTCCGGGGAACTAGCCGCACCGCGCACGGACACCAATACCACCGACCACCGGTTCCCCGGTGCATTCGATAGGCTAACCGGGGATTTGCGGTCGAGAGCGAAAGAAGAACCATCCTGTCGAGCTATCCGCGAAGATGGAATTAACGAGCGACAAGAAAACCGAGGATTTTTCCCCGATTTGGTATCACTGGAAATCCGCGAGCCTCGACGAGTGCACAGGCGAATAACGGATGTCTCAATGTGGTGGTTCTACAGGGTCTTCCATTAAGAAGTGTTATTTTACAATTAACAATTTTTTATAATTTTGATCTATAATGGAACTCCCTCTCTTAATGGAACACCCTTTATGTGAGCCATTTAACGCAAAAGTGATGTAAGTCAATATTTGTTTAACACTACACCTTAAGGGAGTAGATAGGAAAGAGCGTGCGGAATTCGCATCCTCATTCCTTGATAATACAAAAAAGGGGTTTTTCAGTAGTCAAAAACGCTAGATAAAATATCGATCTAGAGCGCCATCGCCCTCAAAAATCATATTTTTTCGTTTACGAGGCGTAATTTGCATTATTCGGAAGAATACGACTGCGCATGTAGCTATTCTTATAGTTACATGCTGCCGAATAATGCAAATTACGTCTCGTAAACGAAAAAATAGTGTTACAGAATTTTTTCCGATTTTTCCGTTGGAAAGTGTAGTTGCGAAAAACGAGAAACGGGGGAAAAATTCGAAGAGTGCAGGTTTTTCGTAGAGATGGAAAACATACCACTCCAATATTGCTTCGGCAATGAGATACTATCATGAGCACTGTTCTCAATTTTTTTAGATTTTCCGGTTGCAAATTGTAGTTACGAAAAGTCCCCAATAAAATTTCTCCGACAGGTCAACAGGATTCCCGTAGCGTAGGTCCGAACGTACCGATCACAGGGTTCTGAGAGGAAGCCGCGCGTCGCAGCTTTGCCGAACCGTGTCCCAGCAAAACGGAATCGTATATTTGGCTTAAACATTGCTGAGCACCGATGAACTTCTCGATTTTACGACGGAATGCACAGAGAGAGAAAAGCGAAAAATGCGTTACTGCGTTTCCGGCGATGTTTATTCGACTTTCAGGACTCTCCTCGGCCGGGGATTGAAATTTTTTTGATGAAACGCAAATTGTACTCACTGTCCGGCCGTCGCGACACCGGTTCGTTCCATATTCTCAGTATAAACATCCGGCCGGCGCAATTACTGCGATTACGCTCGTATTTCCCTTAAACACTGAAATGAACGTTGTAACTCGCTCCGGATCCTCTGCTGTGGACCCCGCGGGGATTCAATTACGATAAAGGGTCACTTTACGATCCGGTTTCATACATTACTCGCCGGTTGCATTCTGTGTTTGCGTTGTTCGTCGCGGCGGATTAATATTCACGGTTTATCCAGTGATCATCGTCGGCCCGTGTTGGTAAAGGACGAGCGGGAACGTGTTCTTTCCATATTGACATTTCGATGATCTTGGGTTAGTTTTATACGTAGAATAATAAAAGAAATCGATTGGTTCAAAAGAAAAATCGGGTTGCATGAAAGAACAAAGTGCAGCTGCACTAGGCGGGTGCATCGGTGCGTCCACATAAAAAGTAAGGTCATAGGACTCGTTTCAATCAGAAAGATGGCGCGAATATCTTGGTAAAATATGGATCAAAAATGATCAGAAACAAAACATTTTTGTCGTTTTCCCGCTATCCCATTTCCGAGCGATTTGAAATGAAAAATATCGTTTCGATCATAGACGGTGCCATAACAGGAACATCATGTTCTCATCGAGCGAGGCGTCGCGCGAAGATTCACGCCTCTATTTCCCGTTAAACGGTGAAACGAATGGAAATTGATACGGCGCGGCGCGAGCGTTATTTAAAACGACGCTTTCTACGTCGCCGGGTATTGCTCTCTCAGTCGACGCGGACGTTTAGAGCGATCGCGGTGCTCGAGAAGTTTTAATAGTCGCCGGGACGAAAAATAGTGCTGACTCGATGGCTGTCGCCCGTTCCCCCGGGACTTTTTTAACGGAGTTTTAAATTTTCTTAGCAATTTTCCACCCGCGGTAATTGAACGTCCCCGGCGCTGCTGCCATTTTCTCGGTCCGCCTCCCCAGAGTTTCTTGTCCTTGTAAAATTTCTTTCTATCCGTCCGCGTTATTCAGCGCGAGATTAATACGAATGAGAGACCCGGGGAATATCGCGTAATCCTTTACGGGGATGGATACAAACGTCGTTAGCCATCCGCCATTCTCCTTTGCGCTTTAGATCCTGACCTCGGCCAACTATGGAGCAAGACGCGTCACCTACATGGTTTTATCTCGATTATTCTTCCGGCTCTCTTTTTGCCCGTGACAGAGTCAAAGCCCGCGTCCAATAATCCTGGCAAAGGGACTCTCACAAACGCTTTGTTTTTTAAACGGTCCCAGCTGGTGTTTTGCGAAGTAAAATACGAACGGTCGCTGCTTGCCCTTTAACCCTCAGACTGCGGACCATTGTCATAACTATATGTATAACTGTTAATGTTGAATCTTTTAAAAGATATTTTTCGAACTTCTTGCAGACACGTCAATCTATTCATTGTTCCTGATACAGTGGAGGGGATATTCTTAGATCGTAGTTCTACTAGTTAGATCGTTAGTTCCCGTTTTCTTAGATCGAATATTTACTGTATCAAGGGCAAAATTTATTTCTAACTCCTGTCTCCTGCAATTAATACAAGAAATTTTTATTTCGCATAATGGTCAACTTTATGATTGACTGTATCAAGGGCGAAATTTATTTCTAACTCCCGTCTCCTGCAATTAATACAAGAAATTTTTATTTCGCATAATGGTCGACTTTATGATTTCTGCATTTTTCAGTGGATACAGGTGTTCAAAAAATCTGAAAATATTCGTGAGTACTTCAAACCTGAATTGAGATTAGAACGAGAGATTTAAACAATAGTTTGCTTAAATATATTATTACTATGAGCTCCTGTGGACCTGATAAAAATTCTAATAAGAACGGATTGTCAAGTGTGGTAAAAATATCCTGACGGTCATATGGCACTGGAAGTGTTAACTGCTGAAAACTACCGCCGGTAAATTGAAAACGCGCGACCGGTGAACGATTAAAGTTAACATACGCCGAAACCCGCGTCGGTGCTGGCGCTAGTGCTAATGGTAACGAACGATCGATGCCACGGCAATCTGCATAATTTCAAATGCTCGCTGGAAATTGCAATCGATGTTGCACCGATCAGCCTTAATGCGCTTTTGGATCGTTAAGCCACTGGACACAGCTTCGAGCTTGTTAAAACTGACGACAGGTTCCGTGTACGTTCCGTGCCGGTTCCGCGCGTTCCTTTGTCCGTGCGTGCGCGGGAGAGTCAATGCGTTTCTATTCAATGCTTCACTGTCATCACGTTTCGCGCTGAATAATTAATTACTCTTTTCTTTGATGCTTTATACATATATATGTCGTGATCAAATTATTGAATTCACAAACGGAGGATCTTTCCTTTTTTTATGAAAAAAATCGAGTAAAAAGAACATTTAGATTTTAATAATTACCATTTTTTAAAAGAAAAATTTCCCTTGCGAAAATAAAATTTTTTAGCGAATGTCGATCCTTTTGGAGCACATAATATTCTCAAAGTTATTGCGAGATTTGAATAGTCACCATTTTTTTAAAATATTGTTCTCGTTCTTTTTTTCAAGAATTTAAAAAAATTCTTCATATTTTATTTCTGTATATACTTAACACTTTATACCAGAAACCTATTAATAGGCTTCTTAATAACTGAACTGCATGTAAAAAAATAATTTCAGGAGAAGATGTTACACTATATCGATTCTAGTCGCCTTTAAACAATTTATTGAGGAGTTGTCAACTGTTGATCTTTCATTTTTAAAATGCCATTAAAAAATTGCCGGTAAGAAAAGTGTTAAAAAATCAGTATTTTGCAATATAAGTACAAATTGTGCTTTTAAACCAAAGACGTCAATTGTTTCGCACGTGAGAAAAATGAGCTGCGAAAAAAATACATTTCGCGAAATACGCAAAAGTGGGATCGACTTTGAAAAATTCATAGTGACAGCAGAATGGATTCCATTGACGTTCATTCGGTAATTTGTACAGCGAAATGGTTTCAATCGCGGGGAAAACTGTTTTTCGCTTTGTTGCGACATGTCACGCGACCTGGTTGAACTTAATCGGCGGGGGATCGAGACCGGCTGGCCGTTGCTCGAAATTATGCGAGTTTCCGAGAGTTTTTCGGGTCGGTCGGACCGGTTCACAGTGTTAAAAACGCCGGGATAATGCCATTAGCGAACAATAATCGGATCAGCGACGGGAAATCCCTCGGTAGGCAGATATTAAAATCACACGATAAATCACGGCGCGGAGAGGGATGGAAACGCAACGAGTCGGAGAATCGGGTACGAAATAAAATTACGGTGCTTCCGTTAATGAAATCCCTGGCCGATTGCGAATTCGAGGTCTTAATTGAACGCAGCGTTGTTGACCGATGAGATACCCGACGTGCACCGTCTGCCATAAAAGAATTACGATTTCTTTCGTCAACCCTTAGGGGAGACCGAGTCACAGTTAATACACTTTTTTTTTCTACACAGAGAGAATTGATATTGTGGCAGATGAAAGATTTGAATTTAAATTAAAGTTATGATTGATTACCTCTAGGGGACAGAAATTAATTTGTACGTTTGATAGGAACAGGAAACGAGCGAATTTTTAATCGGAGAAAGAATGAAATAACTATTTGAAATATTGTTTAATGAGCATAACTTTTGCAATTTTAAGCCTCCAACCTCCAAAGAGAACAGAATACGAATTTATATATAATTTCCAACGTTATAACGTTAATTACTCATCGTAGAAAAATTGTTCGAATAAGTCGGACCTTTTCCGAGATGAAAATTGATAACTACGAAAAAAGGTTCGCGAACAGGTCCATATTTTATAAACAAATTCGAAATCGGTGACGTGATGACATAAACCCTTTCTAATTTGACGTGTGCTACATCATATTTCATATTTCATTCTCGGTATTGACGGTAAAAACGCGAGAGGCAATCGATTTTGCGAGAAATAAAGCTGCCGCGGGCAAAATATACTTGATTTATTTAAAAATATGGTTCTGGGTATTATAAAAAATATTTATGATATACAGCGATGTCGGTTAAATTGGCTTTGAGCGTCCGCGAAGACAGCTATGAAATAAACAGTTTATACCAGTAAAAATAAAATAAAAATATATTGATAATAATTCTTAGAATTATCTAATTCTAAGAATTAATTCTAGAATTAATAAAGAACTAATTCTTATCCAGAAAAAAATGTTTGTTTAACGATACTGCTCAAAAGCGGACATTTCATAACAACCTAATGTTACTAAACAAAATGGCTAAAAATGTTGCAAGAGAAATCCCTGTTATTTTTATTAAGTAATGGAGAATAGTCAGTTCGGGGGATGCGTAAACATAGTGTTAACACTAAACCTACCACCGCCGATCAAATGATCGATTAAAAATTTTTTTTTTTACGATTATTGAAATTCTGAAGGTGTCTTCATGGGAATTGATTGAATACATTTCTTATTCCAGTATGTGTACAATGAGTCACGAAAGTATTCGAACGCCCTTCAAAACGCCCTTCAAAATACCAAACGACCTGATTTTTATAATCAGTTAGAAGCATTGGTTTATAAAATGATATGTAAAAAAGATATTCCAAAAATTATAATTCACAAGGTTACAGGCAAAATTGATTATAAAAAATCAGGTCGTTTGGTACAATTATAAAAAAGTTAATACAATATAAAATATAAATAAATTTAATCTTGTTATTTTTATAATATAATACATATCGGTCACTTTTGATGGTCGGTAGGTTTAGTGTTAATCAGCCGCTGCATCTTCCAACGTTCTCCGGCAAGAATTCGATTCCGACATTCCTGCTGAAAATGTGACAAAATTCTTCGATCCGATCCGGCGATTCTCGTTGGCTGATAGGCGAAACGAGAGCAGAGCACAGGGGTGAAAACGGGAGGCGCATTGGCGCAAAGCGGAAGTCTTCGGAGCGAGACGACGATGCTCACGAAGCAGCGGCAGCGGCGTTAGATAACGGATAATAGAATCTCTCGACGGGGAAGATGAGTTCTTCTCTAGATACTTCAGGATATTAGAAACGTGCGTGGATTGCAGACCGTGACGCGACGGTCCGGCGACAAGAACCGGAAATGGGTATGGACGGCCGATACCAGGACCACGGAGAAGTCCTCGGACAGAGACCTAAAGAGGTGGAGAGGCGGTGGGAAAGAGAGAAAGGGAGATTTAACGGTCCAAGGAGCACGAACGGGTGAAAACCTCTTGCTCGTTCCTGGTTTCGGAATTGAATGCGCGATTCCGCCGTGGCCCGAGTCCACTCCGCGTGAAAATAGGGGATAACCGAGAGGCCCGGACCTATCGCCCTCGGCGGAATGAAATCAATTTTGCAGATCGACACTGTTAAACGATATTCGAGCGGCACGGTGACCCGGTTGCTTTTTAATTGATATTTTCTCCGATAACAAAGAACCGAGCCGGCCATTTAATTTTTCAGCGGCTACCGCGCCGTTTCGTCGCATCCTGAATTAAATATCACAATTTTCAGTGTGTGTATATGTTTTTTCGTCTCCTTCCGATGCTCGACAAACGGTGTCTGTACGGAAATACCCACGCGATCCAGTTTCGAAAATCGTAACAGGCCGCAATCGTCAAACAACGAGAGCGATACGCGCGCGCGACGAGGGTTATTTAAAAACAGCCGCATTTCGACGACTGTTATTGGTTTCGGCGCTGGACGCTGCTACGTTTTCGACATAAATCACGAGCACCGCCCGGTTCGGTTCGGTTCGAGGAAAACAGGAAAATCAGTTTCGGCACGTGACTAAAATAAACCGGTGTACCCGCGATCCACGTCGCCGATCCGAACACCTGCAATTTTAATCCCCGACACGGCGAGCCGGACCACTGATAAATTCGGCATCATCCCACTGTATGGATGTATTTTCCCCGGCAAAGTTCCTGTTTGTAACTGGGAGCTCGTCGATTTCCGTGAGCTCGATTCCTCGCGATTAAATGTGTATGGTTTTAATCGCTGTCAACCGAAACCGAAATCGGTTCCGCTTTGAAACGGTGAAAACGAATCCGCTTTGAGTTCATAAACGAATCCGATGATGGAGTCTCGACGTTTTCACACTCTTGCGCAGTTTCTTTCGAAGCGGATTCGCGTTCGCGGATTCGTGCTCACGGTGTGCTCATACGAAATCTATAATGAAACAGAGACCAAGGAGAAATTAAAGAGAAATTGAGCTGTTGCGGACAACGATTCTTCAGATATTTTTTTCATTATTCCACAATTACTGGAATCGCGAATTATTCGATTCATTCATCCTCGCGCATTCTACCGTGATAATTGCGTCAGATCGCACTTCCGTGATAATTGCGTCAGATCATAGACTTCCAAAGAGATTCCCAAAGAGATGTAGAAATATATCTTTATAATATGATACTATTTATAAATACTTTTAAATTCAAATTAATACTATTTATAAATACTTTCAAATTGAAGTTGATATTATCTATAAACACTTTTGAATTCAAAATACTATTATTTATAAATACTTTTAAATGTTTATTTTGGATAGAAACACATAAAATCCGCCAATTTAATAATGGAACGTGAAAAACTGAATTGAAGACCATTGGAAACGAAAGGATCCATTTGTAAAATAAAATATTCTAGAGCTTCCAGCGTGGTTTCCAAGGAAAAACGGAATCATTAAGTGCGAGGGCTTAACGCGCATTACGGCGACTCGTTTAGCCGAAACCTTGGGGCATTTCGTGGAAATGGTAACCACGGAAGGGAACGAAATTTATCTTCCAACCGTAGATTTATCCTACACTTTGAGCATGGATTCCGGAGACAGATTTCAAAGCGAGCTTTCTATTGCGCGCCCCGCCTTTGACCTCCCCTGGGGAACCCTCGTTCCGCACGCGATGAAAGATGAGGACAATCGCCACATATTGCCGGCACTCCCTTACGCTCCTGTCTGCTTTAGTCCTTTCCCTCAAACATACTTTGTTTCTCTGTGTCAACACGGTTGTTTTCCGTGACCGTCGCGCCGCGCCGTTTCTTCCTGGCAAGCTGTAAGGTAAATAAAAGGGATTATTCCAGTTTTTCCCTTCATTCGTCAGGACTCGACGGAAGTTGCCCATCAAGCTTACCCATTTACTTTCCTTCCCTTTTCGTCTCTCTTTTATCTCGATTCAGTGTTTTGTCAACGTCCCCGTCTTTATTCAAATTTATCTTCTCCTAAAAATGCGTCGTCTGCATCTGCGAGCGTAGCAAATTCCAATGACTTCATCTTTGTTGGACATAAAAGTCTGAAGTTCTTCTTAGCAAGCTGTAGAATGAATACAAGGGACTATTGTATTTATTAAACCTCTATTCGTCAAGACTGGAAGGAAATCACCCGTCAAGCTTAGCCAGTTACTTCTTTTCGCGTCCTTTTCTGTGTCCTTTTAAAACTTCAAACTTCTACTTTTACCGACCATCATTCATTTTTTAAATGAACCAATCGGACGGCTTGCTGCCGCATTCATTTCGAATTCCAGCCAGGAGACAACTTGCTTTACAAAATCTTTGTGATTTTAAATATATTAGTTACAATTTGCTTCAGAATGAAAAGATAACGTAGAAATGTAAATATTAAAACTGCTAGCTTGATTTTTATCGGAAATGGATTTAGGCCACTTTCAAAATAAACGGCTCAAATATCGAATTGAATCGAAATCTTGCAGTGATCGATTTGTTTGAAAACTTGCAAGACAGAGTATTGAATGCCCATCACTAGTACGAACGCTCCGGTCCACGCTGTTTCTAAGGTCGAATCTTTTTATTCAAATTTAATACGGTCGAACTTCGTTACCAATTTTTTCTCTCGCGGCGGCCGAGACTTTTTGCACGGGGAAGGCCCCCGTAAGTTTAATGAAAGAAGTTCGACGCGGTGAACTTTAAGGCCGATATTCCAATCGACGGCCGCTTAACCGGCGCTAACGAGAACGAATCGATTCCTCCGGGGAGGCGGTCGAGTTTCCAAGGAAATCATGGGCATCGATTTTCCCGCTCGAAACCTTTAAACCGATACTGCCAGTCTGCCTTCATTTCGAACCGTTAACCGGATGCATTTTCAATCGCGTCTCGAGGGACTACTTTCTCTTTTTTTCTCCGGAGGTACATTTTTTCCCGAACTAACATTTAATCCTTTGCGCTCCGACAATCGCTTTATAGGTGGATACTTTGATAAACTTTTCCCGGAGAAGCTAACGAACTATTTCCACGTGAAAAAGATCGTAAAAATATTTGTTCAGCAACAGTCTGATGCTCGCGAATTGATTTTTTTTATCTGTTTTTAACCAATATTGTTTTTCGGCGAGATATTTTGCGACTCATCGATTTGGCACTTTGGACGAGAAATTTCGCGATGTGTTTTTTCATTGCGCCAGTCAACGTTGCTGCATAGAGAATATTTCGCGACTGTGCCATTTCATTTTTCATTTTCCGACTCGTGATTGCTGCGGCGCGGAATTCCACGTGAATGCTGACGTTCAAAATTTGTATAAAAATGGGACGCTTTCGAAAATGGTAATAAACAATTTCGCCACGGAAAAATACGACCCGAGGACAGAGTTGCCAAATGAGGGGAGGGAGCAGTAATTGAGGGGGAACAGTTACCCTCTCTCTGTCAGTACCGGACGTAGCGTCGTGGAAGGGGAAGGTAGAGTGGGACACAAGTCTTAAGGCGGTAGACTCGTTTCCAGGATTGCAAGGGTGCGGGATTCGCGTTCTCATTTCTCGATAATACAAAAATGGGGTTTTTCAGTAGTCAAAAACGCTAGATAAAAGATCGATCTAGAGCGCTATCGCCCTCAAAAGTCCTATTTTTTCGTTTATGATTAATATGAGTAATTTGCATTACTCGGCAGCATGTAGCTATGAAAATAGCTACGATGATTTCGTTCTACTCCTTTTCTGTCGCGAAGCGGGGAATACGCGACAATGGCGCGATCAAAGATTAAATCCGGCGGAAATGTATTCTTGGACGGTTCGTTTCCCAGCGACGACGACGAGGTTCTTAATTACTCTCATCGATTCTTCGTCGCATTAATTGCTCTCCCGACTCGAATTCTTCGACTCTGCTCGGGAACTTCGTCGCTTCAATCCGTCGACTACCATTCAACCATTCGCGACGGTGTTAAGACAACACTATCCTTCAGTGGAAAAAATAGTCGTGCTCCCTTTGCACTCGTTCATTAATTCTCATTGGGGAGAACGAGGCAAGAATCGTTTTTAATCGGTCGCTGGAATTGCATCGGGCAAAAGAAAAGACGTTACGCCCGACGAGAAATTATTTCCAATACTGTTCCTCAGTTCTGATTGAATGTTTCGCGGGGATGGAAAAATTGTTAAAAAACAATCGAATCATTTTTTATTTCGCTGGCTACCTTCACTGTAAAAATGTGTAGAGGTTATTCTGGTTTTCGAGCACAATAAATAAGATAAGAAAAAGAAATTTACAGAAATTATGTTTTTGAATATTGAATATTAATAAACGAGGACCTCTATCTGAAACTTTCACTGCTCAGAGTGAAGACCTTCGCAAGATATAAGAAAAATCATGCTCGGTCTTTTCGTGGACACTTATCGGGTGCAACATCGAGACACTCTATGCAAGCGTGCGGTTTCATTGAAATCCGACGGTTCGCGTGGCGCGCTGTAAGATTAGGATTAAGATGGATCCTCGAGGAAACCGGAAGCCAGCGTGCACGGATAGTCTGACTGAGTCTTGAGCAAACGTGGGAGGGCGCAAGCTCCGTGGAATTGTCACGGTAACGAACGATATGTCCGGGGACGGTGCTTTGTTACCCTCGGGGAAAGGAGCACGTCCCCGTTGCTCCAAAAGTCACAGTAATTACTTCGTCCACGTTAATACGTCTCGCTCGGAATTCAGATACAGACATCGACGGCGCGGGGGTGGGCAAAGGATGGAACAGAACGAAGAACGGGGTGCACACAACGAGACGGAGTGCAGCCGAGAAATGGGATCCGAAATGCATGAGGCGCCGCGCCGGGCGCGCGCCCCGGGCCCCGACACCGGAGGGAAACTGCAACCCCGAAGACAGGTGCTGAAATGTAATACTAATAGAAACCGAAGTACAGAAACAAAGGTGGGAACGCCTTGAGACGGTAATCGAAGTTCCCCATCGCAGAAGTGGAAATCGATGTGCCGAGTTTCCCGATTTTTCGGTAGAAACTCGGCTGGCTCCGGAGACAATCAATAGGGAAGCGTCTTCAGCTGTCGAACAGTAAGGAAGTAGTAAAATGGAAGATTTAGCGCCCTGAATCTATCTATGTACAGGGTGAACGGTAAGTGATCGCACAAAACTGTGGAGGAACCTCTATCGTCATTTACTATGTAGAAAGTGACTGTAAGAAAAAAATTTTTATCTTTATCTTTCTGTAAGATTTTTGTTTTCGTATTATGAAAGTAGTGGAAAACAGAAGTTCGGCATGCGTCTTTGAAATGACCTTGCGGTAATCCAAGGCAATGGGAGTCACCTCGCATAAGAAATATCAATAAATACATCACGATTCTTATTTGTAATAAGTAGACTGCGAATGTTTAGGCAATTTTTAATTTTCGCAGGTAAATTTCAAGAAACTGGGAACAAATAAAATCTTATTTTCAGTTGTAGTAGTCTTCATAGATCTGATATAAGTAAAAATCGTATTAAACTCTGTGGAACTTTAGATTCTAGTATTTTTGAAAATTTTTAGAAGCCATACATGCATGAAGATCCGCAGTCTAGTAATAAGCAAACAGATCAAAGATTGAAGAAATGCTTGTGAGTATATCCAGTCGATTTTGCCGAGAAAATAGAAACGGGAGACGGGACTCGAAGACAGACACGTGACGAAGGGAAGACGTCTAATTTAATGGCCGAAGTGTAAGGGATGCGAGAAGGGATCAAGACGAGAAGAGAGATAAGGGAAAGTAAGGGTAGATGGAGACGGAGATTCAAGTTCTGATACAATCGGGTCCCGGTGTACACGCGAGGGAGCTGAAATTCGACGACACGGCTAGAAGTATCGGGGATGGCACGGCGGGGGTGGCTCTATCGTTCGTTTCTCTGTGGAGACGGTCGATGCAGCGTGTCAGTAGCAATTCAATTAAACGGCGGCCTCCGCGCGCACTCGTACGTATAATGCAGCGGCCCTGCAAACAGCGGCGAGCTTTCAGATAGAAACGAGGCCGATGCGCGCATATTACCGCGCTGCAACATGCACCCCCAGAGCCCCAGTGCATCTAGCCGCGGGACTGCGCCCGATCCCGCCAATCCGCCGATATGGCTCGTCTTTGATGCACGTGCCGCACCGGCACGGCACGGGGAAAAAAACTGCACCCCTGGGAGCGCCGAATGAACGCATTTGTAATAATTACGGAGGACGGATGTCGTTCTGCGGATTATCCGGAAATGCTGTTTCGATGTCCGTCGAGCTACTATTTAATTGGCGCTGTTTAGCCAATTTCGTCCTCGTGACCCTTTCACGGGAGTCGTTGTACAATGGACGCGATGGTCGGGGGTGAGTTTGCAATACAGATCTGTCACATCGCATAATCATTTAATTCCTCAAGGATCTAAATACTTTTTGAGGAATAAAATGAACTTCTTTCGGAAGGGATATTCGTTTTTCTTAGTTTGATTCAGATATACAGTGAGTGTAAAAAATATTCGTACGCCCTTTAAAATAGAATAACTGTTTTATAATTGTACCAAACGACCTGATTTTTTATAATCAATTAGGAGCATTGGTTTACGAAATGATATGCAAAAACGATTTTCCAAATAATTATAATTTACAGGGTTACATGCAAAAATAAAACATTTTTATTTGGGCCCTTGAAGAAAATTTAAAATATATGTTTTGTTTTTCTAATTGATTATACAAAGTCAGGTCGTTTGGTACAATCATAAAAAAGTTATTCTATTTTAAAGGGCGTACGAATACTTTTTACACTCGCTGTATATTTTCTCTTGTTCGATTCAGATATTTTATAGGAAAACGAAGGACTCCAGAGACCCACGGTTTCAATTACCATGTAAATCATTTATAAAAGTTGAACCAGTCATCTATTTGTACAACAAAAACCACGACTTCGCGGAATATCATTCCATTAAATGCAAACTGGCTTCCCGTTTAATTACGCTAGCAATATTTGTTACCCTTAACTACATATAACTCGTTAACTTTTCATTCAGCATTCTAACCTGCATACAGGGTTACCGGCCAACTATACCATATTATTTTAACAAACAATAGTCTAACAATCAAATTAGTTCCACGTCACAAAACCAACCACTTTTGCCGGAGCAATAAACAAAACATTTCACGAACATACACTAGCGACCATAAGTATTCAGATACGTACACGAATTTCGCCAAAAATTGCTAATATTTCATTCTAGAACTTTAGGTTCAAATGACTTACCGATTGCTGTACTGTGTTTGTTGACGAAATTATTCCATCGTTTAAATGTCCACAATCCTTGGGAAACTTAGTATCCAAATATTCAACAAAAGTCAACAAAAGGAGGAATATTCTGAATTCATTTGTGTATGCGTTGAAGCTGTACTGTATCTGGAGGAACACGCTCGTCGATACAAACGTGAGAGTCCGAGTATCGGAAATCGCAGTGATCTCTTCCGATTCTCGACTGCGATACAAGGGGTCGAGGAAAAAGTTAGATAAATAGTGATATCGAGTGGAATTTGCGAGGCTGTTCCGGTGACATCGGGCTGCTGCAACGAGGTGTGGCCACACGAAATCGTGCCGGAACACTGTCGCTAATTGGAACGAACGTCCCGCGGACGGGTACGTCCTCGCAGAAATGTCGCGGGCCCGGATAAACCCCCGGCGACAATAGTCGGGATAAAAAATAGTCGGGATAAAAACGAATATCGGGATCGCGGAATCGCCGAGAATTTACATTCAATTGAGCAGTTTTACGAGCCCCCGTAATGGGGATGGTTTGGTGCGCGCGCGTGAGCTAAATCCGGCTGTGATCCGCTCGTTCGCGATAAAAAGGAGAGGTTGTTTCCGCGATCGAATTTTGATGTGTTCCGGGTGATCGCGTTTTTCCACGCAATAGTCGGGGATTAATTATTGCAACGGCGCGACCCGCGGGACAGATGTAACAGCGTCGAATAAAAACGCTACACGCGATCCTAGACGATAAAAAAAGGATCTAGGAGTTTATGGGACTGCGGTACTGTCCCGAGAGCGTAGAAGATGTTGAGACCTTGGCGTACCGAGGGTTGATTATCGTTCTTCAGCTTTAAGAGGGGTTCTTGCGAGATTGTAGAGTTTTTATTGTTAGGATGGTCTGCGTTGGGGCGTACCAGGGTTTTTCTTTTTGGAATAACTGAAACCTCTAAAAATATTTTTTTTTGCGAATGAATTTTCCATGGATTCGAATTTTTGCAGATTGGGGAATTCTGTGAATGCACAAACGGCCGCTGGTCAGTGACAACAACGCCATTGCGAATCGTGAGTTTTGTGTATTGAGTATATTTGTTTGAGTATATTTTATGGGAAAAATGTGAAGAAACAACAAATGAATTTAATATTACCGGTACATTGTCTACAACTGATTAAAATCTTTCTCGAAAAGCTAGGCCAGACGGTTTTCCTTTTCCTTTTTTATCTAAACTAGACCGTAAATTAAACGCGCGGGACAGCTTTGAAATATTTGTGAGGTACGCAGCGAAATCCCGCACGTCACAGACGCGCAACGTGCTTCTCCCTTTTGTTTTTCATTTTTAATGATACTCTCCCCAGCGGAAGTTTTCTCGCGAGAGCGTCCAGGACCGTGTGGACAGAAACATAACATTTGTAAGAAGCAGAATACGTTACGAACGCCGTTAAGCCTTGACAACATATTTCAAGGTCATCAAAATCGGTGAGGAGGACCAACTTCTATACACAATAATTACCGTTGATTTTTCTCTATTGTTAACGTACTGTGTCTGCGTAGGTGATCTGGCCGGCGAATTTAGATTCGAAATTTGTTTAGCTTCCGATTTCGAATGCGGCTTGCCCAAAGCACGGTTCGGAACAAAAGGCCGGCTCTGGGCGCGGCGCAATGGCGGTTCAAGCCATTTGTTTCAATTAGTAGCCGAGAGTCTCGCGTGATTCGGTGCGCCGCGACACAGTTCGCTGCTCGTTGCTACAATGCACACCCCCGTGTGCATCCCTTCTGATCTCGGCGCCGGCGTCTGTTTGCGTCATCCCCTTCCCGACCACTCGCTACTGTTACTTCGATCGGATTCGGGGGATAATGAAATTTTATCGTCCCCCGGACAAAGAGAGAATCAGTCGCTACGATTCAAATTTGCCCGAAGACGAAACGGTGAAAAAGTATTACGGTCCACCCCTATTCCACCCAAAATACTGAACTTAATAAATTGTTCGCTTATTAAATTCCGTTTTATGAAATGGATCGCTTTCAGCTAATTTTTATGGAAGGGATGCGATTTTTAGGATCAAGTGTGTACGCAGCATGAAAAGTAATTACTTTTAAATATTTCTGAGCGCGAATCCAGTCGGATTTCATTTCCGGTTGAAAAGTTCGGCCAAAACGCCGCTAAATTCCTCGATTCGGAACGGTGCACAGCCGGCCGGCCGAGTGAAATGGAAATTCGCTGAAACCATCGTTTTTACATCATCGGCGCGGCGCGGCGGCACGACGATTCGAAACTCGCGGTATTGCATCCTGCGAACCAGTAATCGGTTCGGTTTATTACTTGCCACCGGAAGAAGTTTTCGCGAGTGAATTGCGAGCCGCTCAATCGGGCCAACGAGCCGACCATTTCTATGTGTATCGCTGCTCCGGGACTTGGATTCGCGCGCGGGCGAACTTTGCGCGTCTCTTACTTTCAATCCCACGCTGTCTTGTTGCTCGCGCTTGTTGCGCCCGATTAGACTTTGCTCGAGATTCATGTAATATCAATTCCCCCCGGGAAACTGCTATCTCTGCTGATGGATGAATCGAACCTCTTTTTTATTTCTTTTCGCTGCCAAACAATGTTCGTTGTCTGCAACACTATTCTGTAAAATTTCCGATCACCACCCCTTCAAGCTTTACACTTTATTTTCTCAGTTATTACTTAAGATATTCAGATGAAATAAAGCCGAACGTGAAGCTACGAACTAGCTTTATTTGGGATATTTTTTTCAGAATTCCTGATCAGTTAGTAGAATTGAAAAAAAATTGATTTATCGGAGTTGGATTGTCAAGAGAACGGTTCATCTGAGAATACAATTGATTCCTTTGGGAATACAAAATGAATTTTAGTTGGTTCTGGGTTAGATCTCTTGTGAAAGGGGCGCAGGGGGTGGGTGGAGCCCTTTCTCGTCTTAATGGACGAATTCGGTAAAATAATGTGATCGCTAAAATATCTAAAATAATTTACCATTTACTGAAATAGTATTTTATCGAGTTTTGCCTCTCGAAGAGGTTAGAGCGGGCCACTGTATGCAAACTTTCGCAGCCGACTGTACGTGTCCACGGCCTGCATAAAACCAGATCGACTCTTCGCAAATTGAACCAGATGTTAGCCCGCTAATTTCTTTTTCAAACTCGTCACGGAATCCTAAAGAGTCGATGCTGAAACGAGTCGGGGCATCATACTCGGGGTAGATGTTTCCCGGCACGGCGATTGCCGGTTTGGAACCAGGGTGTGTGCCAGTGTTTGCCAGGTGTTTGCTAGTGTTTGCGCCGAGAGCACGAGAGGCAGCGTCGTTTGCCGAAAACGGGAACGCCGCCCTCGTTTTCACCTCGTTTCTATTCCTAACGGGTTGCTCTTTTTCCCATCCCGGCGAGAAGACCTCTTTGGATGACATATCGGGCAAAATGAAAGCCTTCCCTCCTTCTCTCTCTCTCTCTCTCTCTCTCTTTCTCTCTCTCGCGACGGATGCATTCTCGCTGAATGAAGGCTTGATTACGCGAATCTCGGCCCATGATTCGAGAGCTGGTACTTACGGGGAACACTTATATGCGAACGGCCGAGCCCCCCGTAGAAAAAGGAGGATAGAGAGCACAACCGGGCTCGAAGAAAAGGGAATTCTCGTTAGCGATACTCTCTAGCGCGCGGCCGAAGCATACTTCACTTCTCGCCCGGAAGTGACATGACTCCATACTCGTACCGCGGCTGTACAAATTATTTTTGCTGTCGTTACAGTTTTTATTCCGGATTTTCGCGTATAACACGGTTACCAGAGTTGGGCAAAAATTTAATCAACGATTAATAAGAATAAATTTCTACTTCAATCGTTAATCGCAATTAACAATAATCTTGGTTAAAATTTTAATCGATTAATGCCCAACTCTGACGGTTACACATGTTGTTGTCAGAGGAGTAAGCGATAGGATATTCTTGAATTACGCTCGGGCGCGCTTGTGATCGGTACCTTTTTCGAGTAGGGACCCCTTTTAAGTTATAATTGCTTTTCCCTGCAGGAAAAGCGGCCCCGCTTCTTGCGACGCCGTATTAGCGAGCTCGAGAACTTTTTCTTACTTTTTGATAAAAGCAGAAAGTATATTGCAGAAAAAATAGATTAAGATCCCAAAAGAATCCGAATTTTATTAAAAGCTGAACGTGGTTCTGCAGTTATCAGTAAAATTGTTTTAGTAATATTATTTCCATTATTTTATAAAATTTCAACATCAGGCTCATTGGATTTTATGCATTCATGACAAAATGGCTTGAATGCATAAAAAAAGAAAGTCATTGAATGATGATAATATATTTCATCGATGATGATGTCATTGAATGATGATAATATTTTTCATCGATGATGATGCCAAAGAATGATAACAATATATTTTTCATCGATGAAGATGTCACTGAATGATGGCAATATTTTCACGTTTTAAAACTATTCAAAGAAGAAATTAACTTGGACAATTTTTTTGCATGAAGATCCGCAATTTATTTCAATGATTATTTTAGCAGGCGTACCAAAATGATTTGGGTATCAGTCTCGATGTGCAGCCAGGTATTCCTTTGGCGCAAGATCAATTCTCTGCTAGCTCTTTCCCAGTGAAACTCTCTCAGGGAACATGCTACCTCGAGGATCCTTTGCTCGCTGGAATTCGATCGTCTTTCACTAGAACTCCGATATGTTGTCGTTGCAAACAAACGTCTCCTCTTGTAACAATTCCTTACATTACCGACGGTTTCAGATGCAGTTCGAGACAACTATCCGGTTTTCAAAGAGAAAATGGTGAAGCCACGTTCGTCCAAACTTTCCTGCGGTTCTGTCGAACACATGTGTTCCAGACTGACTTTCCGAACCGATTGTTCCGAAAACTGGACTTCAAACGAACGAATTTTATTCTTTTATTCTCCGTTTACCTTCGCTTCAGGTATAAACTGTTGGATATCGGTGTTTTGCAACATCCTGTTAGCTGGGAAAATGAATCCGGTGCGTTCTGGAAATGAATTTACTGTTTATTTACAGAAAAATCATACGTCATCCAAAGTGTGGATCCAAAAATATTTGAACACTGATTCTCGAAAAATTGTTAATATTTGAACTGATAATTTCGAAAAAAAAGTAGAATAATAAATTTGGTCTCATTTTGAAGCTGCAAACGTCATTTCCTTTAGGATATTTTTGCATAACATCGCAGGTGAAAAACTGAGGACACGTTTTTGTGTGAAAAATTTTTTTTCCCATTTGCAAATTTTAAGCAAATGCTTTAAATGTTACCTGGCAAGTCGTTCCAGTTAAAAATCTGCACAAATTCGAAAGATTTCTCTGTCGAAAAGCTATCGTTTCAAAATCTGTGGGTATTTACATAATATGACATAAATCTCGCTTGATGTAATCGAACCACTGATGCTCCGAATCACTCTTGCTCCAAGGCTCTCAATAAAAATAACAGTTGCAATGTAGAGCAGAGTGTACTCGTTGAAACGGTGTCTCCGTAATTGTAAGAGAGCAAAGTGCAAATGGCTATGTAGTCAGAGCCACTCGCTCCGTTAGCTGGGAAATTAAAGAAACGGAATTGGAAGCAAATGGTCCGACTTGCTGTGTCGCGCAGTGAGCGCCGAACAGAGTGCTCGGCATTATGCTTTCGCTCTAACTATGTTTGTTTACGCTCGCGTGCAACGAGCCTGAAGATGCATTTTAAGTCAGCGAAGGATTGCAGCCGAGCCTCGACGAACGCGATTGAAACGGGAGCCTCTGTAAACCTGGAGTTTATCCGAGTCGTCTCTCAAAAAATTTTCAAAGCTTTCGGGACGAGTCGCGCGGCGTTTCGCTCTTTTTTCCGCTCGTTTCGCGGACGGAGAAAGGATTACGATATTTTTACGCGCAACAATTCGCGGACGGAAGGAACCGCGGGCGAGAAGAGGGAATTTTCCCGAGCGGAAAAACAAGTTACGTGGCCCGGGAAAGGTAACGAGGCAACTGACGGAACAGCGATAAAAACGAAGGATCCAGTAGGATCCTGCGATATTTCAAACGCTAAGATTTTAGAATTATCCCCTCCCCAATCTTTTAGCATATGTTATACGTCACTCTACTCGTTTTAATGCGCTGGATATAGATACTACTTTCGTTCTAACCCTCCGAGTGCTGTACCGGAGTCATTTTAGACCGGGAACATCCAAATTGTCATTTAAGTACTCAATTTGTGGCAATTAAACTAACTGAATAGCTGTTTCATTGAGGATATCGGGAAGACTAATGTCTACACGAGATATCGTCAAAAGCAAATTTTGAAAAATTATTAATTAGAGCTGTGAACGGTCCTAAGCATTGTCAATTATATAGCTATAAAAATCATCCGTTGTCAGAGGGTTAAAAGAATTTAAGAGCTTACGAGTCCCGATCATGTCGCAAGACGAGGGGAATTGAGGGGAATACAGTTCCCGCGTCACGTGCCATAGCGGAAGTAAGGTAGAGTGGAAGCAGAATCGCAAGATTAAGGCTTGTCCCTTTCTACGACGCTATGCCTTCACGCTTCCATCATAGCAAGGTCATGTGACGCGTCTCTGTCGTGCATAGTCTTGGTCTGGCAACACTGCTCACGGGTCCCGATGAAAACGAGGCCGTTTCTCACGGGAAAGAGAGAAAACGGGAAAAAGAACAGGGACACGCTCGAGTTTTTCCGGACAAGCAGAAAACGAGCGTCGTCACCGGGAGCAAACGAAGACGTCTGCACGCCGACTAAAAAGGAACGAGAACAATGCCATTGAGCCTGTGTCACTCTCCCACGCCGGATAAATCGTCGTTTGAATCTCCGACAATGGATATCGCTATCGGCACGACTACCCTCGATATCTTGACGGCCTTTGAGAGGAATGGAAACAGAAAAACGCACAATGCGCCGCGCTGGCTACCATAAGCGCAGTGGCACGTGACCGCATCGACCCTCGCATCTTCAACTGGGTCTCCAAAGAAATGTTTGGATTTTAGAAAAATATGAATTTAAAGAAATTTCACAGAAATTTTCGATATTTCAGGTTCCATAACAAATTCTTAAGGAATTATTTTTTATCAAACACATATGGTTCGTTTTTCAATGAAATTTCCAATCGGCCTGAACGGAAAATTCAGCGTGGGGCATATGCGGCACGGAATGTGTTAAATAAGTAATCTCAGGTAACTTAACATATATTTGCACACTATAAAATTAACAAATTAAATAGGAACCATCAGGTTACTATAATAGTTGAATTTTATACGATTTATACGATTTAGTCGATTTTATGCTATTGTTAATTTTCAAATTTTTTGTTATGTAATTTCTTGTTCTGAATTTTTGGCTAACTTTCATATCTGGTGATTCAGCAATTGTATTATGAATTACTAGGGCGTGAAAAATATCACATGATAATCTAACATGCATTATCTGATGTAGGTTCAATCATTTCATCCATTACCATTATCCATCTATAATAGGTGGAATATTCGATAGGTTGTACTATTCATCTATTATTCCAACTATAATCGACGGAATATTATCCGTCTGATACTCGAGTTATTACTATCGGAATCCGCTCTAGAACGATTTAGCGAATATCCTGATTTACGAAATTACTTGAGCGTAAGGAAATAGAACTAAATAGAAATAACTGTGCAAGAGAGAAATATGTGATCGAAATTCGATATTGAATCGCACAACATATATTACGATTCGACAAAATAATCTGACAATATTCAATGTAGCCGACTCTACTACATTTGTTAATCGGTTCAGTTATAACTGTATCAAATATGAATAATAACCACATTTTCATCAAAATTAATATTAGTATTAGTATTTAACATATTTGCAAAAATTCTCATGTTAAGACTATAAATTGATACATTAGCGAGCAAAGAATGGACATTCAGAAAAATTTTGTAATATTTTTAGAGGAACTTTAACAAGTTGTTGAAAGAAATGCAGTAAATGGGTACCCGATTATATTTATGCAAAATAAAAATTTATTGCGTTATATAATCAAAAGATGTGCGGATTTTTCGAACCGTCTCTGCAAAATTTTCACCATTTCCGTAGTGAATTTTCACAATTTCTATGCGTTGCTCGATCGTGTAATTCTCCATGACTAAATCTCAATACTTCCTGATGGCAGTTGTCAAAGATTAGTACTCTATGTTCCCCACAGAAAAATGGCGCGCAATTTAAAATGTCAGGTCATTTTGAGATACCCTTTATATTGTCATTTGGTCTATAATACGATCTCTATGTGCCTACTTATTACAATTTAGACCGTGTGGCGATTAACTTCAATAATAATCGATTAAATCAGTCTCCGATTTTTCGATGATTATCTTTTTTAATCGTACACATTAATCAACCAATCTTGATTAAAATTTTAATCGATTAATGCCCAACTCTGGTCTCCCGGCAGTGGTACATGGAAAATCATCAATATCAGTGCAGCTGCGAACGTATCAGCATATGCACAGGTTCCCAGTTCCCGTAGACGAATACACATGCAATCGCGTCAGTCCTCCGGTGTAATGCAGCTTGTCGTCGTAACGATTCGCTGGATACACGTGCATACCTTCTGCATATTCGCTGGGGAGGAGGGAAATTTTCGGTAGCTGTATGTGTATCGGCCGACGAGCCGGTAACGTTAAGGAACGCGAACGAGTCGAGCGAAACAGGTGGCGGGGAATAAAAAGCATCGCTTGTTCTTCCCAGTTGAATGTCGGCCAGCTGCTCGCCCGCGGAAACGCCCAACTTGTTCCGGACTTGTACTACTAACATTCAGTACCTATCGTTTCGCCGACTATTTTTCGTTTTGCTCGTTCGACAGACCGTAACTCGCTCGCACGCCTTCTCCCCGTATATTTTTCTCTTTTCTTTCTATCGAAGGGGAGGGATGGGGGGAAAAGCACCGGAGGCGGAAAAAAGATAGCGCGGAGATAGTTTTACGTTTTTCTTTGGGCCGATTCACTCCGTCCAGGAGGAAAATAAAATTAGTTAGTCCTGGACACAGGAGCGAGCGACGAGCCGGCAGAAGCGCCGGTGGTCGTGAATCCTCGCGGAACTCGCGTCGTTTAATGGGCCGTGGCATCCCATTGACACAGTAATCCGTTTCAGTTAATAATTCAGTGGCGTGAAACGTTTAACAACAGCAATTATGCACGGCAATATGTAAACGCGGCACGCGCGCAGACACAATGCCGTGATTAACGTTAAATTACAAGTAACTTGGCCTCGATCCGTCGAATCCTCGGCGACCCGTGTTGTGAATATATTTACGCGATGTTTGCCTTGCCACCGACGCGATAGAGGCCTGATCATTACGCTGTTATTATTTCCAATCGGTAGTCTAGCTGTAGGCGAGCCTGTGAGGTCACCTTAATTCTGATTTTTCAATAGGCAATAGTAACCCATGTGCACTGGTCAGGGAATTTTTATATATACTATATATACTATTCTTGTCTCAATAGTCAAACATCAACCTAATCGCTGCTAGACTCAGCATTCTCTAAATTCTTCTCAAGATTCTCACGTATGATCATCGCCATTACCCCCCTCTGGAGTCCAATAAAGATACCGAGGGCGACCATAAATCAATTTCTATCCCTAAACGATCTCGCAACCCCGCCCAACGGACAGGAGATCAAACACTTCCGAGTGTGGAGCACGTAAACGTGAAAATGCTAGCCCGCAGCATCAGCCCGTGTGTTTCCAGGTGAGGTAAAACTGAGACATCCTGTTTGCGCTTCAGCACTTTCTCGAACTTTGTTTCCCGAATCTCAGCAGCACGCCCGCTTCGAATGAAATTCTCCCGGCGAACAAAATCACGCCGCGTCGCTGTCTCATCCCATCGGGAACAACGTCGCGTCGGCCGTAATAAAAGATGGATGAAAGTTCAATTCCGCGCGATCGCAGAAGAATAATGTATTCGCTGCATACGCGCGAGAACGTATATCGGCGAGAACGTGTCTCTAAGTGGGCTTCATTTCCGCTCTGTCGCGAGGATCGACGCGACCGAGCGTTTCCCGAGCGGAATCTACTACGCTCCTGCACGGAATGATAGCGCGCGTGACCCATCTTCGAGGGGTTAGGACACCCTCAGCGTGTTAGATTCCTAGCTATCTTTTTTTTTAAACTTTGACGCTGCCTTTTTACAATTACCAATTTTTTACAATTTTACTAAGCACGTAGAAGAGAAAAGAAAATTTGTATTTCTTGTATGACTATATTTATCTTAATGCTTAAATGAGCCGCTCACAGGCCAAATCGATCAACTCCACTTTTTGAAATATTTTAGTTTAAGTGTCAAAGCATTTGTCTCAGTCATAACTTTTTTTTATTTATAATAATTTCTCAAATAATACTGATTAACACCATTAAACGACAAAATTTTTTGAACGCGGATTTCATTATTGCGACGAGTACGGAGTTAATCAGAATGGCTTCTGAAATAAATTATTTATTATTTGGCGACCAAAAAATATTTTGTCGTTGAATGGTGTTAATCTGAGTACAAACGAATCATACTTTATTTCATCTTGGAAGATCTTGGATTCTCTCAATTTTCCCCTCTCGTATGCATCTAAAAAATCTCGGAAAAATTTGACACTTTTCGGATATCGTGTCTCATGTTCGAGAAATTTTTCCGATTTTTTCGTTGCAGATATAGTGGCGAAAAACCAGAAACGGAGGAAAAATTCGAAAAATGCAGATTTTTCATAGAAATTGAAAACATACCGCTGAATATTGATTCAGCAATGAAATATTATCATGAGCATTGTTTTCAATTTTTGTCAAATTTTTTGGTTGCATATTGTGTAGTTACGAGAAATCCCTAATAAAATTTTCAAGTAATGCGAATTTTTGGAGTATATGCATCGTTGTTATTTATCCCCGTAACAAAAAGATAGAGAGACAAGTCCGTGAGACGACGAGTCCGTAAAAGTAAGGCGAACGGGGCCAATTTTCATAACAATAAAAGTAACAGTGCCGGCGATCGAGACGGGGGTTAATAATCCTGCGAGAGAGGGCTGACGACGAGACGGAGCTCTGACGATAGTAAAAGCTTAGCGATCCATAGATGCTCGACGTTTCCGCCCGGTTAACCATGGCGTGGGTAAGTCGTGAGAGAGAGAGAGAGACTAGTCGAGAGAGAATCATCTTCTCGGCGAGTCTTTTCTCCGTCGCAGTTTTCCTTTTGATTTTCCGTAGCCGTTCGAACGAGTTCGAATTCGAACTCGCCGCGCTCGCCTCGCAGTAACCGCTAACGGGCAAAGAGCGCCGAAATATGCAAGGAAAAGGGGAGAGAGAATAGAGTGGAAACACGGTTATCCTTCGTGGAATTCCAATTTGCCGGAACGCGAGCGTGTTTTCGCGTGCCGTGCGCGCCCAGACCAAAGGGATCGAACCTTTGGACGAGGGCGAGCGGGAATAGCGGGAGCATTATCCGTTGGATCCGACCGAGAATCGAAGAAAAATAGGGTCGGAAATCGTCGATTTGTAAGGGAACTGTTCCGTTCAACTTGTCCTTTGGTCGCCACTTCTTTGCTGAATTACAGATACAGCCAAGGAACGCGCGGTCCTTTTCTACGTTCGACGCGACGCCCTGAAAATAATAGAATCTACTATTATTTATTTTACTAGGCTTTTTCTTAGATCAAGGCTTGACTGTACAGCGTTTTCGACCTCTTCGATCTCGGTATCTGAAAATATTTACTAACAAGATGTAATCCTCGTTATGACGATAATTGTGAACGTCGTATCGTTCCTTTCTAGTTAGTCGGTTCAATCCTGCGATCCCTTGGTCGTTAGTTATTCTTCGGAGACAAGAAGAAAATAAATGTTCGCTTCGCGTGACCGCCGTTATCGCAACGTAAATCGTTCTCTTTTTTTTTTGTTTGTGCACGTCGCTGCTCTTGGCGCGCAACGATGGTCATTTGTTATTGCCAAACTTAACGGTGTATACTATAATAATTCATTTTTTCCCCAGAAAATATTTCCCAGATTGATTTGTGGGCGCGGTGTCCTATGATTAACCCTCTGGTCCTTTGACGGAAATTACTTTTTATTTAAGTAGTACAATATATCCACTCGGACCTTTCTAAATTCTGTATAAATTTTCTTAGACGCCTTTAAGCAGGTAATTTAACTCTTGCAAGGTAAGGTCTAATAACACATAAATAGTAAGGTGGGCTCTTAGACCCCGACAAATGAATTTCGTAAATAGCCTCGTTTTTAATCAATTTGGGATAAAGAATAATACAGGATAAAAAGTAAACAAACAGATTTAATTTTATTCATATAAAAATTCTTTTAAGAAATCTGAAACGGTGGGGTCTTCGAGACCCCACATTACCTTGCTAAGGTTAAGACTAAATAACCTGAATGTTCTGAAGGCGTTCAAGAAACTTGATACGTATTTGAAATTGTTGGGGTCACGGGAGACCCCAGTGTACCAGATAATGGCTGAATAATTATTGCAACCAGGAAGAACAATACTTATTAATGAAAATGGGGATGAAGGATTTTCTGTCCAGACTAAAACTTTAGGACACACCTCGCAAATTCATTTCTGGCATAAACCCCGCACAAACGACGATCTATCTGTAACTTTCTGGTAACGAACACAATGAGATCTAGCCGAATAGTCGGCTAACAGCAGCAACTAACGAACCCGAGTGAAACGAAGCACCGGAGTAATCTGTTCTTTGGAGGAACGAAACACAATTCTAAATTATAATCGCGAAAGCTCGAGGGGGGTCGGTCTTCTCTATTCCCCAGTCATTCTTCGCGTTACCTCGGCGGAATATCCGATCCGCGGCGCCGGTATCGAAGTTCTTTCATTAAACTTGCGAGGATTGTTGTCTCCGTGGATGCCTCGGGGCAACAAAGTGTCCGACGCCAGCGTCAACCCGGTTGATAAAGCTCCTCTGGGCCGAGGCAAAGGGCGCGTGCAACTGTCAGCTCGTCGTCACTCACGAAATCGCACGAACCCGGAAAACATCTCGCGGACATGGCACGCGATCTTTTCGCCGTCGATGCTCGATCCCATTATGCGAACATAGATCAATTCAAATACACCACCGCTCACTGAAGTTTGACTAAGAGAGAAAATTTTAAAATATAATAATTTAAAACTTTTCGCTCGCTTCCAGAAAGTTTATATTCCTACATAGTAATCTTAAATAACCTTTCTGCATAACTAATGAGGGTTTTTCGAAGAAACATTACAATAAGCATTATTACCGTATTACTATTCGGCCGTTCAAATTTCCTTCTTGTAGCCTACGTTGTCCGCGATTAAATTCACTCGCTATTTCAGATGCTGTTTTTCTGCGATTTCGTTCACTTATTGATCGAAGATATCGATCCTCTGCTGGTGTAATTATTTTCGACGGGCCTGGACGTGCAGGATCTTCTAATTCGTCTGTGTCTCGAAAACTACCTTCCTCTCGTAAAATGTTTATTGTAATGTTTCTTCGAAAAAGTTCTCATTAGTTACGTAGAAAGGTTATGCATATTTACTTCATTTTTATAAATAATTGTGGAATCTCAAAAGATTTGGATTTAAATGCCACGAATGAATTTGTATTGTTAATGTTTAGATTTATATATTTCGCATTTCCTGTTGTGTACGATTCCGAATATTCCTATGAAACTGTTGTATCGAGTGGCAACTTTGCTCTTTGCTCGGACCGTGGGCTCGTAACAGATTATTCCGAGATACGTATATTTCAATGTAAACTAGAACGAACAGACGTTATAACGAACGAACTTCTGGAACCAATTAGCTCGTTCTAGCATCCCCTACACTGGATCGAGGGAAACAAATTCTGTTAGGATCTCCGAGATCTGCGCGAACGTTGAAAGAGTGATCATTACCATGACTCTTCTCTTTTCCAAGACCAGTTTTATTGAATAAACTGCTTTGATTTCGCCGGATTTTTTCAAGTTCTGACGTGGAAGGCGACGACGTGTTAATCGATCGATGGACGGGAAGGTCGCGAACCAATTTCGCCTCCATTTAGGTAGCCAGAACCGTGTTCCGAAAACTCGAATGTCCACGTGTCAACACGTGAAATTTTCAAGCTGAACTTCATAGTTTTCTACAAATAATTTGAGAGAGACAAATTGAAGAAATGTGTTTTTCGATTTCTCAATAATAATTTCTAATACAAATTAAGAGGCCATTCTCGTCGAAATTTCGTACAATATTGCAGCATACACATGAGCATATAAATTTATTTAATAATTCCTTATAAAAATTATGATTTCTAAAATTGCAAGATATTGTATATAAAAGTAAATAAATCATTTTACTTGTCCAGCAATTCCGGTGTTGATTGCTTCGCATTTTATCCGCTCGGAGCAATCAGAGTGTTTCACAGACTCCAATGAAATCGGACTCTTCGTAAAAGAACTCTCGAACCATCAGAAAATTTTCTCGATTCTACGTCTCGGCTAACTGGGTCAGTAGCATCATGCTCGCTCATCGCTGTTCGGAGCGATGCAATAATAAATTCGGAAACTAGGTTTACGTTTAGCATCGCGCACGAGCGTACCATAAAATCTGAATAAAATAAAGTTTCGATGGGTGCATTAGAAAAGAAATAATACGATATAACGGGTGTACGTGATAAGAATTTCTCCCGATACGATTCCCTTTTTATAGCGTCTATTCCCTGGGGAACGTCGTCCTCCTATCGTTCTCCCTCGTTCCCGGTGCCTTTCTTAAATTCGACATTTGTCTACGACGCCGTGTGTTGTCGCTGGAAAATTGATATCGGGGATTTTGCTATCTGCGCGAAACACCGCCGCAGCCCTCGCTGACACCGGAGGCTGGCAGATCGATGTTTACGATAGCGCTTGGCCGTTGGCACCTAGACATATTGTTGCTTTTCGCCCCGGACCCTGAACGACAACTACAACCCCCGGAGTTGCACGCCCCTATCGGCTGCCTCGTTGCCTTTATCACCGCAAGTTTCTGCAGACTCTCATTCCGCCGATGCGGTTCGATCTGATTGCGCGAAATCGACGTTCCCTGGAGGACTACTCCAGTGTTTTGAAAACATCTTGGCGCCACTTTCAAGAACACGTAATCAACAGTAACGTAAAAACTACAGGGTTACTGCAAGATCAAACAAGTACAATCATCATGTACTCTCCGCAGAGCTTCTCAAGATTACTGCAAGTAAAAAAAAGAACAATCATCGTGAACTCCCTACAGAGATTTCAAAGTTACTGCAAACTCTTCTATATCGTACAACTACATTATGTTATAATAAATCCCATAGGAGAGTTTCAAACATTTTTTCGTGCCGCGCAGTGCGCAGCCTTTATAAATATGGCGGACGTATCGTTCGCGACGACGCCGGATGAAAGATGCAGGTCGAAGCTGGAAAATAATCCCGCGGACCAGGATTGCTGGTCGGCCTGGTTTCTGCCGCTGTTATTCCGGCCGAATTCAGCGAGCGAGTTGCGCGCACGATTGCAATAAACCGTGGCGCACTCGGCGGTTATTAAACGCGGCATAAATATAAAAGTAAGGAACGAGGGTCGGCCTCGATTGCGTTTGCGGGTGAGGAGTGCTGGTGGTGGAAAAACGCAGCGCGAGGGCTTCCGCGGAACAAGCGTAACAGGGTAACGGGGGAGAGGCCACCCTTGGGGTAAAACGCGGCTCTCGAGCCTGTTCCTTGTTAATTGAACGCTCGAACTGGCCCGGAATTGTAAACAACGAAACGTTCCGAGGCTGGCAACGACGAGGACACGTCTCCCGCGATGAGCACGAAGAAAGCGCAATCACCTCGTTTCAACAGTATACCCGGCAACCTTACGTGTATCCCGAGAATTTATATTAGACCTTTTCCTGTTTGTACAGCGGCGAAATTCGTGGGTCTCACGGGTGACCCACGGGCCTCGAGATTCATGCGAGCCCGTCCCGGTTCGAGTTAACGCGTTCATCGTCCCATGACCCATATATTAGTCATGACTAGACTGCGGATGTTGATGCAAATTCTTGTCATTCGAGACTGTGCTGCTTCGGGAAAGTCTGAATTACGTCGAAATCTCCTGCCGAGGACTTTGTGAAGTTCCGGGTGGAACACGAACTTCGTTGAATCTCATTAATGTTGTTAATGTATTATGTTTTTGCGACAGTCGTTCTTTTTTAACGAGTTATTTTACTCGTTGTTGTAATAAATAGGGGCTAGAGACAATCAAAAGTCTCACACGTGAAACTATGTAAACCAGGCACGTCAAACTCTTTTACCACTAATTAATTGTTAAGAAATTCAAAATTTTATTTATTGCAAAGATATACAGTAAATACTTACTTAAAAGTAATTACCAATTCATTAACTTTGTAATGTGCGACAACTGTGTGTAGATACGTATATTCATGGTAGCCATTTTCTGATTAATAAATTTTAGAAATGAAAGTACATATTTATTGAAACGTATTGAGTATTGAGTTTTTCGATCGAAATAAATAAATAATTAATTTTAAATATTCTTAATGGTTGAAATTGATTTGCAAAAGGGAGAAATTGATTTGCAGAAGGTTGAAATTGATTTCCAAACGGGTGCATTTGGAGTGTAAAACCTACAAATTGTCATCATCAGTTTCAAAGTTTTTGGTCGGGCCGCAAACTACTTGTCGACGGGCCGCGTGTTTGACATGCCTGATGTCAAACGACGAAACTATCGTAAGTTGCCTCTACGCCGTGAAATCGCGTTACGCGGGAGTCCACCGTATCCTCAAAGGATTTGAAGTCGCCGAACTACCAGAATTCAGCAGAGTTCCGTATCACTTCTCATTCATCGGACGGACCATTAAGGTTAATTAGCGCGCAGCTGCTTATTACCATTTCCTTAAAAAGGTGAAACGAAGGCGAGGAGAAATCAAACGGGTCATAGGATCGTTACGGCGGCCGCGCCGCGCCGGTTCCCACCGAGGAACACCGGAAATTCGATTCGCGGAACAGAGATCTCGACAAATAAATATGGCCGGCCTCGACAGAACAAGAGGGAGAGAGTCTACTGTAATTGGTAATCGCGATTTGATCGAGTATGTGAGCCGGTCGGAATAAACGCCGTCAACGGTGACGGATCGAAGATCGACGCCATTAGATAAGAGATTGCTTTCCCGGCGAATCGCGATCAGCATTTTTCCAAGAGAGCGCAGTGGGGAGAACTGCCGAGGAGTTCGTTACCTGTTTCAATTTTCTCCAATCGAACGTGACGATGGAACAATCGAGTTCTCGACGAGGAAACAGCCGTGTCCGATCCACGGAAACGAACCGAGTCGAAAGCTTTATTTCGGAGAAAATCGTCAGGGCCGAGAAGGTTTCGAAGTGGAAAATACCGGGCTGAAGGCGTAGGCGGCAGACAGCAATATGTAGCGATTGTCCTCATCTTTCATCGCGAGGCGAGACGGAGGTCTTTCAAGGGGAGGTCAAAGGCGAGGCGCGAAATAGAAAGCTCGCCTTCGGAGCTGTCACCGGAGCGCGGATACAGGACCGGCCATACAGGAACCAGTTGCACGGACTTCCTCGCCCTTTGATCCTTCATTCTCCTACTTTCCGTATCCAGCGATTGTGTTCCGCGAATCACGATCCCCGGATTCTCGAACGCATTTCCTGCACACACACAAGTCAGATCCTATACTTCCGTGGGCACTCGCTGTCAATAAAAATGCACAATCCCTTAAGCATGCAGTTTCAAGTTCTGTTATACAGTAATTCTTCTATAGTCGCAAAAAAGGTTGTACACGTTGAATGCAAAAACAATATCCCCTCCACTGTAGTAATCTGATCTCGGCACGGGTATATCGGTGTGAACCACTACTAATCCAATTACAAAACTTCTTCATCTTTCATTATTTTTTTATGGGACTTTCACCAACTTGTATGTGGCATTTTTCTGATTAAAATGACACTAAACACGATATAATTTCAACCGTATTTAGTTATTTGTAACCTCGCCGACCGCTTCGTGATTAGATTAATAGTGGCTCCACCACAATCTTCACATCCCTAATCTTCAGCCTTCAGCCAGTTCTCGCCTAAGCCACGACGTTGTACAGTCATTTACCATTCATCAAAACACCTCGTCCTTTATTAATCACCTAGCACAGTTTTATGTAACCAAGCCAGGAGTGATAGATGTGAGAAAGGTCATATTACCGGTCTCTCCCATCTACGCACGTGCAATAATTTCGTGCAATAATTTCAATAATTATAAAACGACAAATATAAAACCGGTCATTCGACCGGCAGTGGTAGGTTTAGTGTCTAAAACCGAAGAAAAAAAAGACGTAGTTAATTATTTCCTGTTTTCATATTAAGTATATTTCTTCTTTTCCAAGCGCGCAGCAAGCAAATTCAAGGATTTCATTTCCATACTAATATTTGTCCCGCTGAGTTAATGCAATTTTTAATTTTGCTGGACAGAATAATACCGGCGGTGGTACGTACGATAACGGGGGCTGAGAATGCAAATATTAAGCAAGTAATCTGCACAGTCAACGGAAAGCCAATTAACTGCGTAAGACCTTCCACTTACAACGTGTCCATCACTATGTGCTTTGCATACTTCAAATATTACCATCAGATTGTGCATGTTCATGCAAATTTGCTGTTATTCGCCGTCTTGTAGAGAACGGAATACAGTAGAATCCCATTTCTTGTTCTAGTGGATTTATTATACTTGTAATAACATAACATTTTGTTGTTTTAAACGAAAGTTCATTTTTTTAACAAGATGATCCATGGTCATCGTTATTTTCTATTATAGAAATAATATATATTTAATAATATATTTAATTAAGTAATATATTTTCTTCGATATCCTTATAGAGCATAACAAGACGAATCCAACGACTATAATAACTAGACTGCGGATTTTATGCATTTACGACAAAAATGAGTAGGTGTAATTTAAAATAGCAAAAATATTAGAAAAATTTAAACACGCTATTATATTATTTTCAACCTACTAAACAGAATATTCAGGTAAGAAATTTTTATTTTGCATAAAGAAGATCCGCAGTCTAATAAGGCACCCGTAGTGACATCCTGTAGATGCGAGCTGAATTTTCTCAAAAATGGAAGATAGCTTAATTTGACCCTCGCTCATAATGCGTTGTGAATAATGAGCTAGAACAGCGCCCTCTAATCCTCTCTCAATGCTTTCCTTCGACAAGTAAACAAAAATGGAGGGATTTGTTGAAAAACGGAGAACAGCTTACGGGCACGTTTCGTATTTAGCTGGTCGGAGGATCACCGGGAATATAAAATATAGAGGGAACGGACGGATCGATGAAGCATAACACCTGGAATAGGATAGCGCAAAAGGCGACCGATATTTCGCCATCAAAAATACCCAAGACCCGGGCAACCGGTACCGAGGTGGAATAAACAGTAAATAAATCGATTCGCGTCCATCGGGCACTTGGCCGACTGCCGCTTTTATTTTCCATCGGAGCCGTTACGAAACGAGTGCAGCCAGTAACCCGCGCTGCATCGATCTCTTTAAGAGGGTACAGCACCTTTAGCATTCAAAACAATTTTATTTTAATTTTCTTGAAAAATTGTATCGAAAGGATTTTTCGAAATTCGAAACGTATGTATGAATTAAAACGCCCCTACAGGTGTAATCAAGAAACTACTAGTCAAGCTGAAACTTCTTTTAGGTTTTCTCACCTGATCAACATAGAATCTCTGAGTCTGAATACTGCAAAATTTTATCCTTTCTATAAATCCGAAACTCGTGCTTCACCGAGGCGTTAAACGAGTAAATACGATCCGAATGGTGTCGTGTTTGGTATCATTTTATTCGGAAGAATGTCAGGAATGTGTTGGTATCAGTACCACAAATAAACAATTGAGAACAACAAAGACTTTGCCACTGTTCGTCTCGTTTCAACATTTGACGCAACCGACATAACGAAGTTTCCATACGTACCGATTCCTTTACATTCGTTTCACTCGGAATCGATTGGCCGTCGAAGGTACAGGTTCGATCACGTTTGTCACGGTCAAAATATTTTTACATATTTTTAGATAGACACGGTGATCTTCCTCCTTTAACCCTTTGCAGTCATTTGTCGAGTTGTTGGCAACAAAATTGAAAAATAATTCGGAGTGCAAAGGGTTAATTATCGCGGTTCCAACAGTGCGCACTGGCCTCACCTCTTTTTATTCAATTTCATTACCTGTGTATCGATCAACCGTACAATCTGCTCGAGAGAGCACACACCGTAACCCCTATTCGAATATTTACCCACTGGGGTGGCCCCCGTGGCCTTCATAATTTTCGTTTCGATGGCTCGGTGCCATCGGGCCGTGGCCCGGCCCGTTGAGTTCTTTAAGCTCGTTTTGATTTAGCTGCTCCTTCTTCCGCTCCGCGGCTTTGTTTGATGTAATTTATGGGTCGGCCGGTGGCACCGTTGTATGCACTTTGCTACGTAAGAATCGCCGATGCATTAACGCGATAAATCTGCCGCGGATTATCGAGCCCGGCCCGACCAGGCCCGCTCTGTTAGCCCGAAGCTGAAAAGACGGCCGCGCTCCAATATTTGATCCTGTCTCGTAATAATCTGGCAGATCGATGAACCGACGCGACGCGACGGGAAACGGATCTCCGAGGGCTGAATTTTCGAACTGGCCTCCGTTCGGGCGTCGCCCATCGGTAACTTCGTAATAATACCAGTCTCGAAAGATTTCCGATAAGCCGACAAGATGCAAATTACGTGCCGTAATATGTAATAATAATATATTTTCGTAGTAATAATAATATATATTCACTGTATACATATTAATAATAACACAAAAGATTTTACTTTACACATCAGGAACCAGCGAACACGTGTATACAACCAAGATCGTTCTGTGTTTACTTTAACAGAAATCATGTTTTTTTTTGTTGAATAGATGCAATGAGCTAATGACGTAACCGGAAGTACGAGGTCCTCGAACGTTGGCCTCGAGTACCTCTTCCCAGTGATTACACCGGTGGTCGGCCACGTGTTCCCGAAACACGTCGAGAAACGTCAGAACGACGATCACCGTGACGACATGTCGTTCCTCTTGAGCCGAGGTGGCCGAAAGGGGCCCATCATCTGCTTCGTCGGCCTCTTATTGATCTTCGTGCTCTACCAATTGGGCATCATCTGTGGCTCGATGAAGTCCGTCCCCACTGCAATGATGGTTGCTAAAGAGGTGAGCATTTCTTCGATTATTTCTTTCAATGTTTGTTCTTATGTGTAAAATAGAAAACAACGTAAATTTAAGATTATAAGAAAATTAGACTGCTAAAAACGTTACGAATCAGTGATTTTTGTACAAGACCTAAATTGTTGTAATCGATACGAACTTAATTTTATCGATCCAATGTCTGTCGATATTTCGTTTTTATTTAAAGAAAACTGTTTCAGCTGGTTATTACACAGTCATTATTGCAGAATATAATAAAATTAGACTGTTATAAATGTTATGAGCCAGTGACTTTTCTACAAGAACTAAATTGTTGTAATCGGCACGAACTTAATCTTACCGATTCGATTTCTACCGATATTTCGTTTCTATTTAAAGGAAACTGTTTCAGTTGCTTATTACACAGTCGTTAAGAATGCCATTAATGGGCTCGAAGTAGGTAAAGAATTAATAAGAACTCGACGTAATTCTTCTCTCGATTTTCCGATTGAAGCATTGCATTGTAAAACAGTAAACAGAATCCGAATTTTCTTTGTTTAACATTGAATATAATTGCACTTCATATTCTGTTGCATCCTTCACAAACTTATTTAATAACTGTAAATACCAAACAATCAAAGCAACCGACTTTTTACTTCGTTATATAAATTACAGGAGCACACTTGTTACAGTTTCGATCGCCATTTATTGAAATACGAACTCGAGCCGAGTAATTTATACAATAAACTGTGATAGAAAGTACGTTTACCTTTTCAATCATTCAAAATCAGAAGATTCAGAATGACTTTCAGCCAGCTCGGAATTTTGTCAACATAAATGCATAAATATCACGGTATAATGAGACGTAAATCGTATCCGCGCCCTACCCTCGCTGCACTTCGGTACACATAAATCACTCGAGACGGCGTTGCGACGCTGCCAAAGGACAGTGTCACCCTCCTGCAGCTCGATCTCCTTCACCAGTGTCCCAATAGGTCAATGTTGCTAGCAAATGTTTTGTCTCGTAAAGGATTCCCCTCGTCCCTCGCCGTAAGTTGCAGATGCAATTCAAATCTGCACGCCTGGTCTCCAACGGGAAAATCCAAGCTAAATTTCGAAACGCTCCACAGTGGCGTAATCTAGTAAAAACTCCAAAACCCACTAAAAATGTTTAAATCAACAATTAACCCTCACCACCAAGTTAGAACAACTGACTATTTCAATGCGAAATCGTTAATCCATGTAAGCGGCTCTAACAATTTTTGCTCGCCAATACTATGGGGGCTGTTTTCACCCCTCGAACGATGGTCACTAAAAGAATGTGTCCAATATTTTTACAAGAAGTCCTCTCTCTTCCCTTGTTGGTTTCATTCGTACTTAATTATCGCCTGGTGAACGAAGGGGCGTCGAGTAGGCGTGATCCCGGGAAAAGATCAAACTAATTAGCCGGGATATTTCTAGAAGTGTGGAGGCGTCTCCGAGAATTTCCGCCCACGATAACTGAGCATTAAATCGAGGAGATACGTCCCATCGATCACACAGGTTGAAGTCGTAACGCTCGCCAGGCGAAAAAGTTCTGCGGTGATAACGAGGCTCGATTAATCGGTCGAAGAGACCGGACGGAAGATTGGCCGTCGCGAGACCTCGCAATTACGACGTAGTGCAGTGGCCAATTAGCCGGATAAGTTCGCGAACAAGATTACGCCGCGATCCACCTGTCCGTCGACGATTTTCCTCGTTCTTTCGCGGAGGCGCTGACGCTCTGACGTCTATTCGCCGGCGACCTAATCCGACGAACAAAAATCCAATTTGAAAGTTTCGTTGCATAAACGAAGTTCCTGCTCCGGAAAATTTCTGCCCTCGCCGTGGCAGAGTCGCGGTACCAACTTCACCACCCAAGATCATGCTGACTTCTCATAAGCTATGCATAGGGACACGTGCCCGTCAAAGACAAAAGACTCGCACGTTCCCGCAGTCGCAAACGAAATTTTTTAAATAAAAAAAATAAATTTTTTTGGTGAACGATTCGTAAAAAAATCATTAGGATGAAACCATTGTTTCGACATTAAAAAATACTGCCAGTACACAATACAAGTAGCATTTCGGTCCCGAAATGTTCTATAACGAGACGTTATCGAATTTACGATTCTGGCCCACTGTGGTTCCGAAGGGATGTCGGGTCGATCAGGAAGGTTTGTAACGCGGGGATTAAGAAGTTCCGAAGGGATCGTGGAAGAAGTTTCCCGAGCCGACGATAAGGAACTTTATACGTCCAGGTTCGCTCGAATCATAATGAAATTTTCCGACAAATAAAGCAGCAGCCGGATAAAAAGTTCGAGGAACTTAATTGTCACGACGTTCAAGATGGTCCGAAGTAAAACGGCGGACAACTGGGACGACGACGCAGTTAATTCCCGCGATAAAGTCCGGCCCGCGTTCCTTTTAATTGCGTCTCGCCTAATTCCGCCCGGGTCTCCATTGAAAATTTCCCGTGGAACTCGCGGACGCGCGAGACTATTCCCTTTATGGTTCAACGATCGAGCTATTATAGTTCTCTTCGTGTTATGCGGAAGAGAATCGTCATCGTCTGTTTCTTCGTCTTCGAATTGACTCGAATTGAGTATCGGCTTATGTGTGGCAGCTGAGGTCAAGACGAATGCAACGACCTATAATACTATGATCTTCGCGTGACCACGGATACAAAAAGTTCAGAAAAGTTGGAGAATTGATACAAATAGAATGATGCCTAATGAGTACTGGTCACCTAAATCGTACCGGCTCATTTTTTTGGTAACCGATTAATGTTTGCGACTTCTAGTGGTAAAAATATAAAGCGTTTATGGAATCGGTAATATAGGACACAACTTGTGTTATCTCGATTGATTTCGCGCCAAACTGTAGAAGCTGGAAGAAGTTTGTTTAAAGTAAGTTTGATGTAAATTTTAACCAATTATTTTAAGACAAATTTCAATTAAATACTATAATTGATTAATACATTTTGTGTTTTCTTTGAAATATATTTAATATACCATCTTTATAGTAAGTTTATAATATAATTTATATAATCTTTTAGGTTAGATAAGTAATATTTCTATCAGTTCGCTTAGTTTGTAGTTATCTAGGTCTTAATTCACTAACACCTAAACTTCCTATATTGTCTATGCTATGAAAGCTATGAAAGAGAAACAAATTAGAAAAGGAAAAAATTTTTTTCCTTTATACGTTCATTAGATATATCAAAAATTCCTTAGGTAGTACGATTTTGGCAATTCTCCCCTAATGTAAGTAATTTCTGTTTTAATTCTTGTATCGATTGGCCAACGTTTGTGAACTTTTTGTACTCAAGGTCAGGCGAAGATCATTAAAATAGCTTTCAGTGCAAAGGGTTGAACATATTCGGCAGGCTCGATGCATAAACAAATGGCGTGCTGGGAATAAGATTAAACATGCTAGCGCAGCTCTCGGTATGATCAAATTATAGAGTTCATCGAGTTCCAGAGGCGGAGCGGAAAGGCCACCGCGGAGCGCGCGAATTTCGCCGGGTCTCGCGCGGGGATTTTTAATCGGACCCTTTCGAATTAGCAAACTATTTTCATCTCGCGACCGGGGCGACCAGTTGTTAATAACTTATTCCCCGGGAGAGTGCAGCGCGTAGAAACTAGTTGCACGTATCTACATACACGAGGAGTGTTTCGGCGGTTCGTGCACTGGTGGTCGTGAATAAATAGCTCATCTCTCGCAGACATCCGGGACACCGTAGTACAGTGGCGACATTAATTTCCGGCCATCGGGAACGCCCGGACCTCGGCTCTCGCTCGCTTGCTTTCCTGGCAACATTTAGCCGACATTCTTTACGCGTCTGGCCCTGTCGCGTTTTGCTCGACCAATCGCGTAATTCTCGCCCGTTCGCGGAAACACGTACCCTGGCAAAGTTCAGGGAACTCGCTTGTACGGCCATCGACGATTGTTCCGCGCACGTACCAGCTATTTGCCGAACCATCCCGCGCAAAACTCGGCCAAAACTAATTCATAATTACTCCGCAAAATCCCGCGCAGGATAGCGTGACGAGAACCGAGGCGCCCACACGGTCGATTCCGAATCTGTCGGGTCGACATTCGTAAACTGCTAGCTGCAGAAATGAGTCCTTTCAAATTGACACTGTTCATTCAATTACTCATTACGTGTTTCGCATTAAAAAGACAAAAGTCACGAAGTTTCGGACTTTACATACAAATAACAGAACAGTATAACTTGGGTTGAGGGACAGATAAGTGTTCAATAGCTGTGTTTGTATTCACTCGTTGTCTCAGCCGTAGAGGCGAAAGTCACACTATGGGAGACAGGACTGTACTTTGAGCATGCACAATTCAGTCGAGCAAGAAGAGCAGAAAAAGGAACAGAAGAATTTCGTTCCGTGTCCGTCAGACTTATCAAAAGCACTATCACGGTAGAGGATCGATCGGCCGTGAGAACCGCTGTTTGTTGCACGGAGCATAGTCACGGAGCCTGTCAATTCGTGTCAAATGCGTCCGTCACAGTGCAAGCTCAGTGACAGGCGCGTCCGCTAAAATTACAAAGGATCGCGATAGTGTGTGGGAAGCGCGGCAGGTTCGCAATACGCTCGCGTGACAAACGCGAGGAGTGTAAGCTCGTTGCTGATCCATCGATCGAAAATTATCCAGTTACAGGGAAGACTGTTCCCGAAACCAAGGCGTCGACTATTCGTCTCGCGAGCACGCCTGGTTCACGGCCGGAAACCGCTGTAAAGAGAACGAACAAAGAGATTAGAATCAAAGGGATAGTTCATATTAAAAGCCTCGAGGGCATTTCCAAGCTTGACGTAAGCCCTATGGATCATGCACCCGGGTCGCAACTTTAAAGGGAGAGCCCCGACTGCTTTTACCCGATCCAAAGTACAAACAAAATGGTTTTATTAAAATGCCACCGGGAAAACCTGCGCGATTTCCGGAACGATTTTCTACGGTGCGAGTGTTTCTGCCTTGCCCTGGAAACGATGCTGCGAAGTATTAAGTTGCCCGTTCGATGTACATGTTCGTGCGGTTTTCGTTCTGTAATGAATTTTGCTTCCCAATAACAACTGTCCGTCGGGGACGTTTCACGTTACCGTTCGGTCGCAATACCAAACCCGGGAACCCGAATTGGTCCGACCGTTTACGTTCTGCATTAGCAACAATAAAAGCTTTGCGGTGAACGCTCGCCGCGCGCTCGACGAATAAAACCGAGCGTTGAATTCGTCGGCGGAGAGCAAGTTTATACGCTTTGCATCGATCAATTTTATAGCGTATTTTCCTTTCTTTTCTTTCTTTACAATATGCAAAGGTTCAAACAATATTTTCGCCTACCGTTTTTGTTCACGTAATTGGTTGAAAGAAAAATTGCAGAATTGAAAACTGAACAATGTCTCCTCTACAGATTACGGCGAAACACAATGGGTCCCGAAAATGCGGTCATAGCTATTTCAATATTCGCTCAATATATTTAAACTGCTATAACTTTGCTAAAATTTATCCACATTTATAAATGTGGTGATAAATAGATAAATAAAGCGTGTTATCAAAATTTTAAACTCCCGACAAACCACAGTGCTTTATTGATACATTAATGAGAAAATGAATAGTGATAGATTGTTCCTCAGATATTCGAATTTCGAATATTTTGTTTCGTTAGAAACAAAAATTTTACACTTTATATACAATACAATTTTTAAAATTGACATTTCTCCGGATTTTCAGGGCAAGTATCCCACTGACCGGCATTTCGTATTAATAATTGCACGTGGTTGTAATTAATTAACGCGACGTGTAACGTCAACCCGCGATGAGAATCTCGGACTCGATTAATCTCGATCCAAATGCTGTTCATCCTGATAATGTAAACTCGTAAATGGAACTAACTTCCCGTTATCGATATTTATCTTCGAATAAATTAATTTTTTCAAGAATAATTTATTATTCATGGAAAGATGAAATCAATGTCCAGCGTATTTTTCTTCATCATTCACAGCCTCTTCCGAACGTGCAATATTTGATACGCTGCCGGAAGCGCCGTAAAAAATTTGTTTTCTGAAAAAAGGTGCTACAGACTCGCGCAGCAACCCAATAGAATTTTAAAATTTCTGGAGCAAGGGTAGTTGGGTAAAGCTCATGAATAATGATGGACAGTAAATGAGAACCTTGAGGAAAATTATTTTTTGCATCTTCTTCATCTCCTTTGGAATACTTGACTGCCTTTTGGTATGTTTATAAGAAGATATTAATAAATAATGACTTTCTGTATCCGGTAGATCAAGTGTTAAAATAGTTTTATTCAGTTTTCTCAAAACCCACTCCTTTCATTCTGCTCCACAACTTGCATCCGGTGCATTCCAGTGCGGCCTCTCTATCACGCGTCCTTCCCATAAAATAAGCTCCGGTTCGAAGTGGATGAAAACGCTTTCGCGTTCCGCGATTTTTTGCGCGGCGCCAGGGACATGATCGCAATTAGCATTCCAACGTGTAACCGGGATGGCTTCGTAATTCGGGGGTGCAACCCTCTGCTCATCACCACGATTCTCACCCCCTGAGCTCGCCTATTCTCTTCCGCTTGTAGCCCGAAGCATGTAGGGTGAAAAGGACCGGGCGAAACTCAACCGGCGCGATTTATGTCGTGCGAAGGGTTCAGCATAAACTCGTTTTTTCCCTTCCGCCCTCGGATACGGACTCGAGCGTGCACATATTCACGCGTGTTGCTTCTTCTTGTTCCCCATTTTTGCCCCTGCCCCCACCCCGGGCCCTCGGGCCTCGGAAAACGAATGCAAATGGCGGGGTTGGTTTCTAGAGAATCATTGAAAGCACGACTTTCAACCCCTTTCTCCTCGCGATTGTTGCAATCAACGGCGATAAAACGGACCAACCCTTAGTGTTCGAGTTTATTTTTGCATGAACCGAACTGTTGGGAATAAAAATAGAATCGAAGCGATTCGAAGTGATTCAGATTCCATCACTAGTTAGAACTCGCCTCCCCACTCTAGTCTTCCCGTTCTACGATGCGATTCTCCCACGCTTCCGTAACTTTTTCACCTGAATGCGAGTTAATTGAATACTGAACACACAATAACCAATGTCGCCGGTGTATTGATGTTCTTCGCGCGTCGCCCGGGAGATTATTAACAAATCTCTGCTATTTTGCTAATTTATCGCGCAGCTCGTCGCAATTACGCTCGCCGATCGTAAACGTCAATTGTTCCGGTGACTGTTAACGCCCGCGTCACTGGAATTTTAATCGCGCTACTAATTAAACTGTTCCTCGTCGAACTTTATTGTTTGTCGTGCGTCGGCGTCGGGTGACATGTGTCGGTAATAAAAGGCGGTTAAATCGAAGCGGCTCACAGTGCGTCGGCCAAGAGGGCAAAAATTAAAAAATCAATTCTTTGTAAATGTTTATCTGTTTACATGAACTTATTTTAAAAACACCATTTATTCATGAACAATCGCCATAAAAATGGTGTCATAAATATGTGTCGACAAATGGTGTCCATTTCTACGTTCAGCAGAACACAGCCGTTGGCAAAATATCGCGACTTTACTGTGCTGTGAAAAATAGATGGAAACATGTATTAAAAGCCGCTGGGGAAAATGTATTTTTCATCTTCGCGAGGAACACAGTGCCGTCTCGAGCACGCGGATTCGCGTTTGTACCTTCCCATTTCAATTTCCAACGAGCCGGCTTGCCCTGCGAGAACGATCAATTAACCACTAATTAACCGTCAGAGGTCAGAGTGTCAGACGTTCGGATAAAAGGCGAAGCTGGATCGTTACCGACGATGGAGCTCGTTATGTATGCGCGAAACCTGCGTATGCGTTTATGTTAATAGAGCCAGTTACCACAACATAGAAAACTTAAATAGTATTTTAACAGTTAAATGTTATGTTTTCAATATTTTCACTGGAATCTCGATTTCCTACAGTCTCGTGTTCACGTTGCAAGATAATATTAAAAGGGGTTAATCAAACAGCAATTCAAATCAAACCTCGGACTATTAATTAATATCGTGATCGTTTCATAGTCTACGGAGTGGGTGATGCAGTGACGTCATGTAAATATCACTGGTATCTATGGATATACGAGAAAACTTTATCCTGCAGCAAACTGTTCTATTCATAAATTATAATTAAACGGGAACATTCCTGTATGCCGTAAGTTTGTGTAACGTGTCGAGAGAATAGGGACAGTGTCCATGTAACATGATAAAAGTACTCGTGTAACGCGTAACTTTACATTTTCGCAAAGTTTGTATCGTAGAAGGGTGCGTATAAAATCGTATAAAAAAATAGTATCGTATAAAATCCGAAAATATTCGCTCTTCCTGTAAATTTTCGTCATATTTCCGCGCGAGGAGTCTCCATCGTTCCCGGTTGCGTCGCGATTTCAGAAACAGACTTTTGCGCGGACTCTTCACAGCGAAAGGGTTAAACCAACACAACCAGCTAATTAGTAGGTTAATTACCGGTTTTTATTAGAGGCATTCCGGCAGCGGTAGAATTTTCGGCCGGCGGATTTACTCCACCCGCAGAAAACCGGGGGCAAAAGAATGAAAAGCGGGGTGGACGCGCGAAGGTACGCATTATTTTCACCGTGAAAAATGCTAATTACAAAACGTATTTCCCTCGACGCGAAAACCTCGGTGCCAACGAAAAATTTCGCTGCCATGGAGACTCTCCGATCGGTGTTACACGCGAGCAGATAGCGAGCAGATAGGATGCACCGGCACGCTGGCCCTCGCGTCGTGAAAATTATATGACCGTAATTCACCCGCAATTTATGCGTCGCACTAATGAATCGTAACCGTGGACGTTTATTAATAATCATGCAAACTGCATCGGCGGCACGATCGAGTCTACGCTCAATGCGAATATCGCTCTGCCATGGGATCGCTGCAGTTAATTAAACGATTCTAGCGTGGTCTTTCAGCTACTACTGCTATCCCATCAAGCATCATGTTCCAGTTCCAAATCCCACGAAGTGTCCGAACGAAAAAATGTTCGAGAAAATATTAGCTTAGACATAACTTCTAGAATAAAGGTGGACTGTAGTAGAAAACCGTAATCTGTTTATTGGGCGTGGAGAGGAGTACTTATCTGAAGTGCTGACCTAAAAATTTGGTTGCCAAAAATTTTTAACTTTTTTAAATGCAATCCTGTAGATCTTGGTTCATAAATGCTGAAAATCCAAGTCTTAATATTAGAAATCCGCTGGTTCAAAAGTTATGCATGTTTAAAGTTCAGCGATTTTCAGCGTTTTTTATCGGTATGGGCGCCGCCATGTTTGTATGCACTCGTATGTACTACGTTATTGAAATCACCGGTTGTGGTGCCATTTAACGATTCCACTCGTTACCCGATAAAAATCGGTCAACTTTAAACACGCACAACTTTTGAACCACTGATCTCCTAAGATTGAAACTCGGATTTTCGGCATTTTCTCACCAAAATCTACAGGATTCTAGAAAAAAGTTAAAAATTTCTAAAACTAGATCTTAATTCCCCATTATCTAATGATTAACTGTTCCGACTCCTACCATTGTTGCATTAAACGGCTCATTTGTTGGAGCAAACTGAGATCGTCCGATAATAAAATCATTTACTGTCCGTACGAAATGCTATCGTTCGTTGTAAAGGGAAAAGAATGAAACGAAGCACGGGTTACTGGCTGAGAATACTCGGCGAAGCTTTCGTTTTATCTCGCAGCAAGAAATATTTACTTTCCATCGCTTCCAAGAGAGAAGAAAGAAGTGTGGGAAGAAGTGGGAAGAGGATAGAGGATAAATCGAAGGCACATGCTGCGTATTTATGACCCGAGAAACGAAGGAAATCTCGCTCCGAGGCTCCGCCGACGAAATCCACAGACGCGTGTTTGCATCGGTGGAGTTTCGCCAATATTTTTTCATTCCGGTAGTTTGGCGGATTTCGAATATGCCGCTTGATAAACTAGCCGTAAAGCTCGAACGCCACGTTAACATTCGCATGGCGTTGCGATTATTGATCCACGAGTATCGATATATCTCGTAAAGTAATTCGGTGCCTTTTTATTGAATCAATTAGAACACCGTTTCCAATTAAACGAATGGATTAATCGACTAACCCCATTAGCCAACTGGCCCCGGTCTCCCCTACATCATCAATTATTGTAGGAAAATTTGGTTATTTACAGAATAACATTATTACAGGATTACACCACTTTTGCAGTAAATGACTGAGATATTTTTTGTCTTGAGCATCGTGCGTCTACGTCAGAAGATGCAGCTCTGACGTATAGGTTGCATTTAGTCGCTCTCTCGATTAACCCTGGGCATAATGTAGCTGGGGATTTGCTCAGGAGAAGCTCTCAGTCGATGATGAAGCGCGATGCAGTTTCAGAACAGGTTGAAACTGCTCCTGTAGCTAAAGATACAAATTGCATACTCTCGTAATATTTTCGCTAATAATTGCACGCGTGGCTTTTACGAAGATGCTTCTTCCTCTATACGATCCTTACAGAAATGCAATGGTTATGTCGTGGTCCGAATGTCGATAAAATGGCGGTGCGAAAATTCCTCGTTTCAGGAAAATCAGACTTCTCGAGTATTCAGGCCCTTTAATACATTCAGTTCTTTGCCCGCAACACCTAAAGGTTGCGAGAAGCTTGGATTCACATCTTAAAGCTCATAGAATCACAAAAACCGACAGTTGACCGTTCTACTTCACATACTTGAAGCACAACAGGCTTGCAGTCTTCAATGGGCACGGAAACTTTTCGCTTATACTCCCAGATGAACGTATATGATACTTGGGACACAAGTAGCTTTGATAAACTCGGCCGAGTGCAGCGAACCCAACAAAAATGTCTCTTTAAGATCTTTGATGGAAATGGTAGTTGTGCCAGAACTGGTTGGAAACGTTATGTAGTTAATGCAGTTCATTTACGCTGAATTGCAATTCCATTTCAAGCCTGCAATTCTCTACATATATAATATTATCGGCCTCGCAATATCAAATTAAATTCGTCGAAATTTTAGATTCAATTTATAACGTTCGAACATGCTGATAAACATTTAATTTTGGATTTAAACGAAATAAATAATATTCACGCGTGGTAGATTCTGTTCGACATTTTAAATGATTCGTCAGTTTATTTTATCTTGAATCATCGTTAACCCTCCAATGGTACCCTGGGATCTTTCGTGACCCGAGCAACATTTTCTATATTTTTTTATAACTGATCACACACACTTTAAATCAGTATCACTTTTTTATGAATGGACCAAACGACTTCAATTTCTCTGTAAGGCTAGAAGAATTTGTTTAGTAAATGACGTCTAAAATATATGTTGAAAAAATGCATTTGGTCGGAATTGTAAAAAACGATAGTAAAAATTGATTTTTACAACCTTTTTAGCTGGGTCAATAACGAAAATTTAAAAGATGTGTTTGGTCAACTCGTATAAAATATATAGGTTCTGAAAACTTTATTGAAATTGGTTAATTGGTTTACGAGTTATAAACGATCAAAAGTGGTAAAAATTGCAATTTTTGTGTGATCAGTTATGCTCCTAACTGTATACTTTGAAATGCCTCAGTAAATTACAGACTTTTTAGAAAATACCTGTGCGTAGAGTCGCCAGATTAAGAACTGACGATTCTGCCTGTGCAGATAGTATAAATCGACATTTATTCGTTGTCGCAGACATAATATTGTCAGATGAAAAGCCATTATGGTCTGGTGAAGTTGCATGAGAGTACGAGCATTATTATTGCCTTTATTACTAGACTCTTCCACGATGGCCCGATTATAAGCGTATTATGTCCCGGGCCACAATTATTTTCCCCCTCCGCTGCCTGCCGAGCTTTATCGTAGAAATTCCGATAATTGTAGTAAAATGTTATTGGCAGTAATTGCGCAAGTAGAGAAAGCCCGTTCCGCGAAGCGCAGAGAAACGAAGCCTCTATACAGATTTCATCCCCGGTCAGTTTTAATAACCGGTATCGAACGGATTACTAACGAGGGTTCGAACTTCCGGTAACGGCGGCCAGCAACAGTGCAACTTGTTAAACGATTCTTACAAAATTACGAGCCGCGAAACTTTCGCCGCGCCGCGCCGGTTGATTAAACTTCGATTACGAAGCCTTGCTCGCAACATCTGTCCTGCAACATCGGGCTAATCAACCTCGTTTAGGATACACTTGGACCAAAACGGGATCGATGCGTCTTAAATTTGTACGCGAGAATTCGTTTCGCGGATTCGATCGAGGCCGAAGTTTAAACAACTTTCGAGCAATTACGAAGTTCCGTTTCAAACGCGGCCGCGCTCTCAGACTCGAGTTTCTTTCGTGATTTAGTTACCGTTCCGCGATCGATTAATCTGTCCGCTCGAGAGCCGAGCTGCGTAAACGAGACGCTTGCGGTCTGGTCCCGAAAGTCCTCCCACATGTTGATATTAGTTGATATCAATCTCTGCTGACACGATAGAGATTCGATCTCAACGTACAATCTTTAGGAAATATCAAAACTATTCAGCAATGTGATTGGAATCTGAAAAAAATTGAGCATAATACTGTAGGTGTGTGCTCTTTCAATTTCTAAATGAAATCTGTGTCCTTTCGATCCTTTTAAGAACTTTTTTCAGATTTTTCTCAGATCAGATTTTTCAGTCAGATTTTTTTCAGAATTTTCAATTGGCAATAAATCGGGAAAATGGGCCAAAAAATGAGAACGTGTTTATCGAGTGATTTATCTCGCCGCGCTATTGTCAGCTTTCTCATTGAACGCGGTCATTATAAATGTTTTGTCTTTTTCTCGTTTCAGAAATACGTGATGGGCCCGTTCGATCACAAGAGGTACACGTACGATCGCTATATGCCGTTAATTTTCATCGGCGGTGTGCCACGCTCAGGCACCACCCTCGTTCGCGCCATGCTCGATGCACATCCCGATGTCAGGTGAGTCCCCATTCATGGGACAAATTGCCAATTAACGCCCGATACGATTGGCGTCGGGTGCTCTTGATCAATGCCCGCGTCAAAGACCGGCCGACGAATAGCCGGATGCTGACTCGCGAATCGTTTTTGCGTGACAGGTGCGGCCAAGAGACCAGGGTGATACCGAGGATTCTGCAGATGAGAATGCACTGGCTCAAATCCGAAAGGGAGAACCTACGGCTGTCCGAAGCGGGAATTTCGAAAGAAGTGAGTGCCGTCGGTAAACAGTGCTTCCACTCATCATGATCGATAATGAGAATTCTCTTGATCATTCATAGTTGCTCGTCGGTCATGGACATTTTCGTGTTCATTCAGAATTGCTGATTTATACTGAACATTTTCATGTTCATTAAGAATCACTGAAGAATAATGAAAATTTGTCATGTACGTTCAGACTTGCACATCCATAATGTGAATTCCGTTGACCATTCAGAATTGCTGATCGGTCATGGACATTTTCGTAATCATTCAAAATTGCTGACAGATGATGAAAATTCTCTTGTTCGTTCAGAATTGCAGATTAACAATGGATATTTTCATGTTTATTCGGAATTGTTGATGGATCTTGTAAATTTTCTTGGTCATTCAGAATTGCTGATCAAAATAGAAAATGTTCGACGAAGAAAATTCTCTTGTCCATTCCGTCTGATCCCGCAGGATGCTGTTCAAAGATTGTTGTGTATGTATTTTGTCTGATCATCCCAAAAATATGTACAGCATTAATGCAGCATCCTCTGGACCAGGCAGGAGAAGCGTCGGCTCGTTATCAGTGTTGAACGTGGACCATTCCGGCGTGTAATACGAGCCCGTTTCGAGATACGAGTATATTAATTGCGAAATAATCATTTGCCGCAGGTGATGGACAGCGCGATAGCGGCGTTCTGTCTGGAGATCATAGCGCGACACGCGGAGCCAGCGCCGCGCTTGTGCAACAAGGATCCCCTCACTCTGAAGATGGGCTCGTACATTCTCGATCTCTTTCCAAATGCCAAGTTTATCTTCATGATCCGCGACGGCCGTGCCACCGTGCATTCCATTATCTCGAGAAAGGTAGGAGACCCGATCGAAGCGCTCGCTCGCGCGCGCGCTCAGCTGCCTCTATACGCCTCTGGTTCATTTATGCAAATCTATCCCACTTGATTCGCGAATATTAAAACGTCGTCTACCCGGCAGTGCCCGTAGGATGGGAAATAAAAGGAGAATTCGCGCACGGCCGAGGAATCCACCGGCGATATTTCGAGCGCATACGGGCCGATCGAAAAGCCGGACGCGGAATGTAAATCTCTGTAAAATGAACCGTCGCGCACCGCACAGTGGTCCAGATCGAAAAATTTAGTGATATTTTGTTCTAACTAGACTGCGGATTTTAAGCATTTATGACAAAAATGAGTACGTATTATACAATTTAAAACGGTGGAGGTATTAAAAAGATTTAAGGCCACCGGTGTATTAGTTTCACCTTAACAAGATCATCAAAAGAAGAATGAAATTTTTATTTGGCTCCTGTGTCTCGCAATCAATGCAAACATTTTTTATTTTGCATAAAGATCCGCTCATAAAGATTTTTACAGTTTGATAGTTAAGGGAATAGACCTCTTTTCCAGGATTGCAAGGGTGCGGGATTCGCGTTCTCATTTCTCGATAATACAAAAATGGGGTTTTTCAGTAGTCGAAAACGCTAGATAAAAGATCGATCTAGGGCGCTATCGCCCTCAAATATCCTATTTTTTCGTTTATCGAGAAATGAGAACGCGAATCCCGCACCCTTGCAATCCTGGAAACGAGTCTACCGCCTTAACCGATGATTTGTACATAGGTAAATGCCCTCCACCGTACGTGGATGATGAGTACTGAATGATAATCGCGCATCTTCCAGGTCACCATCACTGGCTTCGATCTATCCTCCTACAGGCAATCGTTGATCAAGTGGAACCACGCGATCTCGATCATGTACGGACAGTGCAAGGAAATAGGATCGGATAAGTGTCTGATGGTCCCGTACGAGCAGCTGGTGCTGCACCCGCGTCAATGGATGAAGAAGATTCTAAACTTCCTGGACGTTCCGTGGAACGAGTCCGTGATGCATCACGAGGAGTTCATTAATAAGCCGGGCGGCGTGCCTCTGAGCAAGTAAGAGAGCTAGCTGACGAAGCAACAATTTTCGTCTTCGAGAATGATGTCATTCCGAGAGAATGAGAATCGTTCTGCGGAAAAGGACGACGGACTCGCGTCCTGGTCTGTTGAAACGATCGAACGTTAAATTCTGTATTTTCGGTATGCAGGGTGGAGAGATCGTCGGATCAGATCATAAAGCCAGTCAACTTGGAAGCACTGACCAAGTGGGTCGGCCACATTCCGGACGACGTAGTCAGAGAAATGCCTGACATCGCGCCGATGCTTTCTGTGCTCGGCTATGATCCTTATGCTAATTCGCCGGTTTACGGAGCGCCGGATAGGCTGGTCAGCGAAAACACCAGACGGTACGTATTCGGTTTCGAATGATACTTCTGCGGACTCGGAATCGTTCCTTCGATCGAGCATCCACGGCATCCTCTAGAACCCCGCGAAATGGCCTCTGGAGGGCGTTAAAACGATCTCTTGGGGGCATATAGTGCAGACAAATGGCCAAAATTCTCTAAATTTGCTTACTAATATATGCAATGGGGTAATTATTCGCAAGAAATGAAATTTAAAAATAAAGTTAGTAAATTAAAAAGATAATTAACAATATTTTTGCATACAAATGATTGTTATATGATTAATAATAACAATTTCCTCCTAATACGAGTATTCAGATATGCCAGTTTTGTCCGCACTGTGGGGCGGTACAATAAGCAATTGAACTGTGACAAAATGACAAAATCAACAATCTAAACTATTTTATGGATCGTCAAGAACCTAACGATATCAACTAACAATAAGAGCTAAGAATAACTTCATGTCGTCGTGACGATACTATGTTTGTTCTTGCAGGGTGCTAGCGAACGGGGAAGTGTGGGCGGCGAGGGCGCGGCAATTTTCCCTGGAGAAGCTGATAGAGTTGAGCAAAGAGGAGGAGACCACCAACGCTGCAAACGCGTGACCTCGGTTACACGCTACCCTAGGAGCGCGGACCTTGAACCTGTACAATTTCTGCAACGTTTATCAAGCTGGTAAAAGCTCACGGCACAGCCAGTTCTAACCGAGTGCCGTTGAAAGAGCGAATTCCTTCTCGTCGTTTGGCTCTTCTCGGTAGGATCCGGAGACAGCGGGCCGTGACCGAGCGGGAAATAAGCACGCGATCTCTGGACTACTTTAATTGTAAGATTGAGCGTGTACACTCGGAGGCAACGGTACAGCGAGTCGGCGAATCCAGCAAAACTTCGAGGAGAAGCTGAAGAAGATCTTAAGAAGAAGAACCCTGAAGAAGATCCTCGAGACGAGGGCCGTTCTTCTTCTAACATCTTCAGAACCGGTCTACAAGGGGAACTAATTTAGATAGGGCCTGCTTTGCACGGCAATGGTCACGGAACACTTCGCTGGCCAAACCCCTGTTAATGATCCAGTTGGATCCACGTTGTCCTTGATTTGTCGTTGTCTCCGAATGTACGCGCTGAACTCCCGTATTCGCATGCGAACGATTGCAGTTCGCACGACTACGCGATGATGGTTATTCTCTCTGTATATTTTAACCGGTAGATGTTTAAACTGCGAGGCGGCACTTGCGTTCGTAAACGATTGCTTCGCATGACGCAGCGCCGTCGGAGCGATCCGGCGTTAACGGACGGTTCGACTCTTTCGCTGATATTCGGATGTTTATGCGAAAACTGTCACGGGCCGATTTGATTCTTCCATGAAAATAGGACCCTTAGCGCTCGAGTGGTAACTCTGTGGCGCCACAAAAAATTACCGTACCATTATTCAAATTAAATCAATTACTAAACATTTAAGTGTGTATTGTACGAGTTATTATATCAATTTCATATCCATAAAATTTTAAAAATTATAGAGAATGGAAATATTATAGGTCGAACAGATGTTTAATTTTCGAGTTAAAATAGCTTCGAGTGCAAAGGGTTAACGCCAAATCGGCCCGCCAGTTCTTGCATATCTCACCTATTCTGGCAGCAAAAGGGTTGGCGCGATCATCACCGAACTCGCATCCTTCCGCGAACGAAATGCCGTGCAACTGGTCGCCGATTACTCTTGTTTCGTCTATCCAGTTTCTCTTTTTCGTTGACGCGACCAACCGGAACCGTCGGAGACCCGCTAAACAATTTCTGTATAGTCTTGACCAACGGCCAGTGACTGGAACACGTAGACCGCGAAGGTTCGAAGCCAACACCGCGGAACTCGTGGAGCAAGGTTGTTCTTTCTCGAACGAACGGAAGAAAGCGGAAACGATGAAATCTTCTATTCTTTTCTTTTTTTTTACATTCTTGTATTGCATAAGGCGGAATAAATTTTCTCTTAGTAATGAACAGTACTTATCGATCGTCGTCCGAACAAGATCCAAATGATACAACGTTTCTAGCTCTTGCGTTCCTTCTTTTGATACTTCCTTCTTTCTCTTATTTTCTATGTTTACGGAGTAGGCGGTGATTACATTCATCAGCGATTCCGCACCAGTTAGGATGAGCTTGATACATGTTATCTGTAGACTGTGGATTTTATGCGTTTACAGACTGCAAGGACATTAGACGATTTTCAGAATATTCTTTCACTATCCTTCACCTACTCTGAACTTTAAAGAAGCTATTTTTCCTGTTTCAAAGAAGAGATTTGTTTTCATTTCATATATGTTTCCGACACTTGACAGAAATATTTCAGTGATGAGAATATGGACACGATATTTTCGAGTAATCAAAATTATTAACGGAAAGAATAAATTTTGTATTCAACTCCCTATTCTCGTAAATGATTTGTCACGTCCGGTCGTCCAACCATTAACGATAATTGATAATCAATTGATGAATCCTTGAATCCAATATTTTCGAATAACATTTACACAGTTTACAGTCTACAGTTTTTGTCTGCGATTTTGGTCAGATTTCAGTCCTACGTCGTTTTCTCTTGGCTGGATCTCATTGTTCTTTGTGTTTTCCCAGATAGTTCTCCTTGTCTATCTTTCGTCCATTGTGCGTTCTTAGTTCTGTCGAGGTTTTGTTTCTTCTGGATTACCTTTTATAATTTTGTGCTGAATATAGTCTACGGATTCTTTGCTTCTCTAAACGTATTCTTATTATACTTCGGATTGTCTCTGGTGAATTCTGCTTAATTCTATTGCTCGTAATATGGTATAATATACGATACATTATTAATATTATTATTAATTATAGTATTAGAATTCTATTACCCTGCGCAACACTATGAGAGATTATTATTAAATGTTATTCAGAAATATTGGATTCAAGAATTCATCAATTGATTATCAATTATCGTTAATGGTTGGACTACCGGACGTGACAGATTCTTAAACGTTCTATTTTGCATAAAGATTGCCAGTCTACTGATAAGACATTCCAAACTAATCAAAATTGTTTCGGTATCGCCGATGCGAATAATTATCAAGTAGATTAAGAACAATAGCAAATATTAAGTGAACGCGTTCGCTGCCCGTTTTAAGGATTTTTGCTCCATCTTATAAAGCAAAGATCGGTAAAAAAATCTGGACAGTTCTTGGGTGTGTAATGTTCTGTGTGTGTGTGTGTGTAAATAATACATTGTGTAAATTCGCCAGCGAACGTGTTAGAGCCTCCCTGTTAACAAAATACTTGGTGTTCGGCAGCTTATTGCAAAATATGACCCGTGAATGAATCTCCGGACACTGATTGTCTCGTATGCAATGGATCTTGAGTTTTAGAAACGCGAAACTATCGTAAGTTTCTTGTTGTCTCGATCGTATTACTATTTGTAAGCCGCCTAAAACACGTGGACGCGCAGACGAATTCTTTAACCGGTCCCTCGATTTATATTATAATTTAGCCGCGTACTTTCGTTGTCGATGGTCGATTATAGTACGCAGCGATGGTTGTCGCAACAAATATTATTGTAACGATAAATGTCCCCCATTGTTGGTAGACCCTTGTCTGAACGGCGACCGCGACAGGTGCAACAACTTCGATGTGGCATTACGTCATTCGTGTAAACCATGTTACTGTCTATCGAATTATACAATTAAATTATTTTAATATTACAGAAACACCTATGTGTGTCATTTACCCTCGCCTAGCACAAATCGGAATAATCTACTATCTGACAAATAAGATTGTACAAATAAGGTTTTTCCAAACCGGATAGAAATTGATGTGATTCATGAATAGTGGCACGTTCGTTTCACATGCGATTGTATTCGAACTAGACAAATCTAAAATGCATGCTATCGAATTACAGTTACTGAACGGACGTTATTGTAATTTACGAGCCGGTTGTGGTCATAAAATTATTCTTGCTTGTAATATACGTATAGAACGTAACGGGTTGTCGTTAAAGCGACTGAAATCAATTGGGAACGCGATACAGTTGCTATAATAATGTCACGATTAAACGGAATTGATGGATTAGCAGATTTGAATTTTGCACGGTGCAGCGCTGTTCAAATTGTTATAACATGGGGGATGATGTTCAACCGCGCTTACGATATGACGCATGCAAACGAAAACTACCCCAGACTATTTAATGACCCTCTCGACACCAAACAATTCTGGTTGCATGCGCACAGGTGCAGTTTTAATCAGCATGTGTCGTCACCAGATGGATGCACAGTGAAGTTTTTAAATGTGGCGGGCGTTGATAACGTAATTTTCTATTTTATCGATGACGTTATGAATAATAATTCGTAAATATTTATACAGAATGAGATGCGACGACGATTCCCCTTTCTCCTCTAACACTTTAGCTTCGCGACTTCTCGCGACTTCTCAACAGACTATAGCACTTTGCCCACATCCGTCATCTGGTAGTTGAAGTAATCTTAGAACACGGTATGTTATATGAAGCCGGATCTATAGTGTATATGGTCTAAGCTCCGTGCAGAGAGGTATCCTCTCTGTTATTATCTTATCTGTGGCGATATGCAGTATAGATTTTTAGCAGTGTTTTTAGTTACAGATTTCTACTTATAGTTGATACTAGAACACATGTGTGCATCGCTAAACATAGGTTTATATGGTCTAAGGTCGAAACAAGCTTCAGCATACGATTGCATACGATTACACATACATGTGCAATCCTGTTGCCACACGCACAAATAAACCGGTTTGGATGACGTTTCTTAAATTACAATAACTTATTTCTATGTGTTGCGTGAATGTTCGAGAACTATGCCTGCATAGTGCTGCATAGTTTGTATGTCTGCGAAGGATGTGAATGTTGTTGGCAGTGTGGCTAGGTTAGATAGTCTCGCGGAGACTGCAGTGTAAGGCTGTTTTGAATATCCGGTTTGTTCTTATTAATCTTTTTGATTCGCCTCGATATATATTTATCAAATTTCCTATGTGTCTAGAGAATTTCTATTAAACAGTCGACGAGTGTAGTGATAGCGGAACAACTGTGTCGTAATGTCTTAAACAGTTCTACGATGGCGTTATCACGTATCAGTAGTTCCTCCGATTTATTGACAAGTCTTTCTCGAATTTCACATGCAGCAGGTATGGAATTTACAATACACATTTAAATAACAGTCGTCGTCTGCGGTTATGTTCATCAATCATCACGAAACTGTGTTCGTTCAATCAAATCCCATTTTGCAAGAAGTTGCAATTCTCATTGTTCGGTGACAAATCAAAATGTATTAAAGCATTATTGACTATATCACAATGCATCTATTTTATTGTCTTTTCATCGTTTCTTACTTTCATTAAATACACAACCGATTGTTCTACAAGTGTAACGTACTAGCATCTATTCAGAGAAAAATACAATTGTTTTCTCAATATTACGAATGATTGTTATCATGAAACGAATTGTAATGGTACATGCAATAATTACGTAACATAAATGAAGATGACATAACAGTATATTTCTTTGTTTCAAATGATTAGATTCGCTCTTGTCGCTTGTGCAGAAAATTTGAAAAGTATGTAGATAGTATTTGTTAATATTATTATTGTTACAAGGATAATATAGTTGATAATATACCTTTTTAAAGAAAAAATACATTACGGTTTGCTTTTTCAAAAAACGATTAAATTATACCTACTCATTTTTGTCATAAGCGTAAAATAAAATCACCCCTGATTTTGTAAAATAGTATTTTAAACAGTAAACAATCCTATTTGTTTTAAAGTATGCGTACAACTTAAAAAATTAAATATTTTATTTCATGCAGTAATTCAATTGTCTTTATTTTTAATAAATCTTTATGCATTTATCTTTGTGCATTATGCTTCTAAAAATTTTCAAAAATTGTTAAAATATAAAATTCCACGGAATTCAGTACGATTTTTATTTATTTCCGAAGTACGAACACTACTATCATTGAAAATAAGATTTTACATGATTCCACTTTCTTAGAATTTGTCTATAAAAATTGAAAATTGCAACGACATCCGCAATATATTCATAACTCTCCTTCCCATTGTTTGTTACCTCTTTCTACTATCTAAGTTACTGCACCTCTTTATTCTTTGGTTTTCCTATTCCCCTGCTCCCTTTATTGCGATACCCCTCGCTCCTAAAATCTAAAATATTAAATAGTATTTGAAATAATTTTGCCAAATAATGCCCACCTCTGTTTCAACGCTTATCTGAATAGAAGAACCTTCGATTTTTCCAGCGAGTACGTCTCTGGGCGAAATGCAATGCACGCGGTACGCAGCGGTGCATCAAAATCGAATAAAAGCTCTTCACGTGACGAGCGTCCGACGTTATCCGGATCCTCCTACTCTACCGCTTCCCACAAATGTCTCCGAAATATTTGCAAACGAAACCGGTCGCTTTACGAGCGAGAGATCGCGGGACATCGCGGCGCCAATGTTGATCTATAGCAAGAGTGCTGATCGTGCGTCGTTCTGCAATGAGCAGTCGTCGAAATCATCGGAACTTGCCAGCATCCCGGTCACCTGCGGCGACTCGCACGTGGACTCGTACGATTGCTTTGGGGCGGTGAATTTATGCGGTACTATGCAGACCAACGTACCGAAACCGTTCTGCTCTAGCGGCAAATCAACGCATTTGAACATGCCAGGCGGCCAGTGGGCCAGAGATGGAAAATACATAGCCGAGGACATGCAGAAATCGCATTACCGAAGCGTTTATTTACCGAAATTGAACTTGGAAACGAGTGGTCAGTAAACATTCAAAGGGATATTGCCACCTGGAATTTTCTATAACTTTTACAACAACGCAGTTTCGAAAAAGAACATTACGATACTCGTACTAACGGTTGGGGGAATTAACGAATCAATTAAAACTGATCTTTATTCAGTTCAATAAATTCATTCTAACTGTAGATTTTCGATGTTGTCGGGTTCGTGTATAATTATCAACGCTAGACGCTCTAATTCATGAGAGAAACGTAGTTAGCCGGGTCTTTGTAGTAATGTATTATAATTATTGCAACAAATTATCAGAGCATGCTGAAGACACACTCCCCTTGCTACCGACTAAGGTAAACAGTGTGGAAATTGTAATCTGTCGCTCAGGTACCGCAAGTCACGTCGTCGCAACAAGCATTATTTTACGAAAACTTTCTCAGCCGAATTTTATCTTCAGCATGAGATATTCGACAAATACACCTGTGCAGACCAAAGCCCAACAAGGCACACCAGAACTGTCCAAGAAGGAAAGATTAAGATTGCTGGCGAGGGATTACGGAAAAACTGTTGCAGTGTTTCACATAGGAATCTCCTTAATATCTCTCGGAGCATGTTATACAGCTGTAATTAGGTTAGTTTCTGCGATAAATCTTGTTGCAAATTGAACAGGATTTAATACACTCGGAATGACAAACTGTCAAGTTTCTTGATCGTCGCCATTAGAGTAAGGGGGTAGTCTCGTTTCTAGGATTGCAAGGATGCGGAATTCGCGTTCTCATTTCTCGATAATACAAAAAAATTACGCCCCGTGAGTGTAAAAATAGGACTTTTGAGGGCGACTGCGGCCTAGACTGATCTTTTATCTAGCGCTTTTGACTACTGAAAACCTCCATCTTTGCATTATCGAGAAATGAGAAGGCGCATCCCGCACTCTTCCAATCCTAGACACGAGTCTACCCCTTAACTTTGAAATGAAATATAATGCACTAACGGAACTTCGTAATTCCGGATGTATCGAATCTCTAAAGATACCATTTTTTACTTTTTCTACAATTACAGAAATGGTGAACAGTGATCAAACAATAATTGTTGAAACTTCGATATTATTAGTAATTACTTACGCAACCGTTAGATGCACATAAAATGATTTACTGATTTCAGTGGACTAGATCTAACACCTCTTGTTAAAACTATCTGCCAGGAAAATGTTGCATTAGAGAAGGTATTAAATACCTCGTCATCATTTTTGTTGGCGTATAGCGTTCACAAATTGTTCGCGCCTTTACGATTAGCGATGACATTCACAATAACGCCGATACTTGTACGAAAATTACGAAAACTTGGAATTTATAAAACACCAAAAGCAAAACCAAAAGAAACGCAACCTACTTCATCGTAATAATTATTATTATCTTTTATACTATTCATAGTATGTACATGCATTTTTAATTATAGATAATTACACGTCTGTAAACGAATATAAATTGATTAAATAAACATACTATAAATGAACTGTTTTATGTATATATTCCGGTTTATTATATAAAGAATATAATAGTTATAATTACTTTACACAACGTCACGTATATTTCATGTATGATAGTTTGCGCAACTACAGTGTTGTACGTACGGCCATTTTAGTTACAGCATTTTTAAAGTTTTTTTTAAAATTAATACGCCGTAAATACATTACATACACAAAAGCTCGACAGTTTCAATGGACGAATTGATCAGTTATGTTGGAACAATAATTACACCCGGTTTGCGAGTCGTCACCGAGTAATCTCGATTGTGTACTTGCATCGACGGGTGTTTCGAGTATTTTGATTACGTATAGGAAACATACAAAAACGCCAATTCCTTGGCAGACATATATATGTACATAACTTTTTAAAAATATATTATAGTACATGCTAAAAGTAATGCATATAAGTATATACAGTTTAGTTAATCTAGTGTAGAGTATGTCTTAAAAGTTAATTTTACACTTTTCAAAGACGTGGTTGCCTCGATTGTAGCTTATAAAGATAAAATTTCTAAAAATCTGTTTCGAATCGAAAAATATGAAAAAAACTTTCTAATAATTAGACAAGCAGAAGCTTCAGATGTCCGTTCGAGTCATAGTAAATATTATAAAATATCTCTAAAAAAAAATAGTTTCGTAGAATTACAAAAACCATTCGAGAGATTAGTAAGCGTAATCATTCATGATCTTATCGATCAAACCTAAAATGGAAGGTCTGAAGATACGACATGCTACAGTATATCAACCATTTGCTTTGTGCATAGTAGAAAAGTACACTTATAAACTTTGAACACTTCGTCTGCAAACAGTTTGAGCATTTTTAACTTAACATAAAACGATACAATATTAGACATGAATTCTGCGAAGTTACGAGGGAAGAGTACATTACTTAAAATATAATGCAAACTTTGTCTAATAATACTTGGAAACCAATCATCAACGATTAGTTTTAACATTTTATACAGTCCTTATCTAACTTCTATAAAAATACAATGGAAAAGTTTGCATACTTGCTTGAAGAAACATAGAACCGTCTCAATAAAAAAGAAAAAAAAGAGAAAAGGAGTATTTTGGCACGGCACCCTATCTATAATCTCATTGTTATTAGTCATGCATTGATAAAATATAAAAAAGAAATAGTACAAAAATTCATATCCTCGTGTTTAAATCTGTTTCCGATAAGTCAATACTTAGTGTAAAAATTGTTTAAATATTATCAACTGCGATGAAATGTATATCGTTATGAGTTAGTTTGGTTGATTATCTTCCAAGAGTGATATCAATGAACAGATGTGATGATTGAGAAGAACAAAACTTTAAAAGCTTTGCTGCAATGGAAATATGAGTCTTTACACATACGCTTCCGCGCGACGACCCTTTATATGATTGAAAAACTGTCGCCAGCTAGTCAGCGTTTTACTCGACCATACCCAGAAGCTGCTTGTTATGCCGACGATCATAGCCATTAGATATTTTATCATGAAAACTTCAAACTCTGGTCGCCTCCCAACATCGCGGGTACGCTCGCCAACAGGACATGGTATGGAATAAAGAGATTGCGGTCCGGGTCTGGAACACATCTCCATATTCCATGTCAACATCCATTGATCGAAGTACGCTTGCTCGTAAAATAAACAAGCTATGACAATCAGTGCAGGAACTATGTATAGTACAGAAAATATGCCGATACGAATCATTAATTTTTCTAATTTGTCAGTCTTTGTGCCATCGTGCTTCATTACCGTACGGATACGGAACAAAGAAACAAATCCGGCTAATAAGAAGGCAGTTCCAAGGATCAGATAGACGCACAATGGTGCTAAAACGAACCCGCGTAAAGCTTCCACATTCCAAAGTCCTACGTAACAAACGCCAGACAGTATATCCCCTACAATAAACATATTGATTAGATAATATAACAATTGATTGTAGACCATGGATCTTTTCTTTCGTAGAAACAGACTTAAGTGTCATTAAATGACTTACCTTCCACCTCTCCCATTGCAAGAATGGTAACTGTTTTTATTGCTGGCGCTGCCCAAGCAGCTAAATGAAAATATTGTGAATTAGCTTCTATCGCTTCGTGGCCCCATTTTAGACCAGCAGCTAGGAACCATGTCAGTGTTAGGATGACCCACCATATACTGGACGCCATCCCAAAGAAGTAAAGCACCATAAACAGTACCGTGCATAATTTATGCTTGGTACCTTGCGTTATTGTTGACGCCATTTGCATTGTTTCTATAAGAGGTGGGAAAGGTTCTCTGCACGCGATCGAGTTACCAGCTGCCCAACCAATTACATATACCAATGCTACCATAAGGTAGCAGACCGATAAGAAGATGATTGGTCTTTCCGGATACCTATAAACAAAACAATATTTAATATTTTCTTACAACGTGAATATTTAACATTATAATTCATAGAAACAGACAATGATAACTATAATCTGTGTTCTAGCAATTACAATTACTATAGTTCTATCCAACAACTAGAATCACAACAATAAAACAACCATTTCAATCTGTTAATTGGGTGATTTCTCAACCGTAAAAACTCGTACGGATACAAGAACAGGGGGAATGATAATTAATTGAAATGAAGTATCCCACAGCGAATAGAATTACAATTTCATTCCCATTACTATGGATATTACGATAATAATCGAATGCAAGAATTTCTAGGTAAATAAATAAGAAAATTAGAAATTGGCTAACTGGTCATCCTTACAGATTATGTCCTCAGTTAATTTTTCATTAAACTACACCATAGAATGAATTAGTTCCTAATATGTAATTGTTTTCTTTTTTATGTATGTAACATTTACAGTAAAAACAATTGTGTGGTTGTAAGGCAAAACAACAACATATTTAAGCATCAACCTATTACTACCAGGCAAAGTGAAATAGATATGTACTTTCTCAATTAGCATAAATAACAAATAAGAATTGAAGTTATACTATTTTACTTGGACATACTTAAAATGCAATGTCTTCCAATTAAACTTTCCAACATAAATCCTTAACACGATATTATTAAGGTAACAATACAATGTTCGGTAATCATCAGATAAAAATTGTACACACGAGTCTGTTGAAAGTTAATGTAACTAAATGCATATATACTTCCACTAATATATAATACACAATTTTCCCATACATTTTGCACTACAATTGTCCCATACCTTGAATAAAGAGCATGTCACTTAGGACCCTCCCCTCTACAATGTATCCCAAGGTCAAGGTCATTGCAGTAAAGGCTCCCTTTCCCAGATAATTATCTGCAGTTTTTACTCGTCTCTTTGCTTTGCTGATATGCATTTTGGGAAGGAAAAATTGCAGAGCTCGATCAAGGTACAATCATCTCAAAAAAGGGATTTACAGTAATGTGTCACCCCTCGACTGCTAAGGGCTAAAAATCTTTTGCACAGTAATCCCAAATGAAATGATTAGATTACATTATGGAGGGGTGAGTTGTTGATTTACGATTGAAGTTTGTGTCGAAGGATCTACTAAAATGTCCATGAGTAAGTCCATAGTAATTGATTAGATACCAATATCTTTAATAATATAAACAATATTGTAAACAATGGTACAGCAATGTTTAGTGGTGACTTTGAGTCACCCTCAGACTGCTAAGGGTTAAAAATCTTTCGCACAATAATCCCAAATGAAATGATTAGTTTACAAAGGATCTGCTAAAACGTCCTCACGAGCCATGGAACCCAAAAATGATAGGATAATCATGGCGATGAAGTTGTGTGTTAAATTAGATACCGATTTCGAATAATGGTACAGCAATTTTTAGTGGTGATTTCAGAGGTGACTCAGGTCAGCTCTTGACTGTTAAGGGTTAAAAATCTTTCGCACAATAATTCCAAACGAAATGAAGTTCTGTGTTAAATACGTAGCAATTGATTAGTAATTGATTCGTAATAGTTTCGCTTTACAACCACAGAAAATTATGCGAGCGTGTAGTCAACAGCGATCGTGTTATTTACCTGAACCGATCAGTGTCAATGAGAAACGTCAAAAAGGTGAAGAAGCAGGAAGCGGCGCAGACGGAAGCCCAGCTGCCGACCCAGGCCCTGGAGAACCGTCGTTCCCTCTCGGAGAAGAACATTCCGTCGCAAGGTGCGCCGCAGTGGCGTTCTACTTGATTGCCGACTTTCAGCGAGTACCCGAGTTCGTGCGGCACTTTAAATTGTAGAGGACAAACGAATCCGAAGTCTCTGGCGCCGACCATGAAGCCGCTGCCGAAGGGTCTTGGTCCGCCGCCGGTCCAGGACGGTTGGAATTCGGCGACGGGCATTCTCGGCGGCGGATAGACAGGAGCCGACGGTTCCGGCGGTGTGGTTTCGTTGTGCCCGACGCACAGCTCCGGCCCACCATTTTCAGGCAGCTTCGAACAATCGAGATTGTCCGGCCAGTCGAAGTCGAAGCTGTTCATCAGCCGTTCGCAACCCGCACGAGCACTTTCGCACAACGATCTACACGGGGGTATGGCTCTGTCGATAATGGTGCACACGGGCGCGTACACGGTGCACAGGAAAAAACGAAGGTCAGGGCTGCACTTCATCTTGACCAGGGGCGCGAATTGGTGCACCTCCTGGCCGGCGTCCTCCTGCTTTTGGTGGTTCATCAGGTTTGGCATGATCGTCTCGTTATACGGTATATTCATGCACAGATCGATGGTGATCGGCTCGCATCTACCGTGATGGGCCAACGGATCCTTCGCGTGCAGAGCATTGACACCGAGCACGGCCACCGAAAGCCCGTAGATCGTTGTGTACCACAGAATCATCGTTGCACACCGCCGACACCAGCCACTTCCTCCGAAATTAATCGTCACGCGAACCAACCTTCGAAAACACGCGGACGCACCACGCCTTCGAACATCACCAAAGAATCGTGCGGAACATAATAATCTTGAACCGAGGGAGCGGGGAAACGAGCGTACCTAGCGACGATGATGGACGCGACCACAGTAACACTGTAAACAGAACATGGAGCGCGAGTCTCTTTAGAATGGAAACTCGCCCGCCATCGACCAGCCTCGTTGCCCCCTAGGATTGGCTCGAGGTACTTCCATACTTTCGTGCTTAGACTATATACACTTATAGACCCGGCTTCAGATAACATGCCGTGTTCTAAGATTACAACAAACATCTACCAGATGACGGATACGGGCAAAGTGCTATAGTCTGTTGAGAAGTAGCAATATGTACAAACTTTTGAACCACTGATCTCCTAGGATTGAAACTTGAATTTTTAGCCAGGGCTTAAATACAAGATTGCATAAGAAAAAGACAACCATTTCTGGTTACCGAAGGTAAAGTTTAACCTAGAAGGATTTCTAATATGTGCTCATAATTATGAAAGTGGTCTAAGTCAAAATCTGGTCAAAATTAGATAGTGCTTGTTATTTCAACATTATATGTTGAATTCATTTAGTGTTGATATCCTTTTCCTTGAAATATCTCGAAACAAGAAATATAATTATGGGAATATATATAATTCTCTGATAGTGGTTTCCTTGGATGATAAAAAGAAATGCTATGAAACCTTTTTTCATTTTTTCAGCCATTATATATATTGTCTTCTGATGTATTTATTGAAAGATGTAAAAGTGTGAAGAAAACTCGAATGAAGGTGTAAAGAGAAACCAAACGAAAATGGACGAGGTACGTATGATAAATCTGTAAGGAGCGTATGAGAATTAAATGAATGGGATTATTATTCCGGAATTATTGAGAAGACATAGCGGTTCATCGGTTCATTTTGATTTTATTTCTTTCCCGACATATAATGCACAATATGTTCGATTTCGTTAGTTGTAATGTTTGCTAACCGGTGACGATTAGCGTGATCGTAAGTACTATGGTTTTGTTTGTAATTATTTCTTCTCATCTCACTCTCACTCTCTCTCTTTTGTTTTCTTCAATCGTATAGTACGTACGTGCTTGTGGAATTCGTGCACTTTTAGACGGGGTCGCACATTCGGGCGGTCGCTGTCACTGTATATACAATGATAGTCTTCTTCTTGAGTCGGCGCGAGCCGCCCGAAATACGATTCGCAAACGGCCTCGGTTTTTTTTTATCGTAAACAAATAAATAATTTATCTCCTCGAATACTCTCAACTTGAATCGTCTCATTAGACGTAGGAGGTCAGCCTTACGATCTTACGATTAGTAACACTTAAGATTCAATACGGAAGATTGAAATACGCCGAGCGAACCACTCTTTCGTCTTCCTGCCCCCCCGATGTAATTGCCACGGCTAGATTGTATACTAACCGACAATTTTTCGACTGTCGCAGAGAAACGAGGGAAGCCGGTTATTAAAGGAAACCGCTATCTGACGGAATAATTGGATGAACTTCGGTGTTCTGCAGCTTGTCTACCGACCCTTCCCGATCGAAGTTATACACATCATCCTCATTTCCCAGGAGAAAAAGGTCACTTTCGTTTATCACTTATACGCGCTGCTAAAGGGAACGGACTACAAATTATTTATACGTTATTCATTACTTATACAAATTACATTATATCGCTGCTGTACACCTAATATCAACGTGTCGCGGCGTGACGTGTACAAAACAACATAATAAGAGGAAGACGATTGGTAATGGAAGGTTCGGAGCTGTCACAAAGTGAAGGCAGACCGGGTTCATCAAGATCATCTGGGATCCTGTCCAGGTATCAACTTCCTCGCGAGCTTCACGCTTTCTTTCGATAAAGGGCAAAGCACACGGGAGATGGAGAACTCAGGTTCTCGCGCGCGCGCTCTACAGATTAGGGTTGTAAATTAAGTTTATCTTTACAGCGTCGAGTTAACGTTTTGATCTCCCTATGCACACGAGTCAGGATTTACGCAACGTCGTCGTGCATGTCCGATGTCCACACATCTTATCCTCTCGCCGAGATTTAGTTGCCGCGAATGATTTTTTCGAACGGATCGTATACGTTGTTTGGACTAGAAATCCCTATTTCACGTGTATATAAATACACGTGGTACGTGAACCGTGTAGTAAGAATTTAAGGATCCGTATTCACGTGTATTTTAGTACACGTTCAGTGGTGATCTCTAGGTTGGACCTATCGATGATACCCTTTTTGAGCCTTTTTCTCGTTCGGAACGGAACAACTGCGCAAGTGGAAGGATCCGAAGAAGCTCGGGGCGGCTTGGAACGCTCGATTGGCACAAAGCACGCGAGAAGACTTTCGCGAATCATGTGAATCGCATTTGCCGTCCAGATGATTGTTTCCGTCGCGTTTCTTACTCCTAGTGGGACGCGTTAATCTTACAAAAAAAATGTTTCTCGAACCACGGCACGACCTGCGCGCTGTTTCTCTCGTTTTTCATTTGAGAACGTCCCAAGGCCGCGATACCGCTACAATTATTCCTGTCAGACTTTATCGGTATCTCTCTCTCTCGCTCTCTGTCTTCTAGAGTGGCCGCGCGAGTTTCTGTTCGCGTTCGCCTGTTGCACAAGCGACGCATCAATCTCGCTGTATACCTGAATTGATTATTCCCCGCTTATCATTATCGGATGAGTTCTAAACGGTCGCACGGTCAAGAATTACAATTACAACGTTTTCGTTGAAGAGACACGCCGGCGCTCGTTCAAGAATGTGGAAGAACCCGTATTCGTCGTGCCGAACGGGAGAGTAACGAAGACGAAAAGTGGCTCGTGTGCTTCCCCCGACGATAGTCGATTAACATCCTCTGCTCGTATACAATCACGACGTAATCGTGCACGCAAATCTCATTGCGCGCGCGTAGGATTAGAAATACAATAGTATACGCGCAGAGGTTCGCCTGCAAGTACGCGCCTGTACATGATTACGTGTAAAATCCGTCGCGCAATGTCAGAAGAGAGTTGCCCTCTTTTGATTAGCCCTTTGGAGATCATAGTCGCGTGTGCACCCCCCCCCCCCCTCAACTTCGTTTTCCGTTTCGATCCCTTTAATATATTACAGACAAAATACACCGCGCTCGAACGAATTTGATTCAATCTCTCTTTCTCTCTCTCCACCTTTGCTTCACGGCGATTCAACGTTCGCGTGACTACTCCCATGGAACGCGAACCCCCTCCAAAGGGTTAAGCCTTCTCTTTCTCTCTCTTTCTTTCTCTTTCTCTCTCTCTCTCGTTCCGAAAAATAATTGATGCAATCGTATTTCGTAATAAAAAGGCATAAAGGATTTACGCCTTTCTTGATTAGCACCGAACTTAACGACTAGTCAGTTTACGTGCGCGACGTATCTGTATAACAGCTGTGCGCGCACGGTCTACTCAAATTGTGATCGTGAGTTTTAAAATCCGAGATAAATGCAATTCGTTCTTCTGCCGTTGCGCCGCACGACACGCAACAATAAAGTAGAGATTAAAATACTTTCGAGACATTCGAAAAAATGGACAGACTTTCTTGGAATATTCAGCAAGATTAATACAATATAATGCTGGGCCGCGTCGATTACCGCGACAAACGCGCATTATATTTATATATATATTTATATATATATATATAATTAGATTTATTCGTACCTCGTGTACGCGTAGATATATTTTTTTTATCTATTTTATCGATCTATCTACCGTTTTTTTTCTCTCTAGCGACACTAGTTCGCGCCCAACTAGCCTGCTCGAGCGTGTCAGGTGTGCGAACATCTTCTCTCGCATACCTGGCGCATACTGCAAAATGCCGTTATACAAATTTGATGGCCAACCGGATAATCGAGGATTTCGCCACTTTGAGCAAACAAAACTTTGAGCAAATCATTGTATTAACCCCTTGCACTGAGACTTATTTCATGGTTATAATGATTGGAACTTCTGTGTCGTTCATCATTTCTTAGAAGACGAAGAAAATTTATATTTATTGTATGCTAATGTTTTCTTCGATGAGTATTATGTCGGCAGAAATAAAATAGAATTTTAAAGGGTAGAGTCTGCGAGGCCCCTGAATTGAATTTTGGAAATTACTTATTGAGGAAAGGGTACTCCTCTTTAAATTATCTTGGAATTCCTCAATGAGTTTTTGCTTTACGTATACAATTAATAACAATCGGATTTTGTACAACATCCAAACAAGAATTGGATGTTGTAGTGCAAGAGGTTAAAAAAAGCAACATACATACTAATTAAATTGAGTAATCTTTTTTTTCGATGAAAAAATTCAATGAAAATTAGTAGACTGCGGACTGTATGCATTTATAACAAACACGATTGTCACGGTACTTTGGTGTATAAAAAAGTTCAACAAACTATACTGAGATTTCTCGTGCATTTGAACCTCCATAAAGTTTTTCCAGTTAAAGAAATTTGTCATTCATACCGCTTTCTTATGATTGATTTATATTGATTTGTCATTAAAATTCTGAGAGGAAGAAAGAGATTTCTATTTTGCTCCCGTTTCTTGCAATTGATGCAGAGAATTTGTATGTCACGTAAAGGTCCGCCGTCTATTAATCATCCTATTTAACTAAATTTTCGGAGAAACCGTTTTGAAAGGAACTCAAGATTATTTGAAAAAAAAAGCAATTTTCATGTTTTACCCAAAGCGTGCGTTCGGTTTATGTGAAAATCGTTCGAACAGATTCAATGAACGTCACCCACGCGATTTAAATGCATCAATACCCGTATACCGATATAACTTCTATGAATTTCACGCGCGTCGTGACGTTCATGGTTGCGAGCTGCTGAATGACGCCTCTGCGGTTGCGTCGGGATTGTTGCTCAAGTATGCGAGTCACGATGAAACACGCGACACCTGTACCCGTCGAATATAACGAAAGAGTGAACCAACACAATCGAAGGAAGTAGTACGGTTGCACTTTTGAGCAAACGATCGCTCTCATCGCGTATCATAGTGAACGTTCCATGTGTTTCATTATTTTTTTTGTACGCAACGAGATGTCCTACGCTTGGGAAGATACATATTTGGCACTGGATTCTCTGTTTTCCCCATTAGGAGAGCTTTTCAGGCTCGAATCGCAACTCCATTCGCGTCGATGAACTGCGTTTCTGTACATTCCAGATTGGCAATGCCGATTTATCATCTCTTGGACACGCTGTGCCATGATTTGCTGAAACAGGAACTGTATTCAATACCTTTCAATCGTGAAATCATCGAAAATTCATCACAGATTTTTTCATCTAACTGTCAACGACTCCTCCTGTAATTCATTTCTACATTGCGAGCCTATTAATCGATTTTATTACTGGCAGAAAGTGTTCGATCAAAATCGTGATTGTTCGAAGAATTTGTTGGGCGTATATTATAAATAAAAACTAGTTATTATATATATATATGTTAGATAAATATTGTAGAAAAATATTGATTAAATGAGAGACGCTCTTGCGTTCCTCTACTGAAAATTATATAAAAATTTCAAATAGCATGGCAAAGCATCGAAATGCTTTTGAATCTTTAACCCTTTGCAATCGGAGCTATTTTAACTCGAAAGTTAAACATTTCTTCCGATCTAGAATAATTCCATTCTATATGATTTTTTTCATTTTATATAATACTTAAATGTTTAGTAATTGATTAGGTACCAACATATTTAATAGTGTAAAGAATATTTTGAATAATGGTTAAGATCGATTTCAAATTTTCACATTCCGTATCTTATGAAAAAACAAATATCTTCTTCAAATACGACTCTTTTATAATTGCATCTCTATGTACAGCTAATAAAAATATTTTCTATGTTAATTGTATGAGCAGTGATACCGTGGTACCGAATGGTAGACGCTTGATTTGTTTGATCGAATACCCTTCGCCAGAGGTGTACCAACAAAATCGATTTGTCTGGTCAGATCATACTCGGATTAAATGGAACACTTTCCCCGAGATCACTTTCGTTATTTAGAAACACATCATACATATATGGCATCCTCTTCTGTTTTACTAGCTTACAGTCCGTTTCACAATAGCGTGGACGCAATATCTGCGAAACTGGATATCCCGTAGATTGTGTTGGGACAAGCATGTGCAACCTCTTTCGACACGCATTCGCTTAGAATCTGAGACTGAAAGATACAGTGATTATACAGGGTGATTCGTTGTTAACCCTGTATAATTTTTTTTTTTAAAGATTTATTATGAAATTATCTTAATTTATAATTGAATCCTTTTGGCACAGAGAGCATAGATATTGATATTTGATCATCGCAAAGTTTGCATGGAATAAAAGAAAAAACTGATATAATATGCTGAACTTCACCTGAGGAAACCAAAAGTTTTAAACTTTTTTGAACGTAATCCTATAGACTTCGACGAGAAAATGTCGCAAATCCAAGCTTTAATGTTAGGCATTCACTGGTTCAAAAGTTATGCGTGTGACAATTGAGCGATTTTTTTACAGGTAAGGGCGCCGCCATATTGGCACTAGCTCGTTATCGAACTGGATAAAACGTCTCGTAGAGAGCTTGTACCGTGGCCACGCTCTTGTGAAACAGCCTGTAGGTATACTTCAGTCCGAGGAGCAACAGGAAAAACTGTTCATTTCGAGTTTGAATCGGCATCGCCAGTCGAGAAGGAACCGGAAGCGACAATGTGATGCCGCAGCCATTAGTCGGCGATAAAAATACCACTCTTCAATCTACAACATTCGCGTTTGATCGCGATCGAGAGACCCGCGGAGACCTACCGAGAGATCAAAGGAACGATGTCAACCAACGATCTTCGATTTTCGACGAGCGGAGCCAGGCGGACGCGCAGCTCCCAGGCCCGATTTCGAATTTTCGCAGTTAGCGCGTGCAAATCGTTACCGCGGCAAATACGTAGTAGATACTTACATGTCGTGTGTGCCGCCCCGCGCGGCCGATTAGGATGCGAAAAAAATATACGTAGCCGCGCGTGCGTTATGACTAGATAGTTTTGTAGACCCTCGTATCGGCGATCGAAAACCACCCTGCCGACTTCGTTTCTAGAACAAATGACCGAGCGAACGGCAACCTCGTAAAAACGGTCGCGAACGCGACGATTCGACGATCAGGATTTCCGGGTGTGCGAGTACCCGCGGGTTCTGGCTTGGGATCCCGAAACTTTGTAATGTTCGAGTACCCGAAATCGGATGGAGTCAAGCTTGGGGATCCCAAAAAATTCAAATCACATAGTACGACGCTTTGTCGTGACCTTTTATAATTTTGCGTTTTAACTTCTCGGGTATCCGAATTTCATATACTTCCGGGATCCCGACCTGACCCAACCCGTGGGTTCCCGTCAGGGCTTGAAACAGGCCCGAAAATAACTGTTACATTTCGGGCTTGATTGAAACAGTTATGAAGGATCGATACTCTAAATAATTGTTACGAAGGACCGAAATTTTGGTTGATATCTGGGACCGAAAAAATAACGGCCCTAGAACCGATATGAGGACCGATATCCGATATCAATCAAAATTTCGGTTATTTACAGTAACAGTTATTTAGAGTATAGGTCCTTTTCATAACTGTTCCAAGGAACGACACCGATATCATAACTGTTTCCAAGCCCTGGTACCCGCACACCTCCAACGAGAAGATATTCGGGACCTCCCGATATTTTCGGGATCTCGCACACCTAGGACTCTCGACATCGTCGCGACGTGGACCGGATCTACCGTGTGTTCGGCAAACGCGAACGATTGAGCACAGAAACGCCGATTTTTCTGGTGAAGTTAAGTTAATCCTAGTTTGATCTTAGCCTCCCTAAAACTCGAGATTCCCCTTAATTAGTTTTATCGTAGAGCTGCTCGTAATCGGTCAAAAGACGAAAGGGTTGATCGAACGTCGGCAGGGATCGATCGATGCGCACACCTGACGTTCTTCGAGCCGAGTCACGAGGAGAGCATCGTACGACGATGATATGGCGTCAGATTCCCCCTTGTTCCTTTAACGAGGGCTCGCCCTTAGCTGTTCATCACGGTGGATCGCCTGGAGTAGCCCCGTCTCGTCACCGTCTCACCCTGAGCCTCGCACTCCCTCTTCACACGATCGATTATGTCCGCCACCAGCTTCTCTTCTTTTTCCCTCTGCTGCTCCCAGTCCGGCCCTTTCCCGATCTGTGGGAGGGCACGGTTTCACATTTTTGTCGCCCTTATCCTTTCGCCAGAGCGTGAACGATCGCGAATGATGCGCAAGCAAGCGGACACGTGGGTTGCGAGCTGCGAAAACCTTTCTTCCCTGATCGACCGCCGGATGATCTAGCCCTGAACCTTTCTTCACGGACTCGACTAATCGACTATGTACAAAAAGAATCTAATAGCTACCAGATATTTTCTACTTCATTTGACCACTCGGTTCACCCGAGAAATCGGTTCAGCGAATGTCCGCCTGATATGCAAATAATCCCATCAAGATCATCGGTCATTTAACAGCGCAAATTACTGGACGACATCAAACCTCCATCGATTTTTTCACATTGTTTGAATGCAGTTTAACCGCTTGCCTTAACCATTTCATTCCAAGACTTCAGATTCACAGAAGTGCATCCAGTTAACGACTGTAGAATTATTATGGAATTGCGATGAAGTAATCGAGTGCTCGTGTTACTCCTTTCCGTTGATCGTAGCGCGTTTGCTTCCTGCGTATTTTTGCCGGCGAGCAAAACCTGCTCAATTTCACAAGCACGCGGATAATCTACGTGGATAGAAGAAAGGTTTTCGCTGATCGAGTGTCAATCGATGGGGGATAGGAAGAGCCAGAGCAGGTGTGTATGACTGGCCAATAGGGTGGACCTTATTTTTCATGAAACTTTTAGCACGCCGTCGAATTTGTTCCATGTACTTGCATTAGGTAGCTGAATCAGTGTCTGCCGTTTACTAATACGTATTTCTATGTAATTTGAGATGGTCTGTGGGTTAGGTCTGAGACGTATGTACAGTGCTAAGCAATATTGAGGCGGTAGACTCGTTTCCAGGATTGCAAGAGTACGGAATTTGCGTTCTCATTTTTCAGTAGTCAAAAACGCTAGATAAAAGATGGATCTAGGGCGCTATCGCCCTCAAAAGTCCTATTATTTCGTTTACGAGGCGTAATTTGCATTATTAGATAAGTAGACAGCGGATCTTTATGCAAAATAAAAAAGTTCTATTTATTGTGGGAAGCAGGTATAAAATAAAAATTGATTTCATCCCTTAACGGCTTTGTACCAGTAAAAACAACATTACAATATTCTTAAATTCTTCTAATCTTTTACTGTTTCATATATCACCCAACCAATTTCTTCATGAATGCATAAAAATCCGCAGTCCCCTTGAAAACCATGTAAAATTTGTTTGAAAAATATTTTCGTACAACAAACAATTTAGGAGTTGTTCGAAGTGGTGATGTTACGGGACTCATTCTGTATATGGCCGACACTGTAGCAAAGGTCCACCTTAGTGGCGAGAAGCGATCGCGTGATAGAGGGTAAGACTTACGTCGGAGGTCTTCCGGGCTTTCTTGTTGGTCGGCTCTTCCCTGTTCTCGTCGTTCTCGTTGTCGGAATGCCGGGAGCTCAGATGACCAATGTAACCCTTACGGGACTTGAAGTAAGCATTACAGCTGTGGCACTTGAAGAGCGGCGCCGGTTGGGTGACCTGGGTGGAGACGTGGAGTTTGTACTTGTGCCTGTACCAACGGGTTCGAGACGGTAGGACCTCGCCGCACCACTTGCAGACTACGGAACCGTCGTTTTGAATGAGGTATTCCAGCAGCTTGTAAAACAACGTTTATTTGGTTTTTTCTCTCCCTCTCTCATTCGTTTAATCATCGTTCCTCGCCCCCACTGCTCTCGATGCTCTCGCGCCTCAACCCCCATACAGAAATACGCGATTCACCCTCTCGGACAACCTCCCGGGGTTTTCGACCCCCATTTCGAGCTCAACGTGCATCCTTCGATAAAATTATGCCATTTGATTCGCGGAAAATGTGTGGATTAAGGGTAGCTTTTATTTTTGACTTTTGAATTTCTTTTACGGCACCCCCCAGAGTTGTTCCAAATAATTCAAAAATAATCTGTGCAAAGTTTGAGTGTGATTAAAATTAGGAAACAGACTTTTCGATCTTAACATGCACCCTCCGATAAAACTGTGCTAGTGAGTCACGGGTAATCTCTGGATGTTTAATAGTCACATTTTAAGAGCTCAGATAATATTGCACCGGTTGCAACAATATTTTTTTTGCAGTATTGTATTTTTCAAAGTATCGAGTAAATTACCGTGGGACTTGTTTCGAAGAGTCGAAATGGTTCGTTGTTTTAAGATTTAATGAATTGTGGAGCACGGTAATGCTTCTGTTGTGTTACATCATCCATTGTTAATCGTCTACTGTTACGTCAATGTTCACATGACTATTACTTCAGCTATGACTTCATTTCTAAATTAAGTACCATTTACAGCAGTCACGTAACCTGTTGTGGTAGCTTCTTTAATTAAAGCGAAATGTGATAGGATGATTTGATTTCGGTAAAATAACTACGGTACTGCTCGCTTGATTGAACGCAAACGTGGTTGTTCCTGCAACTTACCGAGCCCGATTTGTTTCACGGAATGTAAAAAGAAAATGGAGAACGTAAACTGCTCTCGTGTGTGAACTACTGGACGTCACGTGTGTGTGAGCGCACAGTGGGCCAGAATCGCGAAAGGCTGGTCAAAATCCATGTCTCTGTTAATTGTATTAGTTTTGTTGAAAAAATTTGTGCATTTTGCCCGATTGTTTTAATCGGTTACAAATAGGCACTTTGCATGTCTCCAACTGTTTTGTAAACTCATTTGTTGATGTAGCAGGGTCTCTCTTCAAGGAAAGAAAAGTTTGTCAAGACAGCGGATTTTATGCATTTATGAGTACGTGTAATTCATTTATTAAACATATTAAGAAAGAAAATAAATTTCTATTTCACTCCAGTTTGTTGCGATTCAGCTAGAAAATTCTTATTTTGCATACAGGTCCGCTGTCTGCTTATCAGATAAGTGAAAATCTGCCTTTCTAAACAATTTATACCAACGTTCATATGTCTCTGCAGATATAATATTTTCATCATAAGCCTGCTCGATCAATTGCTTCAATCGATGGCCGCGGTTTTAATCGAATTGAATTCAATTAATTCCATTTAGGATATTCTAGAAACGGCCCACTGTGCGGCGGTGGCGAACGTGTTGACAAAAGTTTCTGATGTGGATCGAAACGTTCCGGAACGTGTTCAAGGTTGCTCTCCCCATGTAAATTGAGGATCCCGCGGCGCAGCGAAGCAGACGGAGGATGCACCGACAGAAAAGGTGTCACCCATGATAAATTGACGTAAAAATAAGATCCGCTTGCAGTCGGGAGCTCTGTTATGCAGAGAAAGGCCGGTTCAACGAACCCCCTCCGGCGGCGAGAGAAAAGTAAACGGCGGTTTTAATAAGAGAAGAAGATATACGGGGACAAACGAGATAAGAGAATGAACGCAAGGATGGAAGGATTTACTTTTCCAACTGAAAACGTTCCTCGGGTGCTTTCCATTCGGCTGGTACAAAAGTGACAAATAGAAATCTTCAACGTTACAGTTTCCAGTTTTATTGGCAATCAAAAGTCTCTCCTGTGCTTGTCGATCTATAAAAAAAACCGGTCCGTAATAGTTTTATCTTGCTGGCGGTAACATAGGATGTATAATATACATGGGAATAGTCAGAGACGCAATCACAAACAGAACGACGGAAAATATAGTTTGCTATATCCGCGAAGCACGCTTCCTTATACGCTAATTAAACAAGTGTTACAAACAGTTCATTCATATATATGTATATCGTAATACAACGCCTATAACGAAAAAACTTTCTGAACACACTACACGCTTTCGTTTCTGTTCTCTTTTCTCGTTTTTTGTTTGTTTATCAACGTTTTGCGAATCGATAGACGTCAGAAAGAAAGACCTTACAAAACTCGTGACTGCAAAGTTCACAGTTGTAGCTAGGAAAAAACTTGGACTAAACGAGTTTAAATACAATACACCTAATACTTTTTTTTTTGGTTTTGTTCTAATACCAATTTCCACCATTGATAAAATTTTACTACGACACACTGTATCGGACAACGACGCTTATCTTTATCGAGAAATGGTTGTCGATCTTATCGGTCTTGTCAGTGCTAATATCGAACTCACGAGTTGCGATTCTTTGTTAATTCTCTTTCGGTAAAAAATTCGAACAACAAAAAGAACTCCGATTCGGATAAAGTCGTTTCACGTGTTCACAACGTTGTGCTGGCTCGTTTCTATACGCTACTTCGAGTGGTACCTCCGTTTGTCAATTGATCGAATAAATATTGGTTAAATAATTTAACAAACATTTCACTATTGCGATAACTGACTAGAAACTACTAGCTGTAACAAAACACTGCATTAGATAACTAAACAAAATGATATTTTGGCCTGTAAGGAGAGGTTACGACGTGCTTGAAACGTTAATGAGCGTAAATGAAGCTTAAAATATTATCGCTAACGTGCAGCCATTTTCCAAATTATTTTCAGTATTCGTTCTCCACATGTGACTTCAAAATTGTTTGCTGACACTTACTATAGCAATCGCTATAGGGTCTCCTGTAGCAAAAAATTGTATTGTTAATGTTCATCAAAGATTTGTGAGTTATTGTTCTTGGAAAGATTTGTATGATCATTTGTTTTATCCCCTAAAAGGTCCTAAGAAGATCATGCAACTCGGCTAACTCAGCTCTAATGTTTTAAGGTTTGCTTACCCTCATCAACCCTGTCCGTTTCAAGCCTAGCAGCGTTAAGGGGTTACATACATTTGACAAAATAAAAAAATCAATTTTTCAGAAATGTAATACTATCCCGAAAATTTACTTCGAAATTCGTAAAATGTTGGATTTTCATATTGTATGGTGGTAATATGGATACTTTTGAAGCTTTCAACACGTTTTCAAAATCGGTACCAGAAAAACTACTGGACCAATTCTGATAAAATTTTGCAATAATATTCTTGAAACTATTATCTAGGTCCATTCACTGCTTTATTCAACTTCATTGAATTGAATCGCCAGAAATTAGTAAACTGTTTCGGATCAAAATGGACCCGGATCCCGCTGTCGGAGGGTTAAAATAATCAGGGTATATAAGCAAGATCTGTCGGCAATCTGCAGTCAACCTGGAGCTCGATTCTGTCCGCAGGTTCTGCTGGCAAAACCATAGCCAGACGGCTATGGATTTTCCGATAGATTCTGTGATGTCTGCTGCGAATCTGCGTGCAGATTATTCGTAGTGTATGTAACCCCTTAACCTTTAGACTGCCGGCGTGATGCTATATGGAGTGACTAATATAATTTGCATTGCCATATAGTAAAATTCATTTTATTCATTTTAACATATTTCATGCGATTTATTTAAAAATTTGAAAATTTTCGCGTCTGTTCGCAAACCCTACATGCGATATAATAAGCCGATTTATGTACAAATATTCCGGAAAAAAAGTATTATGTTTGTATTGGAAAAATGCCGGCAGTCTAAGGGTGAAAAGAATGGAGAATAATCGTGACCTCCCCTTGCGAAAGTTCAACGCTCCACCGGCGGCGCTGCAACAATAGAAGGTCCTGTCGATTCTCGCTAAGAATTCTCTAGTATCTAACAAATTTCCTAATGCCCGCGGCAGCACGGTAATGCCCGTGACGCGAATGGAAAGCACCCTATCAAATCCGCGGCGGGATGGGCCTTCGAAGCGGTCTCCTCGTGGTCTGTCCGTTTCTGTTGGTGCAATTTGCGCGAGGACGCGGTAAACCGCGCCTCTTCCTCGTGTTCGTCCTCCGAACGAAGCCAGGGGCAGGTGGTGCACTGCCTGCCGAAGCAGTACCAAAAGCAGCAGACCAACCAACCTGTTTCCTGACCTCCGGCTCGGCTTCCCCGGACTCGGACTTCGGCAGCAACAGATCGCCTCGATCCTCCTCGCGATCGGTCAGGAAGTGCATGCCGCTGACCACCCTCTCGGACTTGATGAACGTGCTGCTCCCGTTGTCCTCGTTGAAGCTGTCCTCGCCGGTCCGAGCTGGCGTCGTCGTCGACGGTGGCGGCGACGACGAGGACGAAGACGTGCAGATCTCGAACGTGATGTCCGTCGGCAGACTCGGCAACTGGTCTGGTTAGACATGGACAGAGAACAGGCGCAGGATTGTTAGTTTGCGAGTTTAGAGCCCTCCGGAGCTGGACAACGATTTCTTTTATTGTTAATGGCGGGGACCGAAAGGGGAACGGAGGATTTTTCGTCCACACCGACAGGGAGTTCCAACTTGTGGCTCGCGAGTAATACGCGGCACCCTCCCCCCGGCTTAGCTTCCGTCAGGAAGAAAGCCGCATGTCATATACTTCCGTAAGGGCCCCTCAAATTCCTACTTCCCCCACCAACCTTCCTTTCATGCAGCGCGCGCCTTTGTTATGATGCCGCGAGGCCTGCGCACTGCTTGCGACGGACGAAGCGCGTTCTTCCTCCGACGGTTGCTGGTGGGGGACACTGGACGCTATGGTGGGGCGGTCTTGTCTCGATTGAGACAAAAATGCCCACCCCTGTTAAAAATTACTGCTCACGGAAGTTTGACCAAGAGAGAAAATTTTAAAATATAGTAATTTAAAACGTTTCGCTCGCTTCAAGAAAGTTGTTATTATTACATAGTAATCTTAAATAACCTTTCTACCAGTGGCGGCTCGTGGCTAAAATTAGTGGAGGTGCTGCACAGTTCCATACAAAGATTTTTGTATCTTTTTCATAAACTGGGGGATGGCTACTGACATTAAGCTTAAGGATTAATATTGTACAAGTATAAAGGAAGAATTAAAGAAAAAAGGACTCATTATATTAAATGTTATCGATAATATCAAGTGGAAATAGGGGGTGCTGCAGTTCCGCAGTGCCTATACGCGAGCCGCCGAAAAACAGTGAGTTTTAAGTGTACAATAAAATTGTGACTTTTATTACTGCATTCATTGAAATGGTCCACAAAAAGGAGCATTCTTTCCCATAAGACTGCTTTAGACTGGCGATGATATACATCCATTGGGAAACTGCTTTTCGGGTGCAGTATATGTGCCCACAATTATGAAGGTGGTCTAAGTCAGAGTTTAAAAAAAAATGTAATTATTAATGTAAACGAAATTAATTCAATGTGATTCTTACGATATTGTCAAAAATGAACCATTAGATAGTGCTTCTTATTTCAACATTATATATGGAATTCATTTAGAGTGAATATTCTTCTCCTTGAAATATCTCGAAACAAGAAATATATGACTTTCAATTAGTGAGATCATTTTCATAATTATGGGCACACATGTACTCGTGAAATTCGAAAAGCTCGTCCGAAGAAATATGTATCATCTCGTCTTATCACGCTCTCCCGATATGAAATGCTTACATTCTATGTATTGGAATTTTATTTGCATTCAGGTTTAAATAATACATCTACTTAGCCAGTGCTGACTTCGGTTAGCACCGTCAATTCGATAAAGAAAAGGGCGACTATCGTGTGAAACAGAACCTTTTACAATCTAATGTTTCTTTGTCTTGCTTTAATGAAGGTTGCGCTAATCGATACAAGAAATAAACGGTCGGATAGACTATTGCAATGTATATCACAAAGAGTTACAAAGAAACTACAATTAGGTAAAAACAAAATAAAAGTAATAATAATTATCAAATTGTTATCGCTCCTATCGCCACCAGACACCAATATATAGGTATACGCACGTACATTACAACAAAATGTACAGCCGACGACCGACGATCAATTTGTGAACGTGCGCAGCTTTCTTCCTTTTTTTCAATTTCAGTTACTTCGTTATACGTATATAACTTTTATATATATATAAAAATATATATATATATATAAACGTGACTCACCCTGAATCAGGATGAACAATACAATATATAATATAACGTAATATGATATTCATATATAATATATTTATAATATATAAATATCTATTATATACATATATTATATACATATTATTATATATAATAGATATTTTATATATATATGTATATATAATAGATTTTCTGTACTCGCAACGTTTTATATTTTCCTCCGAACAGTTTCCCGCGATTTCATTTTCTATAGCAAAAAAGAAAAAAAAAAAGAAAATAAAATGTAAAATCACAATATCGAACGTCCTGCTGTAGCTGTGTGTGCCAGTTAATATTCTATGTACCGCTTCTTTCTTCTACCGAAACAGGGTGCCGTGCGATGCTTCTCAATGATGCTTTTAGTGCATTGATAAGAGTGCCAGTACTCGGATATACAATACGTATCTTGCTATCTAATAGTCGGTGCGATCAGTGAAATTTGCTAAAGGAAAAAGAAAGTCACTCTCGCGCTGTCGTTTCCTTCGAATGTTTCTAGAAACCCCCTACAAATATTTTTTGTAGAAAATAAAAATCATCGCGCACGTAAGAAGAGCAATGCAGGTGGAAATACGATAAGACGGTGTCCCGGAAAATTGTTTCTCGTTTCTCTGTTTCGTTCTGCGAACGCCTTGCTTGCATTTTCATCTTTTCTTCGGAAAACCACGCGAATCATATTCGCGCGTAAATCCCCGGTGCCGCGGTTCTGGCGATATTTTGTCGGTGGTCAACACGAATGAAATTTACAGTTGTTATCTGTCTTATATAAATAGCAATCGCCAGAACGCAGTGACGGTTCCTAAAAAACCGGGCCTCGTCGACGAGTAAAACGTGGAAACGTAGAAGGCGCCGCGATCCGTCGCAAGCTGTATCGTTTAACGCTCAGATAAAATAATCTATACCGTGGATAATAATATTATTAATAATAATCATAGTAATAGTAATCGTAATAACCGTTTTTCGTTCGCATCTTGTCTGGCTATCTCACGTTTCATCCTCTAAATGTGGCGTTGTGGTTTTCATTTTAAAGCCTAACGAACCTTACCGCGTTAACTAGTTACCCGACGTTACAGTTACAATTAAAAATAATATAATTAACATTATTTGACGATGTCAATAGTAATAGTATAATAATAATAATAATAATATTAATAATAATAATAGAACTCTTACAATAGTGGTATAAAACTAAAACGTAAGTAAGGTAGTCACAATGCATGGAAAGTGAAGAAAAAAAAAAGAAGAGTAACACGACCGTCCTCGATTGCTTTTGCACATCTCATACAATTAGAAAACAACATTCTCATTTCGCTTGTTTCTTCGTGTTAAACGCAACCCTGTCTTTTCTTTTAGTTTTTCTTTTTAAATAGAATTTCCTCGCCGAACAAGATCAAACGAGATTGCTGTTACACGGATATATCGTATTGTTCACGCAATATTTTATATATATATATATATATATGTATAATATATATGTATATATATATATATATTTTCTCTTCGAGCATATTTGGACGCCTTTAAGTCACAAAAGTAATCGACACCGTCCTATACATTCGCTGTACGCTTCCGCACGTATGTATAATATCAAAGTTTTCGCACGTTTTTTTCCGTTTTTTTTTTGTTTATAGTTAACGATCGATAACGGACGTAGAAAAGAAGGACAATCAGAAAAAAATACAAATTTCCGCGCCGAAACGGAAGCGAAAGGGCCGGGGTCCTTTTTTTCTTCATTGCTTAACACTTCCATCCGGGTGCCACGTGACGCGAGCCGTTCCACAGGGGAAACAGCCCGGATAAGAAACAAAGATCACACGCAAGTGCACGTTCCCTCTCACGTAATATATCTCTTTTTTTTCTTTAATATATATGTATATATATATATGTGTTCTTTTTTAAATAGCTCTCTGCAATCATAAATCTGCCACACACGCACTCTCACGCCAGAAACATCCATGCTCTCGTTCTCACACGAATGCTCGCTTACTTGCGCCTGTAAACACCGTTGCGGAAGACCAAAATACTCCATTATTTTCCGTTCGGCATTCGTTCGAAAGCTCTCGCGACGGATACGTAGAGAGAGAAGAAGAAGGGCGGGAAGGGGCTGGAAAAATTGTCGAAGCACAGGGTGGGTGAAAGGAGGAGGAGGAAAGAAAGTTCCGCTGTTGAAAAAAAATAGTCGAACGAGTGTAAGTGAAAATACTATTTTTAAGTCTAGTAAATTCGTGGTGCGCCAAGGATTATGGGATCCGGGTAATATCAGACCTCGCAGAAATATTACTCGGTGCAAGTACCAGACTACGCGTATCACCATTCTCTCTTTCTTTCTTTCTTTCGTTCTTTCTTGCAAGTACTTGACGGTGCGCTCGATTATTGCTAGTTATTGTACAAATCGCATGCTCGTGACAAAGATAATTACGAGATTAATAATTTCTGTCGCGAAGGAATAATAACGAAGAGGAACGGACGAAACATTCATGGTTCAACGTGTATCATTTTGTTCGCGCGTCTCTCTACGAAACGAGCCGTGATTTTTTCTATTTTCCGCGTTCATAACCGAAAGAATCTGTGTCGTTTCTCCCGATTTGGCTAGCGTCTACTACTGTACGGTGTGTCCCAATCACCGGAAAAAAATAAAAGAAAACGTAACAGTGTATCAAATATTATAACAGATTTCTTTTCAGATAGCGTGTGTATTTGTGTGATTTTCTTTTTCTCTTCTCAACCGAACGAATGAACGAAAAAAGTATAATATAATATAATATAATATAATAATAATAATAATAATAAATCAAAGAGAAAAAACAAACGGTCCAGGAGCCGAACTATCTAGGGCCCCCATTAATATATACTATGTTTGTATGTATATATATATATAACTTTCTCTATAACGTGTCCGTGCTTGCCTGTGCATTTAACTTATATACCTAGCAATAATAATAACCAATTTTATCGGTGCTTGTCCATAGCTAAAAGTTAATAATTCTTATCAAACAATATAATATTAATAGCAATATAATCGTAACGGTGATAATAAAAATAATATTGTTTGCTGCATTAATAGTAGTGCGAGTAATGGTAAATTGATAATGATAATAGTCATAATTAATCAATTGGTAATAACTATAATACACTTTCCCAGAGAAACCTGTACATACACCGAGGCTGCTATGCAGTAAAATTCACGTTCTCTCTCTTTTTCTCTCACTTTCTCCCTCACATTCTCACCCGCTCACTTTCTCTCGTTCTCTCTCGCTCTTTCTCTATTTAGGCACTATCTAATTGAACTCTACGAGTCTCCTGCGCTCGTAGCGAACCGTTATAAACTCTCTGATAAATATACATTTTCTTCTTTTTTTTTTTCCTTTTAATATTTTACTAATATGCTTTGCTACGCACCATTGGAATCAAATCTGTTTGGAAGGCTTACAAAAAGATTTTAAAAAAAGAAAAAAGAAAAAGGATCCTGACTGCGATACTCATCGCATTTCGTTAAAGGGTCTCTACCCCCTCGTTCTACGGAATTGAAAGAACGTTCGTTATATTGTCGTACAATGCGAGTGATATGTACGTCTGTTGCTATGCATTGCCATTCGAAAATCAGAAAAATAAAAAGTTACGGGCGGAGACGAGTGTACGTATCTGTCGAGGAACAAGGAAATTCCAAATTCGCGAAAATTTCGAGTCAAATATCTAATTCTCTGAGAAGAAGAGGGATCGTATTTAAAACATTGTCACTTTTTGTTTAAAGCTATCGTCGCGGTACGATCGAGAAACGAAAAAAAAAATCTTATATAACGTCCTCTCGTCAGTCCCATTACTCGTATTGCTTACGTTACTCTGTACTTTGTGCACGACTGTTTTTTCTTTTTCTCCTTTATACATCTCTTCTTAATTCTTACATTTAAAAAAAAAATATATGAAACGAACGATCGATTGAGGCACGAGAAAGCTCGTCGATTCCCGAAGAAATATTCTCTCTCTTTGTTCGTCGATAAATCGTTAAATTTTGATCTGTCAAAAGATAACGAGGATATAAATTGGAATTTATGCAGACTACGCCCGCGTAAAATACTGCGACCATCTAAAAAAAAAAAACATTCTTTTCCGTGTCTTACGCGGGGGCCCGACACAAAATGTTTGATGCCGTGGTTTATATGCGTTCCGCGTGTGCAAACATCAATAATACAATGTCGAAATGCCAACAAATTTCTAAAGAAAGGCATGCAATCTCGGAACAGTTAATTCTTGATAGCATAACCGACAAGTCGGTGGTTCTTCGCAGAGAAATGTCAAGAGTAAAACGTTTGGCCTCGAGGAGTCATTTGTTAAGTAAGCATTTATACTAAGTAGAAGCGGTAGTTAGCAGGGTCCTATCAAATAGCAAGCGGAATAAAGAATTTACTTTTCCTCGAAGAACCACCCCTTCGCCGCGTGGCCTACCAATGAACTACACTGCGCAACATTTACACCAACATCTTTGCAAAGCGTACAGTTACATTCTAATCCGTTCGTTTGACTCATGTTTGCACAGGTAGAATGCAATTAATGCGTGTAAGACGCTCACGCGAGTGAGGGAGACAGCCGAGAATGGATCGGCTGCAAGCACTACGCGCTATTGCACAGTTTGAGGATCATATAATACTAATGTACACAGGGGACACTTCGCTGCGATGATAGATAGATCTCTGTCGCTGTCCGCGATCGCACGACGTCCCGCTCAGCAGTGTTTGCAACCGATCCGGTCGTTTTTTTTTCCGTTGATCTCCTTCACTGGCCAACGCGTACTCTCGCTCCTTCTTCTTTTTCCCAAACGAAACACTATTCGTCGGGCTCCTTTCCGAAAACGACTAAACCGATCGCGCGTGCTACTTGGATCGCGATTAATACAGAGGGAAGATCGATATCATCGCGGGGGTGAGATGGGCCACGCGATTGGTCCGATACAGGCTGCAACTCATAACGGGGAGACTCTTTTCAAGGATCGTGCGTGACTCGTCTGCGGGTTGTTAGTAGAGTTCTGGGAATGTGTTCTACTATCTCATTCGCCCACTGTGCAGAACTGTCCGCCTACAAAGTGAAAAAGCTGGTCTACACCCTGGAATACGACTCTTAAAAATAAACTCGATTTTGAGAATAAATCTGTAATACTAATCGCATGGGCAAACTCTAATCTAGCTTATCTCGTTATGCACAATCATTAATCGTCTCAGGTCTGTGCAACACCGCGCAGGCATACGTTGCAGCGACTGTATGATCTGGAAGATCTGGTATGTATACTATTGGCTATATTTATAATATTTCAAAAAATCCTTGTCCGCAAAGAAAAACTTCATAAAACGTACAAAATTCGATAAAACTCTTGCCACTTCTGATAAAACGATTTATACATATGGAAACTCGTATTAAAAACCATAGACTGATTGTTTGTAAAGATGGTGCACTTTCTGCATTGTATAACGTTCCGTGTAAAAATTTGTCATATAAACAGGCGTTAGCACATTGTACTGGTAGATACAATATTTCCAACCTGTTGAAAGTTGCCAGCAACAGACACATACCAGGAACCATGAGTCATAAAAATTCGCGGAGGGCTATGAAATTCGTTAAAAACAGTGTATATCTTTGCAGTGCGTGATCTAATAGCATTGCCAGCTCTTGAAAGTTGCAGAAAATTTGGATAAAATCATGCAGATCATTGTCGGTATATCAGAGGAATCATGGTTCGATCTACAAACCGTATTCCAAGGTGTAAGACAACCGACATTCGAGTGTACTGTGCATTGTCCCGCATCCCAGTGTCCAGAAAAGCACAGAGAGAATCCGTAACCGGTGACGGGCACGCTTGAAGCGGTTCACTTCTAGGGACTACGTTACATTGCTTCCGAGTTTACACGCTAGATCAACGATCGAATCTGGGGTACACGTTATCACAGAACTCTACCGATCAGACTAGGACGACGGAACAGACAGTGTACTGTTTCTATCAGAGGCGTCCCCGTCTGGAGACGGACAGGATCCTGGAGGCCTGCGAGCCTCGTTTGACAGACGGCCTCGGGATCGAGCTCCTCGCGTTCCTTTGACCAGAGCCGGCGGTCGGGTCCGCTCGGGCTTGATTGTCGTGATCCGCGTTGTTGGAGGTTCTTCGTGCTGGACCGATCGCCGCCCCACCTCGCCCTCGCGTCGCCCGCTAAGGCGAGAGAAAAAAGCCAAACGGCATCACGCAATCCTTGGGCATGAAGCAGTCGTGCACTGTCTTCATGTGGTTCTTCATCTTGTCGGGCCTGGAGAACTCCTTGCCGCATACCGGACAGGGGAATACTTTTCTCTGGTGGCCCTCGTGGAAGAGGAACGCGTGACGCTGGAAGCTATACTTGTTCTTGAACGTCTTCTGGATGTCGTCCTTGGCGCACTCGGTGCACTGATAGACGCCATCGGAGATCGAGGCGTAGCGAAAGAGATTCAGCCCGCGGACAGACATCTCTGTCAGTTGCTCGGCGGTGTCCTGCGAGTGCGAGGTCCCGCGTCTTCTCATGCGTCTCTTGGGCATCTGGCGACCTGCTGGCGCGGACATTGTGCCGATCTGGTGGCCGCTCGTCGACGAGTTCGTCGTTGGCGCCGAGCTGCTGCTACTGCTACCACTGTTCTGCGCGTTGTTCCTACCGGTAGCCGGTGACGCTGACGAACTTCTCGTCGAGGACGTGGTCGTGGTTGTCCCGGAGTTCGACGCCGTGGTCGACGTCGAGCTCGTGGTCGTGGTCAAGGACGACGCCGAGGTCGATCGCGTGCTCGACGTCTCCGCCGTCGACTGGTTACCCGAGGAGCCCGCGTTCCGGGACTTCTCCTTCCACGTCTCGCCGTCCGACTTCGCGTTCCCCGATGTGTACTCTGCGGAAAAATCGGAGTCAATCAAAACTGCCACAATTCAGCCAGACGTAACGTTCTTGTGCTATCATTACAAACAACGATCATATACGATAGTTCTCAATCGGTCTCGTCTGCTACGCAAAATAAACACCAGCGCTGGATAGAACGAATTCCATAGAATGTTGAAAGAATAAGCACTATCTAACGTTTCATTTTTGACAATATCTGATAAACTCGGAGAGAGTTCATTTCATTTCTGAACCAACTGATAAATTCATTTTCTTTTTAATTTTGATTCAGCCCACTTCATAATTACAGGCACAAATATCCTTGGTCAAAATTTTTATGTGAAAATGAATGTTTTTCTTTGAAAGGGCAAATTAAACGCTAACTTTGAAAACAAAATATTTTATCCGCAATGGAAAAATTTTTAAAATAGTATTTGAAGATAATACCGTATTTATATAGAAAAATATTTGATCTGAACAGAACTTGAAACATTTATTTCACCAAATATTATCCAGCACTGGTAAAGGCTATGTATAATGTACAGGGTATTTCGGTATTGACGGACAAGGAGTGATCCTATTTGCAAAAGTAAGTAAACAATGACATTTCTTTTATTTTTGCAAACAGAGTGACCTCATGCTCGCTCGTACCATCCTGAAACTCTCTGTACAGCTGCATGCAACTTTAAGCTGATTCAAAATCGAACGGTGAATGATACTGTATCAACGTGAAACACTTTTGTATACTGTAATACGTGCATAACCAAGGTATAAACGAGATTTACGACGCTATCAAAATCAAGCGGATGTTTCTCTGTATACGATGGCAATCAAATTCGATAATAATACCTGTAAATAAAACAACTTAACACAACATTGCTAGACTACTGCGTTCGGTGGTGTGGGGGATGATATTGGAGGCGGGAATCTGTGGGGGGTTGGTGGAACGTCAACGAAAATAAAAGTAACGTCGATAAAACAAGAAAACAAAGTGTGATCATACCAGTTGTTCTTTTTTTTTGTAACAAGTTGCGCGACAAAAAATGTGCCTCTCCCGCGTTCATTTCATTCCGTGAACGCGAGTGATGTAACTACAAAAAAAAGAGCACACGTAACATACATCGATAGATCCCGTGGGGTCCGACGACTGTGCGCCGAACGTTCTCAGCGAACGTGCAGCGCAACTTTCACAGAAAAAGAGAAAGGGTGGAAAGAAGAAGTTAAAACATGGGCCAGCTAAAAGACAAACTCGTCCGACATTTGTTTCCTAAAGTTTACAGCGCGATGTCGACGATGCCCTGGAACCGTTCCAAAAAGCTGACAGCTCGACGGGTCGTACTTTGTTCACCGAAAATCTGGTCGATACAAGAGACGACGCTAATTCGCGGAAACAAAAAGAATTTACAGGCATAAGTCTTTCTTGACATAGCGCGTCGTGTCTCGGACCGACCGGAAGCGTCGGTAGCAATAAAACCTACAAATGAAAAGTGACAAGTCTCACGGCCAACGGGCTCGCGTAAAAAGAAAAAGAAACGATCAAAAAGTTAAATGCAACGAACAAACCATGTACATATATATATATTTATCTTTCTGTTGTTCTCCAAATTGTTTCACTTTCCTTCGAATTGTCCGGACAGTAAAAATAATAAATCAACAATACGCGTACGCAACATGCAAAACAAAAGTCCATAAAAAATAATAATCGCTGACTTCCCTGCCGCGGCTGGCTGTCCGAGCTACCGATTCTTTCCTCTTCCTACGTTTATCGACCTAGGAGATTTCGATTTTCAACTAAAAAGTTTCCTCGCTCGAGCCATCCGCGGCGAGGGAATCTTAATATCTAAAGATCGTCTGCGTTGGCACGGACAAAGTTCGCTGCGTGCTGATCAACGACGGACATTTTCTACAAAGGTAATCCAGTGGACTAAATATGAGAGTCGTTCCGAATGATCGCCGCGAATGAATGCGCTACGGCCAACGAGACGCATCCACGAAAAATCGCTAAAACGAAACTAAATAAAAGTAATTTTTGGCTAAGTGTAACGGTGCTCCGTGGTGAGAGTGCGGGAATTCTCAATATTGGTGTGTTTCTCAGCATTCTGTCTGTACGTTCGTGTGTCTGTGTGTATGTGGTGTATACGTGTGTCTACATGGACCTATATCGAGACAGATATACACAGGGGTGATCGATCATTTCAAAACGACTAATGAGAAATCTCTACGAGGACGCGTTTGCGGAACGCGACTTTTTCCGAGATGAGAAACGGGCAAGACTCGTGGCGAACGTTTGTCGATTCGAAGTCATTTTATGGCACTTTTACCGTGGCTCGTGGTTCCGAAGATTCGGAACGACGGATTCCAGTTGCGATTTTAATGAAGGGGGCCACGAGTCTTTGCGCGAGTCGGGTTGCTTCTCATTCCGCATACGCGTGCGTGCGGTTTGTAGCGCATAACAACGGAAACGACAACGAAACGCAACGAAAGGAAGTGATGAAAAGAAATCAAATAGTGTGAAAATATCTACTGCACATCTACTGCGCCGCTCGGGCGCAGAGTCGCCAGATCGAAACTCGTCCCCCCCACTCTACCTTCCCCTTCCACGACGACCCGGTCACGTGACACGTTTCGTCATGCACGTGTCCAGTAACCGGCAGAGAAAGGGTAAGTTTTTTCCCTGAATTCGTGCTCCCTCGTCTAGCGACTCTGCTCGGGCGTGATGGTAATTACCTTCGTTTCGGTTCAATGCGATCAGTCCGCTTAGTTTCCTCGACAAGCGTGTACAAATCAAACAACAATCCAAGAGGCCACTTAACTTTAACGCACAAATCGGTTTGCTCTCTCTCTCTCTTTCTCTCTCGCTCTCGCTTGTGTTCTCTTTCTGAGCCGGCATCCAGCTTCGTAACACTTTATTCCCTCGTTTCCACCACTGTATGTTTTGTTTTTCTTTTCTCGCATTTGCGCATCCTCTCGATCTTCCTCGACGCGAGGATCGATCGAAAGAGGTAAACGAAGAACGCGGAGAAATCGTCGGGACGCAGTAACAAAAACAAAGAAAATTGGGATTCGAAGACAAGAAAGTGATGGTGGTTTTGTTTGTATTGTTGAGAAATTAAAGTAACGCGTGGCAGCTGGAATTTACTCAAATATTATTGCAGTTGATGGATTGAAGCTTCGATACAAGAAACTCGGTTCCACGCAGTCGGTATCACAAGAGCGAATTGTCGGATTAAAAATTATGTGAAACAACAAAACTGACCACTAGATATGTATCGACGAGATCGAAACAGAATGAGCTTCTCTCGGATGCGCTTGTTACCGCGACACTTCGATGCGTTGTGTACGATCACGGCCGTCTCTGGTACAGGCCGGAACAGAACATCAATCCGATCAGGCTACCGTGAGACAGTCTTGCCGAATTTACCATGGCTTGTACTGGAGACGGTCGTGATACGATGCACGCGATGCGCAACTTGCCGAGATTCGATGATTGTTCCTTTTAATTAAGGTAAGTATACGATGAGCACGACTTTTGATCAGGTTGAGTAAGAAAATTTTGCGAATCTCTCGGCGAGTCGAACACGCGCACAGCGTATATGTGGCTACGTGAGCATGCGTTCGCGCACACAACGAAAAACGGAATCGTGAATGCGTGTGTATTTACGTGTGTGTGTGTGTTCGTGTGAGACAAGTCGGTACACAGCGAGACTTAAAAACCCCTCGATTATAATCTATTGAACACCGTTCTTTTTATTATCGATAGTCATAATCAAACAATCAGTGCATATAAAATATACTAAGTCTACCCAGCGTCAGAAAAGACTTCATCTTCTCTAAAAAGTTCCCTATAAAATTTCACCTTTTGTTTCATTTTCATTATTCCGTTTTCTTTTTTTTTTTGTTTGCTTATAACACTCGTTTTACGACAAGGTCTCACTTATTTGGCACTAAGATTGCGATCGTCGGGCGCGCTTTCATTCTTCTTCTTCTTCTTCTCTTTTTTTTTGTCACTTTTCTTTTTTAAAAAGGGGATATACACGCGCACGCGCGCGCGCACCTGCGACCGCGTCTTCGATAACAATTCATTTTATTTTACCATCTCTCTCTCTCTCGCTCTCTCACTCTCTACCATTCATCTCTCTGCCTCTCTAACGCGTCTCTCTTCATCGTCTTCGTCGTTAACCGTCATTCATTCCTCCCTTTTTTTTCCATTTTTTTTTCATCGTCATCATTTATGTCGCTTAAAAAGGCACCAAATCGGGGATTACACCGCTACAATATTATTGGATCCCACTGAAGTACGTTAATTCAACGTATTTATATATAAAGTTAAAAGACATAACCACGTATTCTTCATTATCCTTTCATCGCCTTTCTCGTCATCTCTCCTTTTTTTTCATCATCATCTCATTTTCTGACGCATCATTTCAAAAACTGCAACGACGTTAATAGGTATTATCAACTAGCGCTAAAATATATTCGATATAACTTTTGTTTATATATATATAATATATAATAATAATAATGATAATAATCGTAATAATATTAATAATAATCATCGCAATAATATTAATATATATGTACATATACATATATATCTGTATATGTATATATATACATATATATATGTACCATCTTTACGCATTCTAGCGTATTTTGTATACATTTTCTCTCTTGCTTCTCACATTATTCTTCTCTCATTCTCACTCGCTCTCTCTCACACACACGCAATCACATTCTCTCTCACACACTCTCTCTTTGTATACGTGTTCTGTGTACATATGCGTGTAATTCATTTTGCGATAATAAACTATGATTCTTTTCTTCTTTAATATATATATGTTTATGTATATATATATTTTATATATCTATATATATATATTTATATTTAATATATATATTAAAATCTATCCGATAGTACAGTCTGCTTTTTAAGCCTCGTAATTTACCTGTCTCTCTCTTTTTCTCTCCCCCCCCCCCCCCCCCCCCCCCCCCCCCCCCCCCCCCCC